>VZRU01010758.1:1880-89507 GCA_013398155.1 Pedionomus torquatus
GGCCGTGGGGAGCCGGGGAAACCCGCAGCCTCCGGGGCTGCCAGGCTCGATTTTCCGAGCGGGCTTTATGGGAATATCGATAGAATTAAAGTTACTTGTAATTCCGTGATAAATGAGATGTCTCTAGTAAGTAAGATTAAGTGCAGTGCTATAAAGTTGTTTATCTGAAAAGTAATTCTCAGAAACCTGACTTCTGACACTTGGTCATATATTAAACCAGCTTCTTGAACATTGTACTTCAAATCCTTCCTTCTCCCCTCGCCCGGTCCCTTCCCTCCCAGAGTCTGCTATTTATAACTGCGCACAGGGTATTACTCTGTAGGTGCGGGCAAGTCCTCTGGGTAATTTTTCACCGACTGTGAAAACCATCATTTGCAATAGCCAAAGAATCTCTGCTTAGGAAATAGTACTTGGCTAGTGGATTTACGAATGGATAACGTCTTCTGACTATGCCATTATCGGTGCGAGTGCCAGTACTAACATCTGAAAGTCATACAGCATGTACTGTTCCTGGCAGCTAAAAAAGGTAGGGCATACTGCAAATTTAGGGAGATAACTGCAGCTAGAAGTGATCGGAGAGGCAATTTGGTAAAGCTGAAAAATGCTGCCGACATCGCTAACAAGGTTAAAATAGAGTTCTGCATGGTCCTGAAACACAGCCGCGCACGCAGAGCCGTGGGCATCTGCTGGCTTTATCTTACAGATTGCAATTCTTGACAAAGTTAATACAACTTAACTACTCGGGCTGGCTTTCCTATTCCTTCACGTCATCGGAATCAACAAAACTTCCAGGCTCACAGCATAAATCGCCCCCCCCTTCCCCCCCAGACAGTCCAATTCCCTGTATTTGGTTTGGTTTTTTTTTTTTTCCCCTGAGTGAGATGAACGTGGCACTGTATATCACTTAACATGCTCACCTAGGAGAGACATAAAATGCGTGCTAATATTTTTAAATGAAAAGGTTATTGCTTTTCAGAACGTACAATTGCAGTATTTCACTCTCCCGTTTGATAGATGGCTGTGGAAATGTGGCTCCGGCCCCATAAACCAGCTTGTTTGGACGTGAGGATTCAAAGTGCTACATTTGCAAAGGAGTAAATTTCCTGAGTAAACTCTGAACTCAAGACAAAGAGTATGAAATTGTGCGAGCTAATGGGGACCCGTCTCTTAATTGGTACCAATGTAAGCAAGTGCTGCAAATTAAATTGAAGCTCTGACCTACCAGAAGAGCAAGTAAAATTATTAGTTGGACAATATTGTTCTTGTGTGATTGTTGCAGAGAGCTGCTGCACCAAAATGTCTCTACTGTTCAGCGCAGCAGAGAAAAAAAAGATTATTAGCAATTTTTGGATAACCTTCAGGAGCAACATTCTCCTCCCTGTGCTATATAATTGTCATTTTAGTAGTATTTTTCCTTATTATTTGGCTATTCACAATGGGTGTCTAAACATTTACAGTCCTCTATTAACAGCATTTCTTCCATAACAATCACACACTTTCATTTCAATTAGAGCTATTCAGCCTTCAGTTTTTCCCCGCTCATGGCAGGCCAATTCCCCCAGCCTGCTCCCTTTTCCCAGCGCTGTTCGCAACCATCCTGCCCTCCACCAGGCAGAGGGAAAACTCCGGCATCCCCCCTCATAGCCTCCTGCTCTGGCTTGTTTTTAAGCATCTCTGTTCAACGACGTAACGTGGAGCCCTGCTCACTCCCAGTTTGCTGCTGACCTGCTTCCTAAGCCTTCCAACTAACAGAGAGAGGGTTTTTTTGTGACAAATTGCAAGGGGTGTGTGTGTGTGTGTGAGAAACATTAGCTCCAGAGACACTCGGATGGCCCTGCACTGGGATGAGCACGCCAGCAGCGTATGCAAGACCTTCCAGGGCTGAAGTGTGTATGAGTGTGTGTGTGTTTGTGTCCATATCACAGAAGAGAACGTGCAGGTTATAAGTTATATGGACTCTGAGTGTAATTTGTTATAACTTAAACACACATCAAGACCAACACATTAAGTACAGTTACTGCTCCTTTTGTTTATCTAGTGTCTTATTTTATGGTGCAGAACTAAACAGTGTCCGCTGAATTTAACTATGAAACCAGCCAAATTGATTTCAGAAAGACTTCTTTGGAGTAACAGAGTGATAAGGCATAAACTGCTCCTAGGTGCAGTGTTAGATAAATCCTTTTAACAGTCTTCAGATCAGTTAACAGGGTAAGTAAATCACATATCACTGTTAGCAGATTTATGGGAGAGAATTAATAGAATCAGACGAGATAATCTGGTAGGGATAAAATTGCTGAGGAAACAGTCCTGCCTTATATTGGAGGGTACGAAACAACAGCCTGATTACTGGGAGTCGTTACGGATTGGTGAATTATGAGCTAAATCATCATAAGAGTAATTCAGTATTTATTAATTCTTTTCTCTTTAAACAACTCACAGACGCGAATAAAAGCCTCTCTCTCTTTGAAGACACATTCTTTATATATTTTTATTGGATGTAATTTACTATTTGCATTACCTGTATTTACTTCATAATTGAACATTTTGCATTCAAATTTATGTAATGCATTATGCTTGAGAATATATTTCTGCCTTATTAGCATAAATAGTCACTTACCTCATGAATTACTAACAAAGTTTATCTGAAAATATAGGTATGTTTTTTATTAAGTGGAACACAAACATATGCACAATAAATTCTGATTTGCCAGTGGTGTTACAGAAACACAGAACAACCCCGTGTCGGAGAAGAGGGAAAAGAGGCAGAGGAGGAGAAGGAGAATCAATTACTGTGTGTGCACAGATGTGACAAAAATTTCTTCTGTCAATGTCTTGTTTATTTTTAATAAAGAACGAGTGGCTCGAAGGTTTGCTTTAGAAAGAGCAGATGAAAAAGGAGCTCCACACTGAATTTCTTCCCTCTGTTCCCCCCAGCAGTGTCCGATGGGGTTGGCTAACGGGAGGCTGTGCCACTGCAGCCTTTGCTCCGGCAGAGTTCCTGCTGGCCCGGTGCACACCAGGGCTGCACGCTGCTCAAACATTTCCCTCTCCTTTTCCCTTAATCCTGTTTTTATATGCTTGGCTTTAAATCCAAATAATCAATGTAATTTATGCCTATTTTGCAGTATTAACACAACTTACCTTCTGCAGAGAAAACCCCAGCCCTACTGAGTTAAAGGAGTGCAGGACTGTGCCCTCGATCCCACTGAAACCGGTGACAAAATCGCATTGATCTCAGTGGAAGCAGGATCGGGTCCTTGATGCTAGCCATTTGTTGATGGCAAAGGGCAAAGAAATGAAAGACATCAGTGGATCTGCTGGCAGGAAATCAGGTCTGCTCCCCAAAATTCAAAGGCAAAATTCCCGGTTAACTTGCGGCGGATGGCCTTTATGCTCGGGTTTGATGCTCGTGATGCTGTGTGCTAGGATGCCTGTATATTTTGTCTGGGTGCATAAAGCAAGTCCTCCTGGGAGCATTCAAATGAGCGCATCTATAAATGTAGCGCAGCAAAATGAGCTACTTTTGCCACTCTCGGTTTTCCCAAGCCTCGTACAATCCATTTCTGTGACGACAGTTTTCTGCCCCATACGCGGCTGATACTGCTCTTTTATTTTAAGGCTGAGAAAATCTTCCCTTTAAACTCATGCTGAGCATCAAATTGGACTCCACTTGCAGCTGAACATCTTGGCTGTCTCTTCCTTTCCTCCATCAGCTCCGGTATATTTTATGTAGAACTCTCTCTGTTAATGAAACTTGCTGCTTCTCCCTCTTCACTTCCCAGTTTTGCATTAGTGTTACCAAATCCACCAGAGCTGCCGTGTTTGAAAACGGGGTAAAAGGAAAGGAAAAAAAAAAAAGTGTTTTCTTTTCCTATATGGCCTCCTGTTTGACCAGTCTGCACAACCCCTAAATATACAACCTCTATTCATTTGTGTGTAAAGTTTCTGTTGCTAAATGAGATAAAAAAAAAGAAAGTAGTTTGAAAAGGGCAGGATTAAACACACATCTTGGTCGCCTTTGTCCAGCATCCGGGAGGGTTTGTGTTTTAAGCTCTGGGAACTGCGAGGTATTACGTGCTGCTTTGATTTTATTCCTCTGGAAGTGCCTGACCGTCCCCGTACGGGAGCGGCAGCGCCGGTGGCACACCTGAGAGCCCGAGCGTGCTCTGGGTACCCCGAGTCGAAAGGCAGGGCCGGCTTTTTCAGCGGTCAGAATATTTTCACAGCTTGCTTCTGTCGTTCGTAAAAAGGCTCGGAACATTCCAAATGACTTCCTACGATCCAGAAAGAATTTCTCTTGTCTGAAGGGGAGACAGGCACAGAGCTGCAACTGCAAAGCTGCAGGTGACGCCAAGACGTGGCTAAAGGTTGGTGCCACGAGGTTTGCATTCTGCTTGTTTCATGACGCACGTCCGAGTTTACTAATTGTCATGGATGGCTTTGCCTAAATGTAAAAATCACTGAAGACATTTTGATGTTAAAAAAAAATAAATATCTGTTTATCTAAAAAGAAATAAAACCTGAAATTGCAATAAAGATTTTTTTTTTTTTAATCAAGCTTTATGGTGGAATTTATCATTTATACCTTGGGTGATCACACTCAGTTATATAGTGTGGCATTTGCTCTGAAATTAGCTGAAGCAGGTAAATAGAGAACCCGGCAAAAATTCATGCACAAATTCACCTGAAAACTCTAAAGGAGCTGAAAAGTAATGTTAGTTAAGGGAAGAGAAGAAAGCAATTCCACCGATGCTGTGTATCAGCTGTCCTGACAATGCCCTGCGATACGCAGGCTGCAGTCGTGCCTATTTTAGCTCAGGGAAAATCATCGCTGCTTCTCTCCCTTCTGCTCTGCATTAAGTTGTTTCAACAGTAAGGAAGGGTTGCAGTGGCAGCAAGGAAAAAAAAAAAAGTGAGTTTTTCTACGCTCTCTCTTTCTTAAAGTCCACAGTCAGTAAGTGGCGAGGAGGGCACCGCTCTGACGTGATGTTTTGATGCGTAACTGAGAAGGTTGGGACGGTCTTTATCAAAAGCCACCAACTTTCGGTACATTTTAAACAAATCTGTGATTTAATGTCTAGAAGCGAGAGATGGCACAGACATTAATTTCTGGTGATAAACCGCGCTGGGCGTGATGGGCTGCATGCCATGCTCCAGGCTTACTCCGTGTAAACAGTAAAATGCGATAACTGCTGAAAGTAACTGATGGGGTCTTTAGCAACACAAGGGTTCTTGGCTCAGATGACCTAAAAAGGTTCATTACCAGGGAGGAGGGCTGGCGTGGAGCCCTCCCCGGCTCCTCTCTGTGTGGGGAGGGCCACTGCAAAGGGAAGCCAATTCCAAGCGGCAGCTTTTCCCGTGCCGTGCACTTGGGAACGGCTGCGGGAGGTGCCAGGGGAGAGAGATGAGGTGGAAGAGGCTTTGCAGTAAGGAGACACACTTACAATGAAAGTAGTTGGGGGGAGCTGATGACAGCGGCAGAGATGAGAAGGGAGCCGGCTGGAACCTCTGGTCCTCCTCTGGAGGAGGTGGAACGCTTGCCCACACGGCAGGGGATGCCTCAGACGTGACGAGAGCTGTGGGATGAAAGGGTGGTTGTGAGTGCAACGTATTATAAATCAAAACCCCAGATGAGCTGTACGTATGAGAGCACGTAAGGATCTTACACTACCCTCCAACCTTT
This sequence comes from Pedionomus torquatus, assembly GCA_013398155.1. Taxonomy (NCBI): domain Eukaryota; kingdom Metazoa; phylum Chordata; class Aves; order Charadriiformes; family Pedionomidae; genus Pedionomus; species Pedionomus torquatus. The sequence goes on from VZRU01010758.1 coordinate 7,564, forward strand.
AATTATGTGACTGAATCTGGCCTAACCTGCTTATCTTCTGAGCATTACTCATCAAGCTCTGGCAGGAGGAGGTGTCAACGAATACAGGACAGGTTTGGAGCCAACACCTTCACTGGTTGAACTGGCAGGAGTTGAGGCTTAATCATGGGCAGAAACAGGGGGGAATGGGGGATGTTCTCCCCTTCCCAGCCTGCCCCTCCACAATGCATCCAGCTGATTCCATCTCCTATCCTCTCCAGCCAAGGTGAGACAGTTCCCCTCCTAGTCTTTCCCCTCGTGTTTCCCAAATTCAACGGCCCAACTCCACCTACCGTAATTGATGGCAGGTTTGCTTTCTGTGGCAGGAGCTCAGCTGCTGGAGCTGTCGTCTTGACTATGGAGGTATAGCAGCATCTGTCAGAAAAAAATATCAATGTGAAAACAGTACCGGCGCCAGCAAATGGAAACTGTAGCTTTCTAATCAGCTACATTTGATTTTGTTTGATATATTTAACTTTTTTTTTTTTCTCCCACTATTGGCAATTGTGTTATTCTCCCACAGAAATGAAAACAACCTGCAATTTACTGGATTGCTTTACAGAGTCTTGGTGCAAAGAAGTGCATATTGTGATGACACCTGATATCTTGCAGCGTCATCAATTGTCTTCACCAAGGAAGGGATGGAAAGTCTTATACCCCCATTTTCTAACTCCTGCTCCATCGGGATGAACAGACCCGGTTCAGGTTTGTCTCCATCCGGAGTGCGGGTCATTCGGAAACTCTAATCCTTTGCTAAAAGGAAATGATAAAAATATCCATGAAATTAATTTTCACACCTGCAGTTGGAATTAATAATGGCAACCAGAGTGGCATCCAGTTTCATCTCCCTTGAGGTGACTAACGGTCCTGGTCATTAATATAATCCCAACCACCAGAGGAATTCACTGTCTGAGGGATCTACCATGAAAAACAAATGATCCCCAGAGCTATGCCTGCACAATGGAAAATGGCTTTAGTCATGTATTAGTCATTTTATCACAAGATTGTATTTTTGCACTGGGAGGTTTGTGCTCTGATATTAAAAGAGAACAGAAGAGAACAACAGCATTTGACTTGGTAATTTGCACACAGGGTTTGATTATGTTTGAGCTTCCTGGCTTTAGAAGGATGTGTGTAAATGACTAACAGCAATAAATGAGTCTTCTAAGCGCGAGGTTTTCTCACGTCGCGTTCACATGCATTTATTACTGTCCGGGCTCAGCATCTGTCCTGCATATATCTGCAGGTGATGCTTGTACTTCATCTCGATAAGGGAGTGGTCTATTGCTAAAATGCTACTTGAATCTCCCCCTGATTCTGCTTTTCTCCCTTAATTGCATGGGATGAAACGTGTCAAGTGTCTGCTTCACTCGGCTGGGAATCGTGGCACTGCCACTGCAATTTCCCAGCCTTCAAAGATGACACGCAGCTAGCAAACTATAAAGCTGAGCGACTGCACGGTGGCTCTGAACTGCCTTCAAAAGGCATTTGCTTCTAGCGGTGGAGCAGCATTAGTACTTCAAGCAGGGTGCAGAATAGGTATGCGCTTGAATCCTTTTGCAGAACCACCTTGCAGAAGAAATCTCTCTAATTATGTTTATTTAATCCTGCCCTAATGGCCGCACGTGATACGCTCTGAGCGTCTGAAACGTAACTATCAATTTCAGCTTCGTTCTCCTTTGCTCTCAAGATCAGCTTGGCTCATAAAAAGCTAAAAGCTATTGCCCCTGCCTCAGGAGCCATCTGCACAGGGCACGAGCCCATTTCTACAACTACTCATATTCATAGCGAAAAGAAGGTCATCTGTTGCCTCTTCTCAGGCTATAAAGCCTGAGATATGGTGGTTTGTTTTTTTGTTGTTTTTTTTTTTTTTAAGACAATACACACCTATCACACACTCACTGCATTTACTGTTTTTGGGGAAACAGTAACAACCTCATGATGCTGCTGGAGGAATCTTCCCATACCTGAAGTTGTTTGGCTCTGTACTTAACACGTGGGACTTAAAGGTTTTTAGCAGTGGAGAAGCTTATTTATTTGCACAGTGTGGGAATTAAACTGCGAGAGCGAGCAGGAGATACAGACTTGTCTCCCTGTAATTTGTATAGAGATTTCAGTCACAGCTTTCCCCTCTCCCCTTAGAGCATTTCCTAGGATCAGTTACTGTGAATGTAGCCTGCGATATTCCCTGTGGAGCAGGAGACAGGTAGGGCAGTTTCTCTCTTTATTCTTTCTGTCACCTCTACAGATTTACACCTTTTATAGCTGTTAAGGTAACTACCAAACTACTTAAGAGACTGGCTAGCACTTTCTGGTGTTAGTTTAGCCCCAGCAGGTTTAGATTCCATCCCCTACAGTCTCTTCTAACAGGGATTTTTTTTTTTTCTCTGCCTGAAATTCAAAGTTCAGCCTAAAGTTGAATTCCAACAGCACTTGGCTGTGTCCTTTTACAAGTGGGGCTCTAAAATCGAGTGCTAGATGCCACTAACAAGAGGGGTGATATACCATAAGGTTCCTATAGTTTTCCAGACGACTCAAAAAGCCCACTATTTGTAAATCTTCCCTTGCAAATTTAAAGGAAAGCTATCCATCACATCACACTATTCTGCAAGCACAGCTGGGAACGCAAGGCTGGATGGGCACCTGTCACAGTGAAGAACCAGGATACCAACACCTTTGTATCACCAAAATTAAACAGGTCAGTGCAAAAAAGTGCACTTAACTCCACAAAGGTCACATAGTGCCTTGAGCTGTACGGGTCAAGCTACCACACGTGAACCCTGATGTCTGGTCACTCCACTAGCTACATAACATTCCCGGTATTGGGGAAAAAAATTGCACCACCACCATGTCAACTCACTCCAGCAGTCGCCAGCTGCAAAGATTAATTTTTAACCTCCTTTTCATTTTCCAGGGCTAAGGCAGATGAGTAAACACTTCACAGCAAGCCTCAGCTGGGCAAACTGTTGTTAGATCGGTGGAGGTGACAGTTCCCGTGGGTCTGTCCTTTCATTTCCCTGGAGCACCCTTCTTCAGAGAGGATTTTTTTTCCTGTCTGTGTAGAAATTTCATTCTGACTGCGAGCCAGCAGCCCAGCGTGAATTCCTGCCATGCCTATTTGCAGCAAAGGTGCTGCAAAGCTGCACTCCCCGTAGCAGAACGGGGCTGCTACAGGATTTCCTCGTGGAAAAAAAAAAAAACAGTAGTTCAGTTTTAGGCTTCTTGTGGCTTCTCTGAAAGATAACTAAACTTTACATACATCGCTATCTGTGCCTTGATCTTGGGGTCAGAAGTACAAGTGTGTAAAGAGGCTGCACAAGGGGGAATGGCTCGTAAGCCCCCCCCCCTTTCATTATCTTCCCTATCACCTGCTTTTAACAATACCCAGGTTTGGAGACAATCCTCTTCCTTTAGACCCAGATGGCAGGACTAGAAGCAGGTCAGCAGCAGTAGCTTCTTCATCACTTTAAACGTAAAAATGCAGTTCAAGCCTAAGATGATTTAATTTCCTGGAGGGGTAAGTCCTCCAAACCCAGGCTGGGAGTCTCAAAGCTGAGATTCCCTAACGTTGCCACCCAGATTGAAAGTCTGATGACTGGAACTTAGCAGATAACTATTTATTGATGCTACACAAGATTTGTCTCAGCTAGGGCTGAATAAAAGCAGAAGAATTTTTTTCAGCATTTGGCCCTTCACTTGGGAATTTCAACTAATAACTCTCTGTCCTTCCTCTGTTTCGCAAGTCCCCTAACTAATATACTGGGATGTGTGAAAATATTGCTATGACTCATAACCAGAGCTGCAAAGTCCAAATCCAAACTTCTTCAGAGGCTTGGAGTAGTTGGGGTAAGGGCGAAATTACACAAATAAAGACAGCAAGATGTGTAAGACTTGCTCTGAGGAGGGAACGCCCATAGCATATCAATGCTCTCCAGCATCAGGTAGTAGTAAACAGATACAGAAGTGCTTGGTGCATCAGTCTTTCTGGCTAGGAGCAATTTTCATCACCATCCTTGCAAATTAAATAGGATATAAAAATAATTTTGCAATATACAGTATCCTGGATGGGTGTAGCTCTCGGTCTTACCTGAAAACCTAGAAGAAAGCTCAGGGATGGGACACCAGTTTAGATGAGCAGGCTGCAGGGCAAAACTAAGAGGAAAGGAGCGGTTCCTGGGACTTAACTTTACCTCCTTTTAGGTATTCTTTCCTCACAGTTCATACTGACTACATATTTCTGGAAAACATAAGGAGGAGTTGTTACCTGATTCCCTTTGGCTATCGATCCTACACAAAGTGCGGGCCGCCATAGAAGTTTAACGAAGCTTTTCCATTTGGCCTGTCCGAAGTCCCTCCTGCATGGCGGGAGAACAGCACCAGCTTTCTCTTCCCCGCACGTCCAGTGACACACAATTCGAGGCCTGACTTCGTGGTTAGCACAGCATTTTGTGATGCAGAACAATTAAAGTCGTTCCCGCCACAGCTGAGGTCGGCTCGTTCGAGGGTGGTGCGCGGTGAATGTTGTGTCAAGACGGTGATGATCTGACGGTTTTAGGAATAAACCTTTCAAAGAAGAGAAGACATTGATACGAAATTGAGGTGCCACAGAAAAGGCCAGATGTTCAACTTTTAGGTCTTTATAGGGCATGCAAATTTTTTCTCACGACTGAATGTGCATATTACCCATTGATGTGATCACTTATGCATCCAGCTCATCATCTGAATAGGCAAATATCTTATCTTCTGCAGCAACCATACTCAGAATTTAATGCAAAATTCATTCTTTTTGAAAATCAGTCCCCTAGAACACAATGGTAAATCATGCACGATGAAGTAATGCTGCACCCTTCTTCTGAGGTCTTTATGCCTTTTCTCTAGAAAAATGTCTCCACCTTCACGCTGAAAGCCACAATTATTATTTCTTCATATTCACACTGTGTTACTGCTCAGTGGCTCACATCATTGATTGGGTTCCATTATGCTAAATTCTAGAATGCCCAAAGAGCTAAATATAAAGCAGGAGCCAACAGATACAAAAATAGATGTGGACCGCAAGGTAACCATGAGCCACAGCAACACCCTGCCATCGATTTGTCTTCTGAGGCACAGTTAAGTGGAACTGGGGTGAGTCAGTATGTGACCAGAGATCACAAAGGATGAAGAGTTTGTGGTGGTTCTCACATCACCAAATTACCACCATTAAAGTAATTATCCTGTCCTGTGTTAGACAACACGGCATCTTTCATGTAACCCATGATTGAAGAACAACATGCAAAAATGAGGGTTCTGGTTCCTAATGATGAAATTACTTCTTTTTCTTCATTTTTTTTTTTTCTTTTTTTTTCTCCCCCTGAACTTAGGTAGGACTAATCTCCCAGGAATAGCCAGTTCTCAGCTCTGCCATGGCGTTTTGCCTTGCCTATCATTTCCTGGCAGATCCAACAGCTCTTGGGTTCCTCACTCGTTTCCTTTCCAGCTGTGCGGTGTTTATAGTTATTGGGTTTGAACAAACAGAGCAAATTGAATTGTGGATGATACGTAATATAATAATGTAATATAATATAATACATATGAAATGCACTTTGCATTTGTATATCAGCTTGTTAGCAGGCAGTACTGACCTTAACAAGAATTGCTTAGAAACCCATCTCCAGGCACCAGCATCTCTAAGTCTGTTGGGTACAGAAATATGCTTTCCATTCATATTATGACCCACCGTATTTAACTGCTCTCTCATACACAACGACAGATGTACGCAAGAAAAGATATGTAGGAAAGCAAACCTGCCATGATTATCAGTCTCTAAAATGAATGCTTACTCATGAAGACAAAAAACTCTTCCCCTCGCCAGGAAATCCGAGCGATATTATGCACACAAGTAACATGCCTGTAGTTTCAGTGCCATAAAGCATAAATCATAATTTAGCCCTCTGCAAATAGCCTCTCTGCACTGAACTGCTGTGCCACGTTCCCTGAGGTCCACCTTCCTGGGAAGCAATGAGCAGAACTGGAGGAGTCGGGTGAGAGGGACCATGGTGCTCCCAGGGCCGATCTTTGCCCCTGCCACCCCACATCATTTCTGCAAGCATGAAACTGAGAAGGAACCGGGATGAAATCTGAACGCATCTTTTCAGGTGATGTCAATGCAATGCCTGCTTTTCTCTCTTCTCTCTCTTTTTTTTAAGGGTTATAGGAATTCTGGATCCATGTCAGATCTACGATTCCCAGTGCAGAAGGGAAAAGGATTTTTAATGAAAACCAGCTTCAGCTGTGAATATTTAATACAGTGCCCAAGTGGTAACAGGATGATAAAGTTTTGATAGGCCTGGTATTGGCTTTTATTTTTTTAAGGGGGAACTCCTCTCTCACTAACGGAAAAAGCATTTTTAATGCCAACATCAATATAAAGTGCTGCTGGGACTTTTATATCATTTCAATATCAGGCCTGTGTTCAAGGAGCAAAAATAAATGCAGTGTTCACAACCATTTGATATTATAGCCGAATAGCTTTCAACAAGCTCTTACCATGTTTTTATGCACAAAGTATGGTTTGGAGGTTGGAGATGGAAAATGAGGGAACTGGAGGGGAGGGGAAGCTTTTTGTTAATTTATAGACGCTAGCTGAAATGTTTAAAAGCAATCTTACCGGGGTCACGACACAGTGCGTAGATCAGGTTATTTTGCAAATAGCAGAGTTTCTTCTTTTTTCCTTCTCCTTTTTTTCTGGCAGCATCGATAAATTTGTTTGATGCACTTTAAATGTTTAATTAAAACATTATGTTAGCACATTTACTGTAAGTGATAAAACCACTTTGGAGGTGGTCTTAAAGCAATTGGTGGCTCTGAAATTGCTAGACGTGCACTAGTAAATCAGATACAAAGTCCATAAATTGGAACGATTCTCTTGCAGGCCTGTGCCATTTCACAGATATTAAAGCTGCTTAATTTAATTCCTCAGTAATGTGGAATGTGTACAGCAGCTGATGCGACTTCTTCAGACTGATTGTTTAAGGTCATATAAACTCAGGCCTACAGAGCACAGGATAGAAATTCCCTCTTATATTAATGCTGTTTATAATTCAGCTCTCCTTCAATCCCTTAATCAGAAAAGAAATGTTTACTGTGTCATATTGCTATAAAGTAAGTAGGAATTGTAATGAGAATTTGAAAACAGAAAAAGAATACGCTAAGTCACAGCTCCCGGTACCAACCGCCTCCTCTTTTTAGGCGGGTTTGTTCAACTTAAAAGGAAAAATTGTTTTTAATGCAAGGCAGTCACTTTTATATATGGAATGCGGCTATTTTGTAAAGTACAAAGGAGAAGTCAAAGCTACTGTAAACCATTCCTTGCAAATGATTTTAACTGTTCCTCAGCAAGTGATGCCGACCCACATTTACGAGATGAAATCTATACCCACCTGAAGTCAATGGGAGTTTTGCTGCTTCCTCCCATTAGAAGGGCTTGTGCTTTGAGGAATTGCATAGGTGGCATCTTTAGCGATACGCAAGGCATAGCATCTGCAGCTCCACCGCTGTTTTAATACCTGCATTCAAAACACAACAGTAATAAAAGCTTCAGAACAAATTATTACGATTGGCTTCTTTGCCTATGTTGGAAATCTTTACCGAATCAAATTAATACAGAATATAAATATCACAATTAGATTTCACCAAGATGAGCAAATAATGAATCTTTCTTCTTCACCTAAGGAAGTACATTTTCTTAAGAAATCTCTGAGTCGGCATTTCTTGCAAGAAGAACCTTTTTTCCCCTTCCCCCAACAGTGTCAATAGCTGAGAAGTCAATGATTTCCAAGGATGTCACGGATAACTTGCAATAGGAAAGGTAAAAGTTCACTCATTTTGATGTGTACATAACCTATTTCTTTAACAATAGGTAACATAAAATTCTTAGCATGGAAAAACTGACTAATGTCATGTCCCCTACTCATAAAAAAGCTGTGTGACAGGTTTCTCCCAGGATGAACAAGAAAAATCAGCTCCATGAGAGGCTCAACTCTGGAGCAGCAGGAGCTCTTCACGAAGATCTCTGCTGCAGGGGCCACTGGGTGGATGGATTCTTGACATGAGGGTTTCCAGGGCTGCAGACACTTCTTTTTCTTCTCTGCAGCGTCCTGAATCGTGGCCGTACAAGGGACCAAGCAGCAGCGTACGACACATGCTGATATTGGCGATGTCAGAGGAGCGCGCTGGTGAAAATGATACTGTCGTCTTCTGGGTGTTTTTAATTTACATCTGCTCTCTTTCCTGATGAAACTACGTTTTTACCACCAGCATGAGGTAGAATGGATTTTTATCTCTCATGCATCAACAGAGTTATCAGCACGTTCTAATTATGCTGTGTTGTGAGAAGCGGCAAGAGCACAGCTGGATTTTCCGATTCCAGATCTGAGGTGTCTGCGAGGCAGACATTTGAGAAAATAACTAGATACTGAGGCTCATTAGACCATGTAGCATTTAAACTAGGGTTGAATTTGTCTCATGAACTCTGTCCTGTGTGGTCAAATTCCAACTGCATGTCTGCCTGCCCTACTATTAATCACTTTTTGGATTAAGAGACAAAATCACCTCTCCAACATTCTTAAGCAAATGTGTGTTTTTTTCCATAAACAAACAAAGAAATCAAAACTATTTGTCTTAACTTGATTTGTCCAAGTTACCTCATCCCAGATCCAATGACGGTCCCAAACATTAATAGGAAAAATCCTCTGTAGCAGCTGCACCTCTTTCAGAGCTATGATTTTCTCCAGTCTTATGTTGTGCTGGTTGCAGTCTTCAATGGTTAAAAGGAGTAGCAAGGAAGGAAAGCCTGGGTAATCTCACCCATCTTCACCTGACCTATTTTAGATTCTCCTAACTGTCAAAAGAAACAGAGAAACCAATTGTTGCCATACATAGTAAGGCCTTCATTAATAAACTCTGACAAAACCCTGTCAAGCATCAAAGTCATTTTCAGCAGAAATTAATAATGTGCTCTACAGTCATTTTCAGAAGAAATTAACTGGGTGCACTGAAGTAATTTATGCCACCATTTCTGAAAGGAAGAGTACTTGATTCTGTATTTATCATAAAGAGTATTCCTAACTGAAAAAAAAACAACATTCCAGATTTTGGCCTGTTCAACTTGGGTTACTGTGCTTCATATAAAGAAAACCCCAAATAATTTAGTATAAAATTATCAGTCCAAGCAGATTTTTAAAGTACCTGTACTGGACAAACATTGTAAGATGCATTCACCAGTCAAGAACAACAACATTCCCAGCTAGTGGATTTGATTATTTATAGGCATTAAGCCTTTCTTTACATTTGTCATAGGTTAAATGCTCTACTTAAGTATCCATATTGATACACAACTGAGCAGATCAGTCCTCAAGGTAAGCTCAGGGCCCTCGGGATTTTTTCCCCCCCCTTTTTTTTTTTTTTGTGTGTGTGTGTGGAAAACTACATTTTTAAACAGTTTTGATATTTCATAATATAGTTTGTGACAGGGCTATTTCACCATTCGCTAACGTGGGCTGCGGTGTCATCACAAAGTCCCTAACACTGTGTCAGTGCGAGTCGATGGAGAAGACATCAAGATGTCAACTTATTCCGAAAGGGGAAAGAGTGTCAGTGCAAGTCTACGGAGACACGGTGGTATGTGAAGAGGAAGCAAAATGAAACTGTATCTGTGATTGCACAGCGCTGCCAGACAAAGACACGCTCAACCCAGAAGCCTTTTAAGACACATGCAGAGGCAGCAACCAGGTACTGGTGATATTTTCAAGTATTAAAGAAAGTTTAGCTCTAAATAACTCTTCTGCGCTGAAATACCTCATCTAAAATGGTAAGTCGCACAGTAGTAAGAGTAGGTGATTGGAAAATGATACACTAGCACATGTCAAAGAAGAGGACAGATGAACAGCCCATTGGGATGTGCGTTGCTGTCCTCCTAACCACTCTCCTCATGTAGAGGAATGGCTTGAGAGGTTTCTTTCCTACCTTTTCCTGGTCAGTGGAGGGTGCAGCAATCTCCTTAAGGGTTTGCACAACCTGTGGGCAGCTCAGAACAGCAGCCAGCAATGCCAAGGCAAGAGTCTTCTCCTGTAACCAAAGGGCCACATCTGCCACAGCATCGGTACACAAATAATGCTGGTGGTGCACGGTGGTACCTGCTGATTTCATGGAGTTGTTCTAAGCTCACTAAGGGCAGATCCAAAGGTTCGTTTATGCTTAAGCAACTGGTCCAAAGCCCTCAGGGGTGCACAGCTTCACCAGTCCCTGCAAGTGTTTGTCTTTCCTCACCCCAACCACATTTCATAAAATATTCAGCCCAGCAACTCCCCTTCCCACGTGCCGCCTCCTCTCCCAGCTGTGCTGAGCCACGGCCAGTGTTGTGAACAGAGCGGCTCCCCATATCCCCCTTTCCTGCACGCCCTTGGGAAGGACACCTCACCATTTCAGAAGTGCGGCTCTGTAGCGTTGAGTTACATTTTTAAAGGCCAGGCATCTGGAATGTATCATCTAGGAGCCAGATTTGAGGAGTATCTTCATTTTATGCTGTCTACAGGAAGGAGGAGGACAGAGGCTTCACGTTACTGCAGCACAGATAAGCTCTAGTTATTTTTTTGTGGACAACGTAAAGGTGCACGTCAATTTGTCACCCACCAAAGCCATTTCTGACCCTCAGTAAGGAAATTCCTCCGTTTGTTGCATCAGTGCAAAACTGAGGTAAGAAAATACAGATAGATCCTCGCTGTGACCTGAGTGGGGCCAGGTTTCCAGAAGTACTTCCATATATTAGGAATGGAAGCTTCTTTTCTTCAAGAGTTCTTGAAGGTCAATTGTCTAAAATGATTGAGGCACCTGAAATCCTAAAATTCTGGCTCTAGGCCAGAAAAGCATCCAGGTGCTACACTCTTACTGGTGGTGGCAATACTTGTCAAAATGAGGTGCTCTTTGCACACACACCCTCCCAAGCTGAAAAATGAGACTCTGGAGGTCCAACCAGACTACTGAGTGTTGTGAAAATACGAGTAAAAACACTACCATAAGTCTTCCTGCAGTCACTTATCAGAGCTCAGCACAGCAAAACAGAGGAGAGGTGCGATCGCCCTGACCTTGGGTGGCTGGGGTTTTTGTTCCTCCGCTTTTGCTCTGTAGCGTGGTCTCTTTCTAACGGGGGNTGTCCTTACCACAGGCAAGGTCAGCATGAGCCATCTCCCAGGCATGTAACTGCTGCAGAGCACAGGGAAGCCAAATCCACCGCTGGTGCAACTCCACCAGAGCTCCCAGCCTGACAGAAGGGACTAATTTGGCCTTGTGTATTTTGAATAAATTGTTAACTCTTCTCAGCGTGAAGAAGTGATTATTGAAAAGTTTGCCTCCACATACAAATGCAAATGACAGTCGAAGAACACGTGAATGTTAATCTTCCAAACCAAGTACGTAGACAAATGCTAGTCATTAGAAACATTTCCGTGCATTTATATTAGGCTGTCCTCTAAAAGACTTTTCAGACAAATATGTCATCAAGATATTCAAAACCATGTAATCTTATCCAAAGTTTCATCTATCAACAGTACAGTTTTCATCTCTCGCAGCTGTGTGTCAGAATGTGCAGGCAGATTAGCCAGCTGATAGCAAGGGGGGAAGGGAAAGAGGGGCTCTGTCATCATCAAGAAATACTGCTGGGGAGAAGAGACTCTTGCTGTCGATTTTTTAAAAATCTCCCCAAGAACCCTTTCCACGCAGGGACGCAGGGGAGATTTGCAAAGGCTTTAATTTTTTGAGGAGAGTCGGTGCTCTTCTCTGCTCAAAGCCCTCCCCCTCGTTTCCCCTTCCCTGCAGAGCCCAAGTTCTCATAATAAAAAACATCCTGAAAGCAATTGTGTATCTGGTCTCTGTGGCAAAGTGTCCCCCCTCCTTCCCTCCCCCTCCATGACAGATTAATTTACCAGATCTCTTGTGCCTTCCTAGGCCCGGAGAGAACAAGATAAAGCCCAAATCTGGATGGTTTTGAACTCCAGCTGCACCCTTCACCTTCCTCAAAGGGCAAATCCCCGCACAGGTCTCTTCTCCTAGAGCTAGAGGGAGAACTTAAAAAAAAAAAGAGAAAAAAAAAAGTTTACCTCAACACTTTTCAGTGAGCAAATTCTGTAATTCTGTTGTTTCGGGGAGAGAGATGAATGATGACATATATGGGCTCCTGATAAAGATGCAAAGAGATAGGACTAAAACATACAGTGAAGCACTGTGAAACGATTCCTCAAGATGCGACTCAATATGCTGCAGTTGTTGTCTATCAGACAATGTCTCTGAATCCATGCATATGAATCCCCGCATAATCTTCGAGCGTATTCATTTTTAAATACATTCTTTCAAGTGGATTTTAGCATTGCTGAGGAGCTCTGGCTTGACAGCACTTGAAGACAATGTTTTCAAATTTAGGGAGAGGGGGAAAGATTTTCAAAAGCACAGACGAGCAGTTCGGACTTAACATCACCTAAAATAGGCTCGTGATTTTCCGGGTATCTTTGAAACCTCTTTTTGAAGCAAAGCCCTAAATCTCAGTCTTTAAGGCACTCGACTCGTGTCACTAATTTTCAGAGTTGCAAATCCAATTTGTGCTGACCATGCAGAACATTCAGCCTCTCTGAAAATCACCTGTCCCAACAAACTCAAGCTCGGGTTTTGGGGTCACATCTTTCTTTTGTGTTTTTGGCATGAAGATGCCTCTCCCAGGGACAGAGAAAGGCAAGGACAGCACTTTGCCCGTTGCCAGAGATTCTGATCTTGGCTTCAAGGGGTATTTCAGCAGAAAGGAGTGTTTTGGTGGAGAATCCTCTGATAGGGACACCTCCCAGGGCCCTGGACTGAAGCCAGCTGATGTCAGTGTAGCCCCCAGACAGTCTGGGGGGGGATTAGGGTACGAGTCGCCGAAGCTCTAACTGGGGGAGCGACCACTGAGGGAGCCAGAGCTCTGGATCTTGCTCATATTCCTCCGAGCTTATCTGGTTCCCTAACTTCAATACCAAATCCATCTTTTTTAATGGGAGCGTAATGCTTAACCTATTTCCGGAACTTTTCCCTCAGCTGTGGAAATGTGCTTCGGAGCAGCTCGACTGAAAAACAACTCAGAGCGCAGAGAAAGAACTTTTCAGGGCCGATACGGAGGTATCCTGCAAGGAGGGAAGGAGAAACTCGTTGTCTGCTGAAACACAACCCTTAAATGCAACAGCAAAATTTAAGATGCTGGGAAAACGAGCCCCAGTACAGTATTACTTAAAACTTCACTTGACACACTCCAATTTTAAACTCAAAAACATTTTTTAAAGCTTTTTAAATACTCATGCCATTTGTTCCTTGCTTGGAAAATTACCTTTATCTCCTCTGACCAGAAAGGGAAAAGAAGCGAGGAGCAGGGTGGGAAGGGGAAGACACATTATTTGATGAAACCAGACGTTGCTTCCAGCCTGGGGCTTGCTGTCCTCCCAGCGAAGCCCAGCCCGCCGGCTCGCTGCCCGGGCACACATGCCTGCCTGCCAGCCAAGGTCCACCAGGTCAAAAAACTGCTTTAGAGAGTGTGCCCTCAGCTAGTGTTTACCTAGAGGAGCCATTGCAGCCCCTCAGGAAATAATCCACGTTTTTAAATGAGCCTGCGTGCCCAAATATTTGTTTGCTAGTTAGATGGTAATGGCTGTAGAGCAGTTGTTATGGTCTTCTGGGGACAGCCTGCAACTTGTACTGCTGCACAAGATTTGTTTACCAGATGAGGTATTAATCTGGTTAGTTGAAATACTATGGCCTGTCCACAAATCATTAATGTTGGCTGCAGGACTGTACACTGTTAACACATGTACTTCAGGTCAGTCAGTCCCACATAATAGATATTTAGCACAGGAAGGTCTGTGGACCTTTCCCAACCCTGTTTCTTTTGCTGGCCGTGCTGCCAGACCAGCAGAAACCAGTGCGAGGCATGGGACCATGGGTGGAGGCTTTGGAGCTATGACTTCAGCCGGCAAAGGAGGAGGAGAGCGAGCCATCTGCCAAAACAAGCATGGGTGGTGTGGCTTTGAGAAGACAGGGACATGGAGCAGCAGGGAGCAGAGCTTGCTGGAGTGGTTTTTAAAGATGGTTTAGGAAACTGGCTTTGATTTTAACAGCCGGTTCTACCAACAGAGACCAAACTGCCTTCGGCACAACCCTGTCCTTTTTCTGCGCCTACACACCACCACAAGCCACAAAGCACTCACCAAGACTGTATAACAAACTTAACTTCAAAAGACAAAAAGCCACAAGAAGCATAATGTCCCACAAAAAGGGAGCAGGAGCATACAGAGAGGTGGTAGTAGTAGTAGTAATTTCCCCAGATGCTTTTATACGAAAAGTGGGCAGTCAGGAGGTTATGTTACACTTCCACATCTTCTCTGGGTTCCTAGAGCCCCTCCAGCTCCCCATAGGGATTACCAGCTTCCACCAGAATTGCAGTGTGGACCCAAAGAATCCATGCTGAAGATTTTGACTCACAGGGGATGATTTTTCTGTTCTACCAGAGCCATCTTACAGGAGCAAGCAGCCATCTAACAACAGCACTTCTGCACCCCCCATGGCCATCTCCTCCCCGTCCAGCTCTGAGGGACATCCACAGAATCTGCACAGATCCACTGCTAAGGCTGGTGTTTCCTCTCTCAGGCTCATCATCGAGCTTTTTTCTCTCACCTCGAATGGCTGGAGTCAAGGATGTGGTCTTGGCCTTATCTTTGAGTTGCCTGGCTTTTCTCAGCGAGCGTGTGGCAAAGGCGATTTCACTGATACCAACACACAGAGACTTTGCTGCTGCTGCTCTTGGAGGCTTGTTAGAAAAAGCTGCTTGCAGAACGTGATGTGATTGCTGCGCGGCCACCCCTGCCCCAAGCTCTGCCCTCAGTCCCCCTCTGCCAGGGGGGAGGCAGCTCTCGAAGGCAAGGATTTTTTTTCCCCCCCACTCAGTTTCACTGTGCCAGGAGGGTGTCGCTGGCACCGTGGCTGCAATCGGCACGGCGTGAGCACGATCAAAAGATGCTTCCCTCCTAACTCCTAACAGGCGGCCTTTCTCCGAGAGGGATTTACCACTGGCTGGTCCCATTGCAGATTAAAAACAAACCAGGAAAAACAAAGCCAAAACCCATCAAACCCCAGCGCTGTGCGCAATCAGAGATGTGAACACTAAGCCAGGAGTTGTGCGTCCCAACACTAGATGAACCGAGTCCTAGAGAGATAACAAAAGTTCAATAACTTCTTCAGCAGATTGCCCTCTCGATTACTGCTAACTATCTGCTTCAAAGAGTTGTCAGCTTTGCCGGGGGGGATTCATTCACCCTTTCTCGAGCCAGGAAGCCACCTCTGAAGCTGCACCGTGGGCTGGGAAGCCTCCAAATGCCTTTGGGAGCTCACGAAGGTACATTTGTCCTAGAGAGGATGTCTCTGAAGATGTGGTGAACTCAGCCTGCTTTCAGAAGGTTTTTCAGGGCCAACAGAGGCACCTGAAGACTCAGAGAAAGATGACACTGCCAGATGGCATGGCCCAGGGAGAGGATGAAATGAAGGCTGCAGGGGATGCGTACAGTGATTTCTCCAAAGACTTATAACCATGATGAAGAAAGAAATAGCTGTGCCACAAGAGAGTCTGATGAGAAAAGTCATTTGCTACTGAAATGTGATTTTAAAAATGTATTTAATATCAATTAACAACACAAGCCTGTAATATCCACTTATCTAAACTGCTTGTGGATTACTTGCTTTTCACTTACTAACCTACCCACTAATTTCTACAAAAAATAAAAATACAGGTCAGGCTTTTGCTACCAGATTTAGTTATATTACTACCAGACAAAGATGAGCCAGAATAGTTATCAAGAAAAATAAGGGGGGAAAAGAGAATCGGGAAATCTTAGACATTGTATTAAAACAACAGTTTTTAGGGTGTTTGATTTACTATTCAACTGTGCGCAGCTGCTGCTGTGAGAAATAGGAAACATGCCAAGGGAAAGAGATGGGGGAAAAAATTAACGGGTGGGGGAGGTCTGCAGAATCAACTGGTTAATGAGATATGAAAATTTTTATGAGTAAGCCCCTGCTGAAAAAGCACTCGTTTGTTTGAACCAGCTTACTGCTTACCCACTGACATGGCAATTTGGGTACTCTCTCTGAAGGATTTAACCACCCAACGTGAAATGTAGATAGCATTTGGGTTTTCTGTGCACTAGTTTAGCTTCCCCCTCCTTGAATTGGAGCAACTTAAAATCTGCTGGGGTCCTGGCACAGGTTCCCTCCTCTCTGCTGGCTGCAGCGCTCCGTATGCAGGGGAGCGCTTTCCACTGGGAGGGCAGTAAATGACTTAATTCCTGCAGTGGGACAGGGAGGAAGCCGAGCAGGGTGAGGTCAGAGATGCAATTTTGAATGCCTTCAGGCAGAGGACAGGAGGGAAGAGGTGCTCTCAGCACCCTGCCTCGCCCAGGCTGGTCACTCCATCCCCGTTATGGGGGGGAAGAGAAGAGTTCTTCTTTCTCCACTTCTGGTGGGAGGATTCAGGGTTCCAATGGAAGATCCAAACCCAGGAATTTTTTAAAAATGAAAGCTTTCTGCTTGGTCCAGAGAAAGACCTTTAACTCTTTTAAAAGTCCACACCTTCCCTTGGCATTCCCTGTAAGACCACTTAGGCGGTCCCGTGCTGACAGCCATCACCATACAAATTCCATTCCTTGCCACTACACAATCTGCAGACACTTCATCTGGCAACCTAAGCACCAAATTCAGAATTATTCAGAACCCTGAATTTAGGAGCTACGTTATTGCCTCAATCTCTTTTGACATCACCTAAAGCTTGTTTTGTGGTCCAAGTGAAAAATTACTTAAGCTTCCTCAGAACAAACCTGACTTGTTTGTAATCATTTCTTGGATTATATTTTGTCCAGATTCTTCCATGAAAATCCCCATCATACTTACAAATGCCTTGACATTGTTTGGTGTTTTTTGCAAGTGGCAAAGGCTCAACAATTTTCAAGAAAAACAAATCTCCCAAATTCTCTAAAAACAAAACACAAATCCCGAGGCACAGAGCTCCAGCTCGTATCAAACCCTGGTTGGTGATATTCCCCGTGAGGAGGGGGGAACTGGCCCCACCACGAGCCCTGGCTTTCATCTTGGTTTACACATTGGCGAAAATCTGCTGCTGGAGAAACTTTTCAACCTGAAAGGCTCATTTGCAGTTGATTGATAAACGCCCCCAAAACAACGTTTTATGGTCATGTAGATTCAACCATACCCAGGGCTGCTAGGCAGCTAATGGGCTTGGCCCCAGCCTGCTCCTAATGATATTAATGAAGGGTTATTTTCTAGAACCCGTTCAAATAGCAAGTGTTTAAACTAAGGGATTAGAGCAGTATGCGCTGCTCCTTTACGACAGCACGCTTTGAATGCCCCTGTTTGCATCTGCTGCAGGGTGAGAAGGATACCCATTGTGTTGGTACTCCAGAAGGCCTCACGGTAGAATATTAGACTTAAGAAATCATTTATTGGGCTCTTATCTCGCATACCTAATTGAGATGTCAGGCCACCGCATTTAAACTGTAACTCGCAGACTAATTAAAGGCAACGACTTAGTGCTTACCTGGGGATTCAGGGAGATTGCATGATGACCTGCCTGTGTTGTAAAGGCACGATTAAGCAGACCAAACTACACAATGTCTTCATTTTTCTAGTGATGCTTGATTTGGGGGAGTAATCCCACTTTATCCCCAAACATAAACCTTTTTGTTACTGAGAGGGATACAACCTAGAGGTGCCTTAAAGACCTTTTCACCTGGCTTTGATGTCCTACCAGTTACTAGCCTGAAGCTTGTTGCTTTAATGTTTTATCTTCCCCCAAATTGCTTCTAAGCAGCTCTCTGGTTAGTGGGGGAGCCTCGCTTTTCTACAGGGAAAACTGCAAATGAAACAGATTTTGTACATGGTTTGCTTCCGTTTATTTGTATATGCATACCACCTTCTAACTCCAAATTCTAATCCTTGCATTGAACAATAGTACCTGGGATCCTCGTGCAGAATAGCAGGTCCAAAATGGCAAGTTAAAGCTTAGGGGTCACTGCTGGGGCAAGAGGAAGCGGGAGCAGTTCTCTTGTCTTCATGAAGATGATGACGGTGCCTCAATTTCACATGGTACGGAAGGAGGGAAGCAGACACTAAATAAAAAAAAAAAAGCAAAAGTTTATTTGACAGTGTTACGAGGAGGGTAACTGGAGGCAAACATTTGACACTGACATGCTGGAATGCTGTAAAAATTTAATTAGATGGGTACATTAGTCATAGATGTATTAGGGGGTTCATATACTATATGCAAAAATGCATGTTCCAGTACAAAAGAAATATTTAAGTCCTTCCTGTAAATACCATTTCCCTCATTATTGGGAAATGTGGTCTCAGTGGGACCATTGGCCGTGTCATTGTATTTACAAAAGTATGGTTAGAACGAGATTAACTGCATTTATGGGAAGGATTTTCCTACACGGAGAACGATGCCCATTATATAGGGAAGGCTGTGCAGCCCAGTTGCAATGGAGTAGGTGTATGTGGCTGCTAACTGGTTTAATGTAAGGCTTACCTTGACACTGTTAAACTCTCTCTAACAGCCTCGCATTCTCTAAAACAAGGGCTATCGGTCAGCTGAGGTGCACTGGAGCAAGAAGGGCCACTGCAATTTTGCCTGCCCCTGGAAACCAGTGGGGAGTGCTTTGTGGCTTCCCAGCTGTCCCAAGGGAAGCTCAACAGACCTGCTCGCTCAGTCCGGGTGGTTAAAAACCATTTTCACAACTGAGCACTTACGAGGCGATCCCTTGGGACCTGGTTGATTTGGGAAGTTCATCTGAATCTGGCACAGATGGCACCAGTTGGGGCTTCTTGTAGCTCTCAGTGTGGATCTGCATGACTGTCATTAAAAATTTCAATAACTTGCAAGATTGACGGGGGTTTTCTTTGTTTTTAAGCTGCAACTATATCCAAAATCTTGCAGGGAGAACACCTACATTTCAACAATCCTCTTTGCGGTGAACCAGTAAACCAATTCAGCCCAAATATTTCCCACATGCCTGACATGAACAATTGGGTTACTGTGGGGCTGCTCCAAAGGCTGCAGAAATCAAAGTCCTCGCAGAAAAGCTTTGAACGGGAAGATCAAGGTGGCAAGCTAGTTCCAAACCCAAGGAACTGGTAAACCAGCTCGAAATCACAACTGTAAGGATGTGCTCGGCTCTAATACTGCATACACACTGCTGTCTTCAAAATTCTTCTTACCTCATGGAATGTACTTGTGGAAAAAAAATATAAAAATGCATATTTCAAGTAATTAGCAATGATTTCTTTTCAGAAACCCCTGCAGAAAAGGAGATTGGACAATTTCCCTTACTTTTCTTTCCCTTCAGCTTTCCTACACGTGGAAAATACGATAATGTTTTAATTGGACAATGTTCATTTAGTAGTAAATAAGCAAATAATTGGTCGTGTTCTATTTTACACAGTGTTTCCGTTGTGGTACCACGTGTGACGCTCAGAAGCAATTATGAGATTGAGATACCGGATAGGAAAAGGATGAAAACAAAAGATGACTCAACCAAAATCAACTAATACTTTGTCTTAATCAGCGTTTGGATTGTTCTGATGAATTTGATATCAATTCTACAGAAAAGTACAGGCTTATACTGGTGTTCAGTTAATTTCCCAGAATTCAGTGGATTTGCAAAGAGGACACGGTTGTCTGTAATCACCTGTAAGCATATAGAAAAGGAAGATGCCCAACTTCTGAGGAAGCCAATTGTGACCAGAAGAAGTCACGCGTGTAAATACCAGGAACTTATGTTGGAGGCGCGGTGGTGGGTGGGAAGATATCCAGGTTTGTATACATAAAATAACCAACAGCAGCCTGTACTTTTGATCGAAACACTAACACGTGGATCAAAACTCACTTTCAGCCTGGTGCACTATCAAGACAAACTGGGGAAAAAAAAAAGGTCACACCGAAAAGGGAAGGAAAATGAAGTCCAAACCCACCATTTGTATTAAGAAGATGCTTTCTTTTCTAGATCTTAAATAGAAAATTGCAACCTCACAGAGACTTGCCCTTCATTATCATGTCAGTTGTTTAAAACCAGTAGGTCAGTTGGGCCAACTGAACTGCTCTATCACAAAGGATAAATGCCTAAATGACCACAAATTGATTACAAGGCAGATGCATACACACATCATTTGTAAAAACAGGGAAAAGAAAGCTACCTTGCTCTAAAACATCTATTGTCAAGCTTCCCTAAAAGTGATTTGGGGCTGTAGGGACATTTCTCCATGGGTGAAGGTGTCAGCTGACAACTGCATCTAATTTAGCATCAGTATGGGTATCGTACCCAATCTGAGATCTCTCTGCAGGAATAACTTTAGTGGGTAAAGGTCTCAAGAGGTTTGATTCCAGGACATATTTAACCATTGACACTGCTATACTCAGCAAACGACAAAGCGGGATTTTAATTCGCACGGCTTCAGAGAAAAGGGAGACACCCAAGAAAAGCAGGACAGAGAATGAAATTAAATAAAACATATTCAGGATGAAAATCTGTAAAATTTCCAGAACAATGGTCTTCAAAAGGAAGTGATGCTAGAACAAAAGCCCAAGAGCATCTTCCAGGGCCATTAGTACAATGATAAAGAAAAGCTTAGAGTTCTGAGTGAGGGCCTTAGCAAAATTTTAACATGATAACATTACTGCAGTCCAGAAATCGAGTTTCAACAGCACAAATAAAACAAATTAAGAGAAAGAATAAAATGAGGCTGTAGCAGAGTGGTTTGGATGAAAGTATGATGTAGGACATACAGGTCACCTGTTTTTAGACTGTATGCCCACAGACACTAACCTCACCAGTCACTGACACCTCCTGAGCAGACAGTTGGATGAAATCAAGGTTCTAACACACAGTGCCTCAGTTTACCTGCCTGTTAATCACTTTGATTTATTTTTAAGTTCAGTGAAGCTAAGGCTCCCATCAACATACACAACGCTGCAGTTCTTTAGCGACTTAAGAATTTAAGTCCCATTTGCACAAGTCTGACAGATGCTTTTGAAAATTGGATTCATAATTACTAAAGCAGACAACTGGACGGTTGAGATCATTAGAAAGATATTAGGTAAAAACTTTAAAGTCAATGGGATTTGTACACCTTAGCCACATAAGCTCCTCTGAAAATTTTCCTTCATGTCAATCTGCATTCAAATAATTCTTTTGCACTTGGCTGTAAGTGTGTTTGTCACGGCCACTGAGCACGAGAAATCAAATCTCAAAAATCCAGTAGGAATAGGAATTAAATAAATGTCTTCTTAGAACATTATGTTTCCTAAAAGGTAAGAGAAATTGTGACTGAACCAGAGAGGAGGGAGGAAAAAAAATAAATAAAAGTAGCTTGTTAAATCAGACTGAAGTAGTTCCAGCTCATCCAAAGCCTGTTCCCAAGCAAGTGCTGGAAGATCAGAAAGCTGTGAGCGTAGGCAAAAGCAGATGTTCCATCCAAAGCCCTCGTTGTGGAATTCAATAGCTGGTTTGGTGAATTGTTTGAACTGGTCACTTGGGAAGGCAGTGCCAGCTCAGTTTATGGTAAGTTTGAACAGTCCAATGTTTGAACAGTGTATTCACCTCTTACTGGAATAAAAGAGGCTGTGTTTGTAAATAAAGTGACAAATTGTACCATATTATGGTCTTTTGCAACTGAGAAACCATTCCCATTTTCCATAGAAAAGGAATAATTTTCTTGGGAAGAAAATATCATCTGGCAGTGCTTCTAGAGCCATGCTTCAAAGAGAAATCTGAAGCCACTCTTGTATAATGTGCAGGCATTAATCACCAAAAGCGAAATTCTCATAAACAAAGTAATCCAAACCAGTAAGGCAAACCCAGTTCCTCTCCCTCGCTGAGCCCTGGTCAGCGTGGAGCACAGGAAAATCAGGGTGAAACACCACCCACCCCCCTTTCACTGACAGAAAGGCCCTTGGCACCATTGCCCAAGGATCAGCCCGTGCCCTCGCATCTCAGAGCAAGAGCAAGGCCTAACTGAAACCTTCTGGGCAAGCAAAGCCAAGGAGCCTGGAACAACAGAAATAGCACTAAAAGAAGAAAAGGAAAAAAAAAAAAAAATATCTGGCTGCCCGGCGGTGGGAGCAGCAGGATAAACGGCTGTATTATAGGACTGTCACCTGAGCGAGGCGATCAATGCTATTAAGATGGAGTCAATCTGTGTCTGTACAAGTCGAGCAGTGCCTGAATGATGACAAATCTCTGGGTCCAAAGGGAGGCATTCTTCAAGGTGTTGAAAAGTAAGGAAGTGGCTGCTATGATCAGTTCTGGCAAGTGTTTCCGAGTCGTACCTGGACCGTTCCCATCAGGTGTCACGCATGGAAACTTTTGTGCCTTCCCACGTCACAGCACCACTGCCATGCCGAGAGCCTGAAATGCCATAGACAGGCAGTGCTGACTGCTGTCTTTTCACTAAAATGCGTAATTGTGTATCTCCCACTCGAGCTGACTGTTTGAAAGACGTGAGAGGGAGCATACAAGAGAGATGCCACCAATAAAGGAACTTTTAACACGGCTAATGTTGCCTTTGAGGGAAACCAGGCTGGAGGAACGAAGGGTAGATTCTGGTCCTGCCACCAGTGTAGGGCATAAGTGATGCCCAAGTGGCCTGTCTGTGAGCTGGTGGGACTCTGACACGGGCAGCACTTTTTTTATGGAAGGAGGAACGAGGAGAGCTTTTTCCAAGAGCATTCAATAGCCCACTCTGTAAACAATCTTCTCCTCTCTGGTTGCTGTTCTACCCTTGTCTCTCCTTCTTGGCATGGTGCCTTTTTCCCCCCCGAGCAGCAGCTGTGCACACTTGAATAGTAAATCAAACACCCTAAAAACTGTTGTTCCAAAATCTTTTCAGATCTTTCTCTCCTCTATTTCTGTACTCCTTTTCTTGCTAATGATTAAGGCAATTGGCTTTTTTTTTTCTTTCTTTGAATCTGGTATGAACTAATTTTGTATTGCAAACAACGTGATGTATCACAATTTCTATCACTGAAAGAATCTCGAGGTACACCTAGTTCATCTCCCATTACTGCATGAGTATTTTGGGGGGCACTATCACAGAAAACGCTGAGAGTGGGTTCACTTTTCCTCTGGGAGCAGTTCCCACATCATCTTGTGTAAGGACAAGGAAGATGGTAACAGCCTAGCTTCCCAGGTGATAAATAGCAATATAAATACAGTCCAGTCGGGCCTGATTTACACTAAGCAGGAACCTGAGCGCAACATCCTAAATGACATTTGTTTTTATGGTTTCAAGACTATTTCCACAACAGAAATGCCTAAAGGATTAATATTGTAGAGACGGATGAAGACAGAACGCAAAACACCAGATAATTAGCACCATGCAGTATATCATATGCTGCTTCTTAAACTCAACATCCATCATGGAGTAGCAGTCAGTTACTCCCCAGAAAAATAGGTCCATTTTTTCCCATAAAGCTTAGATTTACAGAAGGTAACTTGGTTGATAGGAACACCCGGCTTCTGCCCAAAGCATCTAGCAACTTAACTGTTCCTATATTTTGAAATTATTGTGGGAAACTCATGGTGCACCTTTCAAAAGATCCAATTTGGAAATAAAACTAAAAAAAAAAAAGGTATCATTCTAGTACTGCCCCTTTTATCTGCAGGAGATACCTATGCACACCCACAGAGAACTTCTCCCTTTAGCATACACGTCTGTGAAAACGATGTGATGGTAGAGCTTTGGCTGTGAAAATACAATGTACGCTTCATTACAAAGAAAACCACAGTTTGAAAACCAGGGAAAACTCTGATTCACCAGCATGACTCACACATGCACTATAGAGCCTCCAATCCCTTCAGCAAAGATGCAAGCCCAGCAGCGTGTAAGTACTTGCAGAGAACATATTTTCCCTAAATGAATGATCTTTTTCAAGTGCCTTATCTCATTCTTCTTGAAGGCAGTGGAAAATCTTTCAGTGGACTTTGGACGAGGTCCTTCAAGGCCAGAGGAAAGTCAGTAGGCACCACGTAAATATCCACAGAAATGACTCAAAGCCACTATCAAGATAACGTTATCACAGGAGATGGGAAGTTAGATTTCTGAGAAGGCTGTTCCAAGCCCAGGGAGGACCTGTTACATTGCCTAGCATCTGATTGTGATTAGCAAAGCTGAACTTTTCAGGAAATGAATACTTTAGGGTTGCCACCTCCAGAGACAATTCTGACACATTCTCAATTTCAATAGATGCATCTGAAACAAACCAAAAAAAAAATCCAGAAGATTTTTGGATGTCTTTGAAAAATGTCTAGTTTGAAAAAACTAGACTGAAAAACATACTTGTTTGAGGGTAACAACTCAGTTGACCGCAGCACATGGGAATTCAAAGCAATTTCATATCTAGGGATGAAAGAATTTTGTTACATTACCCCAACTCCTGAGACCACTGGTCCAACCAATTATAATAAAATGTAATACTGGAGTAGCATGGTGAGGAATCAGGCTGTCAGCTCTTGCTGCCTAAAAGAGCATCAATGAGCAGAAAGAAACTCCTCTGGGGAATAACTGCAATTCTTTTTGTCTGCTGGGGCTACGAAAAGCAGTGTAAGACCGTGCTTGGGCCTTAGAGGGAGGAACTCCAGATACAGATGCCAGTAAACTTCTTTATTCAACCCTCTCAAATAAGGGGTTTCATTTTCAGAAATGCAAAGCTCCGTGTTGCTCTCACTGAATCAGCCAGTTCAGGGGAGGAGCCGGGGAAGTTTCCCACTCCCATCACAGCCATAGCCCCTTTTTCCCCCCAGAAAATACATTCTGAAAGGTTTAATGTAGCTGGTACATTAATATGTTAAAAGAAGAAAGTTCTCAATTTGGTTTCCAACATCTTTTTTCTTTGCTTTAGAATGAGAAATTCTCACTGCATTTTGAAAATTCTCAGGAGGGAAGGAGATCGTCTCAGTTTAGTACACAAGGAAGCTACACTCACCATTTCTTTCCATGTTGCTGTGGCTTTGCTGAAGCTACCTCTCTGTCCTGGGTCTCTTTGAAGTCATTGATTCTGCAAGATATTTCCCCACAAAGGTATCTCCAGCTTGAGCACACCTGGATGCATTCAGCTCTACTGCCTGTGAACTGCGAGTCTTTAGCTACATGGGCTCATTTCCCCTGCCTTTTGGACTCCGAATACTGTCTTAACGTGCCTCTAGTCCACATATGAAAATCAGGAATTGGTTGAAACCTCGGCTTTTCAGCAATGGCAGTATCAGGCCAGGGCTGACGTTAAGTACAGGAGGCTGGCACTCCTCAGCAAAGGTGGCAGATGTAACGTTAAGGCAGCTCAGAAACTGTACACTCATCTCTCAGCCACGCTGTGCTCATACGAAAGGTCATCTCAGTCCCATAAACTCTCATGCTTGTATTTCCCAAGCTAACAAACTCCTCTTATGGTTTTTCAGAGCTGCCTGGAGCCTTTCCACACTGGAATTGCTTAACTCTGGAGCCAGTGATGATCGTTAATGAAATGTATTCCCTACCATTTCCATGCCATCAGCTAACTTGGCTTTGGACTTCAATATATTATACATCACTTCTGGGTAAAACCAGAAATAGCCCTCTCTATTTCATAATATTAGTTGGACCTGCAAACATCTGAAAGGCTAGAATTGGAAAGCATTATTTATCTTGCCTAGAAAGAACAGAATATAGATTAATAGCTGTATATGAAGAGTGTATTAATGTTCATTAACACGCAAAACCTCTACATGAAGAATTAACATGAGACATTGAAGAACTCACTTTTTGTATTGTCTAAAAAGAGAGAGCTGCATTTTCCTCTTTGTAATAGACTAAACATTTGTATTTAGGGTTCCTGCTGGAACCGCGGTTGTGCAGGGGTCAGGTCTATGGTTGAGCACAAATGCTATTTCTACAGCCCATGAAAGGGTTACAAACTTGTACTTCCCTGAATAAGCAAACAAAAACAATTTGTGTGTCCCAAACTCCTGTCTCTGGATCCTCATCAAGATACTTCAGCTATTTCAATACCATTTCAGTCACCAGTGGCAAAAAATGGTGGGGTACTGTCATCAAAGATGGTTTATTCCCACTTCTTTGCTGCCTCTACGGTAACACCAAGAACACCGGCTTTACATCATTCCTTAAATATCAATGGAAACACATAGCACGTACTGAGTGGGATAACATGCACACACATACCCGAGTCCTTTGCTCTCGTTACCATAATCCAGCATCCAGAGCACTTAGCTCCAAAAATTTCTACCAATGAGAAGAGCAGCATTTTCCAGCATTCCCATCCAAAGATTCCTCTCCTACACTGCCGCATAATAAATTTGTCATGAGGAATTTTATTCATATAGGTGGCTGCATTCATTCTACAGAAATATTTCTTATATATAGACAAGATCATGTGTTCTCCCTCTAGGAGCTAGATCCAATCTCAAGGACACACCCCAGGGGAGAAGAGGGAGGAAGCTCTTCCATGCTGGGGCAGCACAGGAACAATTCCTCCCCATTTCTGTTTTGCTCTAATACCAACAGCAGATACTCACACGCCCCCACTCCCATACGGACTTGGCCATGCTGGGGTGGTGTAAGAGTTTGTCTTTGTCTTTCTCCACCCACTACTTTATGAGTCTAAACCCAATCTCACAACAACCACAGAAGTTCTGGCCACCCCTCATGCCTTTACGTGAGCTCACGTTCCACAATCCAACTCAGATTCCACAATCCTGTCTTTCTGGGTATGGATTCAATAGAGGTACAAACATGAATCTGCCCAGCGAGATGAGAGAACACACAGAGAAGATGTTTAAGAAAACCCCAACAACAATGAGCATTTAGAATAAATTGCAAATAGAGGTGCATAATTTGTGGTTAGAGAGACCGACTGCTAGTCATTATTCATTATCGTTCATTTCTTTCCTCCAAATACATGCATAAAATCCAGGAACAAATACTTTTATAAACAGGGAGAAGGTCTTCTTTTTTTTTTTTTTTTAATTAGATTATGTTAAAAAATAATCTAGGATGACTGGAATGAGATTGTACCAATACAGAGAAATTACTATACAGCCAAGTGACTCAGTAATCCAAATATAATGTATAACTTTACAGCAAACAAAGGCCAGGCATATTAAGAGTGAATTGTTTACAATAGAGAGTTACATATTAAAATTGATGTATAATTGTAACCTTCTGTTAACACCCGGTTGAAGAGAAGAAACGCCAGTTCCAGGCTTTAAAATGCAGTGTCTTAACTATGCTCGGTGCAGAGCTCTTGTATGGAATGAGAGCAGCACGCATATCAGGGATTCTTGCAATTAAAAACAATAAAGATGAAGAAAAAACAGCTCCTATTAAAGCGTTTAACAGAAGTTCCTCCATCTTCGTTTGTCTGTATCAAAGGAATTCATTGTCATCTCCAGAGACAAACTTTGGGGAAAGAAAACGTGCTTTATTGAAAGCAAGATGTATGATTTAATCTGATCTCACTAGAATTTCATTCTAGCTCTAGGAAGGTTGCCCTGGTGACATCACACTTCGCATCATGTCCTCAGCCCACAGGCATCCATTGTAAGCTCTAGAAGAGACTTGGCCTTAGTTGGGGATGGGAAAACGCACGTTTTGGAGGGCTGCTCGAAGAGAACAAATATATCTCCCATCTCTATTACTAAAAGAAGCTCAGAGCACTGGCCTGGGCTTATGCTGATTACCTCCACCCCCTCCAGAAAAACAGCAGAGGCAGAGAAATAGAGTCCCACGTTCCTACCAAGCTCCTTTCCCAAACCTTTGCAAAGTATTTGACAGAGGAGAGTAGGTCTTTACCATTTTACCAACTCAACCACTATAAACAGCTTCTTAAACCAGCATGGAAAGCAAAGAAATCAGGCTACTAACCCTCTTCCCATTAAGAAAAACTTTCTCAATAACTTTTAAACCACAGGAAAACAAAACCAGATGAAGAACAAAGAATCTCTTGAATGATACTCATTTCGCTAGCAAGCCAAGTTTGCCCCTTACAAACCCATGGTACCAAGTGCCATAACTCTCCTCCACCACAAATCACCTGAACAGCCTTTTCTGCACATTTGTTGCTCTTTGTATGCTCACATAAACCTGGCAATACAGGCAAACCCCGATAACAGAGGCCACAGTCAACACAACGCTTGTGTGCATCACATTGCACCCACATTTCAATATTTTCCATCTCACCGAAGGAG
Source organism: Pedionomus torquatus (assembly GCA_013398155.1). Classification (NCBI taxonomy): domain Eukaryota; kingdom Metazoa; phylum Chordata; class Aves; order Charadriiformes; family Pedionomidae; genus Pedionomus; species Pedionomus torquatus. Next base: position 35,925 of record VZRU01010758.1, read on the forward strand.
TAGGTGGGACTAAAAAAAAATAAAAAATCCCTCAGACGACATGGAGTATCAGTTTCCCAATACAGAAGAAGAGCCCAGTCTCTCTTACCCCCTTCTCCTAGAGCCAAACGCAGGAGAGCTCCTCTGCCAAGTCCTCTGGGCAGGTGATAGACTCGCCCGTGGATTGAACAAAGACAATGAGCAAGCGAAGATTGACTTGCTTGTTATCACAAGGTTCCCAGCTGCCTCACACACACATTGGGAGGATAATTTCAGAGGAGCTTTGTTGCAAGTGCCCCCCTTTTCCAATCAGTAGGCATCATCACAGCCGGATGAGAAGCTAACACAGATACCACCATTCAAGTCATTAGAGAGACACGTAATACTACAATTTTCTGGGTTATTGATTACTGCTGTTCTGGCATTGCAACCCAAAACACTGGAGGAAGTCAAGTGGAGAATGAGAAGAGGTGGATTTAGCATGCTGGCAAGCTGGTTAAAATAACTTTGCTGAAAAAAAAGCTGCTTTCAAAAGCATAACTTTTGGCCGAAAGGTATGAATTTCAAGACAAAAGCTTGGCAGGTAGTTTGGGGATTTTTGTCTGGGTCTCCAATCTGCCAAGTTAGTTCCCTAGTCACCCAGCTATCAATTATGCTCTCTCAGCTCATACTTTGTTTTATTCTAGTGTGGTTTCACTCCAAGCTGCACCACAACCAAATTTTTGAAAATGTCTCAAAAAAAAAAAAAAAAAAAAAGACCGCGTTTTCCTGTCGCTGACCCCTCCAACGACTCTATCATAAACTCTGTGGGGAGTTCATTGATAACATAAAATGGCACATTTTGCTCTCAAGGCATTTCTTATTACAGTCAGGAGAGAGAGGATGTGAGTCAGAAGCTTTCTTCTCGGTTTCACTCGGTTCACTTATTCACTTACTTCACTGAAATCTAAGTAGCTGTTAGAGCTAGAAGTCCTGAGGCACGTGTGTTCTTTAACACATAACTTAATTTCCAAAACAAATAATTACAACTCCATTTCTGAGAGTCACCCTCCCCGGGAGCATCTGATGCATATGCAAAAATGTAAAAACTGGAACGTTGGAGCTCTGCTCCAACTAACTGTTCTTTCTGTTTCAGGGAGATTTACCCTCTACCCACCATTTCTTCCACTCGGGCAGTCGTTTCTACATCTGGATTACTTGTAGTTTACTCCAAGTAAACAGACAATTCCAAAGCCCTGTTTTGTCATCTACAGATCCCTCCAAAAAAAAAACCCACAACAACTTAAGACATTGAACAGGTCTCTTTTAACATCAGGTGGAGGTAACTCCCAGCTAACTTGCAGATAACGCTTTATAATTTAACAAGTTCAGTATTTTGCATCATTAGGAACTGGCTCCTCCTCCCTTTAGCTATAACACTGAACTAATTATACACAGCCTCAACGCTCCAGCGTGGACCCGTTTCGAGTTCGCTTGTTATGTGATGCCTGCAACAATATTTATTCACAAGCTATTTCAAGTAAAACGTGTCGTTTTACTGCGTCAACATCAAAGCCCAGCTTGTAGATTGTACTGGTTTCATTTCCATGCTATGCATACCTACACATATATGTATTTATATATATACATACGTACACACACAGATACACACACACGCTCTTGCCCAAGAGAAAAAAAAAACAAAAACAGTGCAGGGCCACTTATAATAACAGCAAATAACAACTGATGCTTGTGATTTGGGATCTTGCAGCACGCACCCGTCTGCGTGCCTTTCATATTGAAATCCCCGCGTGGAGCCAAGCCAGGCAGCTGCCTGCTCAGCGCCTCCCCCGCCGTGCCTGCAGAGATGCCATCGCTTCTGCCCCCGGGGAATCCCATTTTCTCCTAGCCAGGTTAGCAGCAGTTGGAGGCAGAATCTCCATCTCGTCCAACACCTCTGTATGCCAGTACAGATTTCTGTTGCCCCTTCGTGACTTGAGGTGGTGGATGGCTGCATCCTGAGTATCTAAGACAGCTCTGCTGCCTTGGAAGATAACTCAAGATGCCTGCCAGGAGCTTTTTTTGGTGAATTCTTATCTGCAAGATACCATTTTAGTAGGCTAAGAGCATGCTGTGGAGGTTTTCTCCACTGGAGGTTCTCTCCAGTGTACTACTTGGGCTACCTGTGTACAGTACACCACACATTCCCAAACTGGTCCACTTGTACACTTGGAATGTCCATCTGTTCATAAGGATATGTAGCTTTTCCTTGTGTCTGATAGCAACTGAATTAAAAACAAATAAATCAAAATATACTAATGAATGACTTCAATCATCTTAGCCACGATGAGGTCAGTGTAACAAGAAGCAAAGCAGTAAAAGTGTCATTTACCCTCTTTCTAATTTCTCTATGCTTCACCTCAACCCTTTTCTTCCTTTAAAAGTTGAAACTGAACTTTTTAAAGAGACTAGTAGATGAAAATCAATATCAATAGTGAGCTGTAACATGAAACTTTGTGCCAAGACACATTGAATTATATTGATTTGTCTAAAATATATGCTTATGAAACCAAGCCCTTGCATTCTGAGGTATTTTTACTTTTGGATTCTAAAAATCTTTGCATTTTTTAAAGTCCCTCTCTGTTTTGTTGCTGCTGTTGTCACTGAAGGTATACAAAAACCTTCATGCAACTAGCCAAAGAAGAGGTATGGTCCAGAAATAATGTGGGGTCCTTAGTTCCTTTCTTTGATTACGTTGTGGGAATATAAACTATTTGGTGATTAAACGCTCAGCCATTTGGGAAGACGGAGCTCCAGCTCTCCTACTCCTCACTCATCAGCGTGGGAAAGGAAAACGTGAGCTGAGAGAGCTGAAGGTCTTCTCTTCCCTGCCTTGGTTTGGCCAGTACAAAGCCGTTATGTCCATACTGTCTACAGGGGCACAGTTCAGCAGGAGCCAGCACAGCCAACGTGAGAAGGTAGAGCTAAAGCCCTGAACTGGAATAATAGCACAAACGCTGTTATCACATGTACGTGGGACAAATTGTGATCCTTCAGATGTTTCCCTGCAGACTCACCATTTCTCTTTGCCAAATCTGAACCCTTCTTGCACAACATAAAGCTTTCCCAGCAGAGGTGGCCTGGGCAGCATCTTATTTTTTCATTGCCAGCAAGTATTTCTGAGAAAGGCTAGAACAGAGCGTGCCAGAGTCTGGAATTAGATACAAATTAATTGCATGTAATTACTCAAGAGCATCAAGTATCTTTGTGGGGATTTTATACTTATTGTTATTGTAATGATGTTCAATTTGCAAATACAATTATTGTAAATTACTCCATTGATAACTTCAGCCTTCCTATTGTGTGTCCTCACCTCGCCAGACTTTTTGGGGTCTTTTGAAACAAGAGGGGTTTTACCCATGATGAAGACACAAGCAGAGCTGCAAACTGACTGCTGTTCTCCCAATGGCTTTTGGTTACATAAGCGGGGAATTGGTAAATTATTAGGTTATGATTAAATTACAATGTCGTGGCAACATCCAAGAAGTCAAAGTCATCAACAAACTTTTTTGTCTTTCACCAGGAGTCTACCAATAATAAACTAATACATATATTTCTCAGCAGTGTTTCCTCTTTGATTTGATTTTATTTCATTCCTCTTTTTATGTTTTACATCCACGTGGGTTGCTCTTATCATTTCACGTAAAGTAGGACTGCCAATGCTCCAGGGAGGTGTCGAGAAGGCTAATAAACAAATGTTTAAAAGCCTTTCAAAAGCCAATTTTTATGTAAAATATGTAAGACTGGTTAAACATTTCCCTTCTCGAGCTTCCTCACAACGCATAAGTAAATATTAAAATGCAGATATACAGAAAGAGGTATGAACATTTTCTGTCCTGTAGTATGGATTCCACTACAGTCACTGATGCTCACTATTTGTGTGTTTGGCTTCAGAAATTCCCTAGATGTGCTGCATCCTGACAACTTAGTACATTGTTTTGGCCAATAAAACCTATAGAAGAAAAAAAACCTAAAACTACATGGGGAAAAAAAAACCCTATAGCACAGTTAAAAGGGGGAATGGTCAGCAGCATGGAGAGGTGCAAGAGGAAGAAGTTATAAAGAGGATAAAAGGGGAAACTATCATAAGGAAACTATCATAAGTCTCAGAGACTCTTTTACTTTGCCACCCACACAGGAAAATGTCTTCTCACAACCTCTTCCCTGTGCAGGGGACTACTTGTCCTCCTCTGCATAGCCTTTCCTCTTTACATTCAGTTCCTTTTCAATCAGTTCTCCAGTTAAACATCTTTCTTCTCTTCATTCAGCTCCCTTTTTAAAAAGAATTAACTTTTTGCCCCCATCCTTTAAGCACAGTATAAAGTCCAGGACAGACTCTCCTGAGGCTCTTGGCCACGATCCGTTGCCCTCTGCAATTTCAACTGCTCTTTGCTAGAGTGTATCAGGCCTGGGTATTTCACTTGGAAAGAGCCATACACTGCATTGATAATACCCACAGTTTCACAATAAATATAATTACTTACTTTTGCCATCTGTGCGGTCATTGATAGAAGGACAGGCCATGCTGTGAAGAACAGGGGAGTTTCTGGTAACCAGGAGGTATTTGCAGCTTGTCTTAAAATCTTCCTTCTTCTTTCTAAGCTTCTAACTTGGCTGCATACTTAAAAAGAATAGATTTCCTTTAGATGCCTTAGTTCAACATTTCTCCTGCTTGTTTAAAGAAATGATTGCCTGCCGTCCAGCTTTTATTTTGCCAGAAGATAAACTGGTAGATCTCCTGAAACCTTTTAATTGCCTTTCTAACCCAAAGTGTTCTAACGCTGTTAACCTTGCTAACGTTACACCGGGAACTTCCATTCAACCCCTATTTTTCAAAAGGGCTCTTGGGTGTTTTGCTTTCTGGTGCCACCCTTTATTTATTTATTTGCGGTGGCGGTGGGTGCTCGACTGCACCAGTGGAAGGACGTGCAATCAAACTTGCAACGAGACAGTAGTCCCTGATTGTCATCAGCTGCAGCTCATTATTCTCTCAAGGATGCCTTGTGCCAATCGATGATAAACAATGTGTAATCACTTGCAATTGATTGCAAATCAGATCGCATAGACTGGCATGTGGAGTCCTTGACGGCATAATGAGCGATGCCTTTTGCCCACTCCTGGGTCTGCAAGGCCCACATGCCATCAGCTGAGAGCTCCTCTCCTCTCTTTGACTCAAATGCTAAGCAGATCATGCAGGACTTATTGGGGTCAAGGTTGTGCTTCTATCTGGCATGTGACACTTTTGGCTCCTTTTCTCATACTGCTCTTGTCTCTCCCCGTGTGTGCTCGGGGGTTGTATTTTCCGAGGACGTTACCCACCGTGCAATACCACAGAGACACAATCTGAGGGATTAAGAGGACGTCTGTGACTCAGTCTATCAACAGTGCACTAAATCTATTTTCCTTTCGAAAGATTTCCGCGTCTCTCCTTTTTTCCCCTTCAAAACTGGGGTGACAGCTCAGTTTTTAAGCAGTTCTTAGAAAAACCACCCGGATAAGTCACAAGTACCAGAGGGATAAGCCCCTGCTGACTTGTTCCAAAGCCAAGTAAGATACGTGGTTGAGTTCAGCTAGCTTTTGCTATTTAGACTTTTACCTTCTAAAGTAGCGTTAATCAGATCTGGTCTATTGACCATTGCTGGCCTGAAAAGCACCAAAGAAAGCGGCCAGTGAAGTTATGGCAAAAGTAAGAAAAGATGACGCACGTCTCCAGTAGTGCCTTTCTGATCACAGCTCATGGCTGCCACCAGGCATAACTAGTACTGTAAGTTAAAATGCTGGTAACCAAATACTAATATTCAGGTTTTATAAATATTTTGTATCAGTTTTACATACGCTGTTATTTACCAGTCTCTCCCCAGCTGCCGTAGGATGGTAGACTTCTGGGCCAGAAATCTTTTGTTTATATAAAAGATCAGGGCTTTCTTCATTAAAAGAGGTCAAGAAAGATCATTTAAAATCGGTTCTCTTTCAGGATGTTTTCGTTTTTCAGGCCTAGGTGTACGTGAGACTGCAATGATCTCATTTTAAGTCCTGATCTTAGAAGAGGACATGAAATCCCGTCTGATTTCCCCATGAAAAAGTAAGCAAAAAAAATCTATTAAAAATACTCACAGAGTAGGTTGTTCAACTGATAGTGGAGGTTCTTTTTACTTCAAGCAAGAAGGGTCTTGGCTTGATCTCTCTATTTAAATGAGAAAAGAATAACATTAGCATTCACTGAATATTTTTATTGAGATAATAATCTCCATTGATAACATACTTCCCTTTAAACATCTGTAAGGCAATCAATTGGAAACTGATGCACGGCTCTAATCTTACTTTAGAATCTGTTTCTTAGTAAGAACTTGAAAACCATAAAGGACCAAACAGTCGACCCTAATGGAGATGAAGCTCTTCTAGTAAATATGCTTCTAAAATTCAGTTTCATGTGGGGTATTTTCCCTGAGAAAATTTTCCTTGCAGTTTATGTAAACCAATTCAGCTCCACAGATTTCAACAGAATTAACTGATTTACCCAAATATCAGTGAGGTCAGGGAGAAAATTACTGAATGAAAAACGCACGGCTAATAATTAAAGAGATGGCCTGATTTAGTAAATCTTTTTCCAAGTGTTTCATTAATAGTCATCGGTGTGTTAAAGTACAACTTTTTGAAGCTGCAGCGTAGCTTGCACTTGCTCTCCTAGGAGCATCACAACAGCCATTGTTAAAGGGACAAAGCACATATATCGTCTGCAGCAGGCTTCTCGAAAAATACTATTCCCAAGGGAATTCCCCCTTCAAAACCAAAAAGGGTCATGAATTTTTTTCAAGTCCACTTTCCTTCACTGACCAAAAATGGTACGTCAACAAAAGAAACAAGCAGACAAGTAGGGTTTTTTCCCCCTCATCATCTCAGTTTATAAACGGAAACAGAAGGAGCCATTTTCCTTGTGTTGGGTTGTGTTTTTTTTTTCAAAGTAGAATCTTATCAGAGATCTGAAATATGTCAAAATTCTCCAGTATTTTAAAAGGTCACGTATTTGAATAGTTCGTTTATACGACCTACGTTAGAAACAAATGCCCAGCAATTCACCTCCCAGACCTGAGAACACACAGCGGAGAGCTACGTGAAGCTTTTGAAACTTTACATACAAACTGTGAGCCAAAGTGTTTTGGAAAGGAGGGAGCAATTTCTTACCAGTATGAGCCATTCCTGCACAGCAACAGCCAGTGGCAACATACACCGATGACTTTAAGAGCTCTTGAATCAGGCCCTTACACCCTTTCCAATGTAAACTGAAATACTCAGCTCTGGGCAGCGCCAGCCCAGGATGAGGCATCGCTGCAGAGGAGCTGTGTGTTTGGGTGGCACAGTATTCACGGGCAAGTGACAGCACAGATTCATCGCTATGAATGGGATTCCTCAATGGCAACGGGATTCCTGGGTCCCAACGTCAGCAAGGACTTGCTAATTGTGCTCCTTGAGGTAGCATCTCCCAGGCAAGCGAGGGGCCTCCTCTCTCCATCTGCTCTCCAAAGAGATGACTTTGGAAGGCAGTTCCCTACATTCCCCCTACAGGGAGGCACAAAGCAAGAGGCTGGTTGAGTTACGAGACTGTAAAACCTGCCGTGGCTGGAAGGGGAGCAGTTACAAGACGAGCTTTCATCTGTCCTGCTGAAGAGGAGGGTGATTTACACGTGGTGGGTGTCTGCTCAGTGCTTGAGCTGGACAGATGACTTTGTATCAGCTTTGGTACATACCTACAAAGAGAAGAGCTGTAAGAAGCCTCCTGATCAAGAGAGGACGAAGGTGTGGATGGTGGGCTGATATCTCTGCTGTGCCTACAGGTGTCTTGTGTCAGAGCAGTTGTGATGTGGTGTAAACCGTGGGAGACGTCCTACAGAGTTTTATTTATTTACACTGGAGCTTTCATGTGACAGATAACCAGCATTTTACATGTGTCTCCTACGTGAGTCAAAATGCTGGCCAGTTTACAAACAGAGTGGGCACGGATGTTCTGCAAGCTGCTTGGTAAATAATTACACCCAGGTTTGTATTAACTGCTTTTGCTTTCTGCAGCGTGCTGATGGGAATATGCAATTGGTGAGCAGCCGTGATAGGTGCTTGGGTTTTTTCTGGTTTTGTCTTACTGTAGGAAAAAGCAATTTAATTACAAGCACCAAAATAGATAAAACATTATTAGTTTCTGCTTTGACATTTGTTAAGGATTTTTAAGCATTAACCAGTAAAACAAGAGCTACAGTTCTGGCTATAGATAAATAATTGCAGCAACTATGTAGAATGATGAAAACACTAAGACAGGATTTATATCTTCAGTGTGATAGCAAAGAATATACAAACTCTCTTACATGGAAAATTCTTTCCCTGAATGTAAATATTGTTTGCTGTGTTGAGCAACACTTGTAAACCAGAGCTGAGCTACCTGAGCACGCCTGAGAACTGGGCAAGAATGTCCATACCAAGGCAGCAAAACTGCCTTTAACCAACGTCAAGAATAAATACAGCATAAATTATGAGCGGTGAGAAAGATGTTCATGCCTGGAGATGGATTCAATTTAGGGTTAGTTTGGGTTTTGGAGGTTCGGTTGAAAGACTTAATTAAGACAAGGGTTGTGTTCAGCTGCAGAGAAATCTCAAGGAATTTCAAATTCTCTTGGCCAAAACCTTCTAAGAATCACTGTTTTCACAAGATTATATGTATAGTGTATACAAATGGTCCGCCAGGCTCAGAAGTGATTTTAAAACTAAAGAAGAAAAAAGAAGAGTTCAGATTTCAAAATCTAGCTTAGCTCATTTTTCCCTAATGGTAACAAATTCAAGGAAGAAAAATATAGTAAAACGTTCAGAAAGTGTGAGATTTAAAAATGTGAAAATGTAAAAATGTGAAAGCAGATTTAAATGTGAACCATGGAAAGACGATGGGTCTGTACCACTGGACCGTGCCTAGGGTGCTCAGGTACCTCCTTACTGGTATACACGGTCTCCTGTCAGACAGTCTTAAATGGTTGAGCAATGTGATATATTGCTGGAAAGTACTTGGAAAACGTTCATGACTGAAGTGTGATTTACAGGTCTAGCCTTAAAAGCAGCAGCACACAGTGCACGAGAGCACCTTTTTTTACAGCATTTTTGAGCAGAGACGCCACGCCGTACTGTGCCGTGCAGGTAGCTCGGGACATTTCTCATCCAAACCAAGTTTATTCTCTCCTCTGCAAACCTTGAAAAGCTTTTCCTTGAAGACAAAGCCTCTATTACACGGTGTGCTTTACAGAAATTAATAAAGGTAATGAAATCAGGCCCTGTTGGATCATGTGTGATTCATCAGTCACACATCTCTGTTTAATTTGCAGAGGTTTGGAGCCTACTTCTCACTTACACAAAAGTCGCACTGTTAGTTTAAGAAATCCTCATATAAATAAAATCCATTTTCTGATGCGCCATAAAATATCTAATGGCAATGAATGATTACAGTTGCAAGAGCTATTTTGGCTGGAGTCGCGGTAGCTCCCCAGGCCCGGGATTAACACCGCTTTCCCTGCACTTTGAGAACAGAGGAATTGTCAGTATCCTCCAACCAGCAGTGACTAAAACCAGATGTTTCAGTGGAAGAAACCTCTCATTAGGCTTGCAGGGAATGAGCTTTGAAAAACTGGTTTTCTTGTTTGTTTGTTTGTTTTAACAAAGGGGAGTGCAAATGCACCTGAGTGTAAATGCAAATCGGGCTTTTTGAGTTTCGTGTTGATACAGCAAAGCCTAAGGGAAATGACAAAAATACCCAGCCAACAAACAACCCTATTTAGTTTGTGGTTTCTGAGCTAAACTCCAGCCCCTGAGGATCACTGAAGGCGAGCTGGGGTTAGAAGTTCTGCCCTTTGGAAATTCTGCTTTTTGCAGTCAAAGTCCCCCATTGGTGAGACAAGTTTGATTCTGAAAAACTCACATAGAGCTCCAGGTATTTAAGCTTGTTTAAAATATTGTTACTTTGGTTGTAAAGAAACAATAGATGATAAGCCGGGGCTCTAAACGTAGCATTGACACGTGTCTTCAAGTTGGACAGGTTTTTAAACAGTAGCAGTAAGGCAGGATACTACGAAGCTCAGATCCAGCAATGCCTCCAGTAAAAACACCACCCAAGGAAGAAGGATGGAGGGTGGTGTGTGCTCTGGCTGGGGATAAAAGAACCTCCTCCAGAAACCAGGCATGAAGTGAGGCATCCTGGCCAGAGCAGGCTGCTTTGAAAGCGAACTCCTCTCTCCGGGCAGTCCTGTTGTGGCCCAACTGCGACCGAGGCGTATTTGCCTGAATGAAGTAAGGGTTTGCACTAGGTAGACAAACTCTGAGGCAAATATTCAGTCATGGACACATACTTCAGCACTTCTTTCCCCCTTGTCTGATACCTCTCTGGCCATCAATACAACAATACAACATGGGGTTATGGGCCCCCAATAGGTTGAATGTTCAATGCCAGCCCAGGCTGAGCTGTTAGGAGTTGGCACAACCTCTAAGTAGCCTCTGTCCCAGGAATGGTGGTGCCTAAAGGGCAGGTCCTGTATGAACACAGGACCCTTGCCCTGGTACCACCTCATGGTCCTGGTACCAATGTGACAGGAGATGGGATGAGCAGTATGTGGCCTCCTTGCCAATAATAACCATCTACCCAACTTTGAGTAAGTCACTTCATCTGACTTGTGCCACCTCTGCAGAAGGGACATTGCAGCTCCCTCTCAAAAGGGTCTGGGGAAGTAGAAGACCTTCGGTAAATCTTGAGGGCTCTAAAGAGTGCAGAGCCCCATAACAGAATGTCTAGAGGGGCTGCCCTCACCTCCTCCCTACTCGCAGGGTTGAAAATCACTGCTTCTCAGACCTACGACACTGAGGCCAGAAATAACCACATCAGAGGAAGGGATCCCCGAAGGATTTCACATTTTCCGTGTTGAATAATCTTGTGTGCACCTATTGTGGGCCTTTGCCCCATGTTATCTTCTACGTTCGGGCTCTGGCAGCTACAGAGAGGAGTGCTCAGTCAGGGCACAGCAAAATGGCTCAGAAAAGCACAATGCACGGCAGTGAAGCTCGGGTATTTTTTGATCAGGTTGGTTTTTTTTTTTTCCCATTTAAAAACAAAATTCCAGCAAAATAACAAGTCCTTAAACCATGCATTATTTATTTTCAACACAGTAAAAGAGCCCCTACAGTATTTTGAAAGAACGTCTGTTTTATAGGTCTGCGGTGATAACATGTTGGAAGTAACTAACAATTATGTTATTTTTGTCCTCGCTAATAATGCTCAGGGAGCAATTGATGTTTCTTTTAGAGCTAATAAGAAACATTTGCAGCAAAAGCAGGAACTGTGGAGATAAAGCAATTGGCAAGAAATAGTATGTTTAAATACCATAAAACAGCCAGTATCCAAACAGGTGTGAGATAAAGTGGTATAAATAAACTACTCTGTATGCAGCCCATCACACAGCAGAGTTGTGTAAAAAATTGCATGAAATAACTTCACTCCTATTCAGAGGAAAATATAACAAAACCAATCCTTGTGTCTCCTCATTAGCTTTAGCAGCTGAGAAAACATCTCTCATGTGGAAATTTCTAAAAGTTAAAAGTTGCTCTGGTCAAAATGAAATGCAAACAAAAGAAGCAGTCACATTTGCAAACGTTTTGGAGAAGTCGTATCTAAATTTTTGTAAACCTCTTCACCAGTTAAAACCAGTATCCTGAAGAGACAGCGGAACCTCTTCTCAAACTTGGAAAGTTATGCTCAGATCTTAGTTATTCTGCACTGCCTGGTGGCATTATGGTACTAGATGATGTCTGGGTTACTTTTATTGTTGCTGCTTTCACAAACACTCAGACATCTGCCCTTTCTTCAGCCAAACATTTGGTTGCATTAAGGGTTGTTTGGTTTAGATTAAAGATTCTCTTTTTTTAAGACCAGTCAAATGCAAAGTAAATCAGCACTAGCAAACACGAGGTGAAAATAATTACCCACGCTCACATGACTGATAAGCGGAACTATGGAAAATGGCTCACAACAAAATCCACCTGGTTTCTGTGGCTCCTACAAGTGAGAAGCCCCAATAAGTTAATTGAAAGTTTTCTCAAGATCCACGGAACTCTTGGTCATTTTGTTCAGTAGAATGACTTGCATTTTTTGTTTAATCAGACTGTGAATTTGTTTAACCTGGAATTTTAGGTGATAAATTATAATTATGAGTCTTACTTGTTGTCTTTGGGTTCTTCCAAACCTGATGTTAAGAGAAGAACTCAGATGTGTAAATGTGCACATAGAAACCCACAAGGTGAAACTGCCGTGTTTCAGATGGTTTTAGAAATCAGAGCTTTCAACTCTTCCTCACTGTAACTCCCCTGGTTGTGACTCAGGTCCCTGGACCCAGCTTTGTGTGGTCCAAGTTGTGCAAAAAGCCAAAAGAGAAACCACAGCATCTCTTTTTCCTTGTTTTCTGGCCTAAAATACAGAGAGTGACTTGGAAAAAGGAGTTACTCTCTGCTGACAAAACCCTCCCCACGCTTTGTCTTCTGAATAGCACGGAGGAGTCCCTGTACAGAGCGACTTTGTTCCCACCCAGCACTGGACTAAGGGAAACATGCTTTTTATAACACATCTCCCCTGACATTCTGTGCTGGAAAGATTCAGAGAGGCTGGTCTGGAGGGTACATAACCTGTGCTGCTGCTATCTCGCTCACAGCCAGCATACACTGGGATCACTCAAACACCAGCTCCAAAGACCAGCCTTCCATACTGAGGGAGAGAGAGACATCACATCCAGGTGGACACCAGGCTTGTTTTGGAGTCCCTTGAATCAATGAAGGGCACGGCTCCCCTGGCCAAGTCTCACCTAAATAAATATGGCCCTGTGGCTTTTCAGAAGCTCATTTTTTTTTAGTTTCTAAGGCCTGTTGTTTCAGGCTTGGGGCATGAACAGCAATAACGGTGGTGGTATGAGGATACTCCCACGAGATGTCCATGTGGCACAGCCAAAGCAGCCCCACACTAATGAAACTTGAGATGCACATGGGTTCTGCCTTGGTGCAGCACCACAAAGATGTAAACTTCCTTTGAGTGCCCAAGCTGGTGCCTCTTTCTGACATGCACCGTGCTAAGGAAGCTGCCAGGAGAGCTCAGAGTTGCGATGTGTGACATTGCAGGGTGTGTACATGCTCCTCAAGAGCAGAAATGTTTAAAGAGGAACTGATACAACACCGTAAGAAACACAGAAATGGGAGCACTTCTTCAAGTTGGCTCTTCAGTTAACCACCAACAGATGTGATGAACTCCCAGCGCTGCTGCTAATAAGTAGAGGAAAGGAAGCCAATGTTCTTTTATACACTGACACACAGCGCATTTTGGTTTTGCTCAGGGTAGCAAACCTTTCTTCCTCCTAGCAAGTATTATAAATAGGCCCACTTCTTATCAGATCCTTCTCTTAATGTTTTTCATTAGAAAACCACAGTTAATTTTAGATAATTGTTAGAGATAATCTCAAATTTGTGTGTAATGTATGCCCCAGTTCTAAGAAAAACATGACATTGGGGAAGGTACTGCCTGCCTAACAGCTTTTCGTTTACAAGAGCAGTATGAGATCTCTTGTTCTTGTCAAATGAATTCTAGTGTCTTAGACATTCAGACTCCTATCTCTCAAAGCAGATAAAATTTTAACTTGCTTAGTATTTATTGTCTTCTATATTTTGTAGCAGCTTCTGAGCAGTGTGTTCAGGGACTGAGCGCATGTCCTGCCAAACAAGAAGAAAAAAAAGGTTTCTAAACAGCCCATGCCAGAATTTGCAATGGCATATCTGACTCTTTAAGCTTTCCTGTGGGAGTCAATTTTACTTTATTTGACAGCAGTGGCGTTTGCTGCCAGAAGAATAAAGACAACAGTTGTTTAAAAAAGCACACGTGTTACCCTGCACTATCAAACAATCTGCTCCACATTGCAGGAGATTTAAGATGAAACAAAGAGATGAATTCCCAGGGCCAAGGAGAAAAAGGGTTTCTAACACCAAAAAGGAGGAAAGAGCTTCCTCTACCAATAAGAAATGATTTAGAAGTGGACTGCAACTAGTCCAATAAGCCTTCTGGAAAGGACAAGGAGCAAAATCAAAACCTGATAAAAGTTGAGGAAAAAAAGCATTACGTGTTGCCTCTCCAGTCAAATTTTCTGCGCAATTGTAACTGTAGCATTTGGGCCTGTAATATGCAAGACATCATAAAAAAGCTCAAAGCAAACAAGGGCAAAAGGCAGTCTCTGAACTTCCACTTCAAGAAAGGCTATGGGGAAATAGAGAAGCAGTGACTTCTTTGGGCTGCCAGAGGATGGTCAGAGAGAGAAGTGAGGGACTTGGATATTCTGGTCTTCCTACTCCCAAGCAAAGACATCTATTCCCCGAGCAATATTTACTTTAATAACTAGGGCTGAATGTTGCAAATATTTGTAGCTGAATTATCTCAACATTTTGAAGACTATGTACCTTGAATGTTCTGGTTTTCTGGGAAAATTAGTGGAAAGAGTTCTTCTTAGCACGCAGAAACGATAGGAAAGTCTAACATCATGCACAAAATTTCAAATTCCTTTAGAAATTGGCTGCTTCTCAATGGTAAAGGTGAGTAGGGTCAGGCAAAAAAGCAAACACAAGCCTACTTCTAACTTTGTGAGGAAATCTTAAACCCCATAAATTTCACTACATTTTGCCTTTTATTGTGAAGTCCTGGCATATTTCTAATAGCAAGTTTCTTAAACAAAGTTCAGCCCTGCTGTTTTTTAGCTATTTTCTCTGTTTATGATATGTGTGAATGGACATGTATCCAAGTTTATAGCTGACAGCCCCATCAGAATGTCAGCCAGTCTGGAGATTTTTGGGGTCAGCCCCATTTTTCAGTCCCTGTGGTCCATGGAAATCCAGAGTTTACAGATCTGAAGATAATCAGGGGATGATGCTGTTTTCACCCAGAGCTAATAGTATTTCAAACCACCAGGCAGGAATATGCCTTTTACTTTGATATATCACCATAAAAAACACCTCACTTTCTTGCTTACTAGTAAGGAAGAATAAACCGAAGGTTGATACCTTTATTCATATACAATAGCCCTGCTAATAAGCCTCATTTCTTATCTTGCTATTCCTGTCTGGCATCTCAAATGAACAGAAACTGCTAGTAAGATCAGAAGGTATAGTGGTTTTTAATAAAGTGATACTTTAAACTCATTTTCACCCACGATCAGAAGCCTTTCCACCTAGACTTAAAGAAGTTAAAAGTTAATGTATGTATGACACAGATTAGCTAGCCTGGGGTGCTGTAGAACAAAACATTCTGCTTTTCAGTGCAGATTATTCTTGTGGCTGCGTTAGCAAATTAACAAATGAAGTGAAAATACAAAAAAAAAAAAAAGAAAAGAAAACCAAACCAACACGAAATACTCACTTTATGCTCATTAAAAACTACCCATTAGATCATAAAATATCTACAGTAAAAACGAGTTTTAAGATTTCAAAAGCAGAAACTACTAGGTTTGCACTAATTCCTTGGCTCTTGCTGTCAGTGTGGTGCTTTTTAGATCCTCAAGGGTCTGCAGGATAGCTGGTGTCTTCAGTGTGTCCCTCAGCATAAGAAAAGTTCTTAAAACACGGACAAAAAGGCCTCCATTTCCTGCTTTAAAACTATTGGCACTTCTTTGACAGCAAGGTAGGTTTTGAGCAGAAAGTCCATACTAAAAATCCCCGGGGTGAAACTGAACCTTGTAGAGCTGATTAACCGTTTAATAAACATGCTGGCAAAAAGGCCAAACTCTTCTGGCCAAGGCCAAGGATAGTGTTGGTTTTTAAGAGGCACATTTTGTCTGCTGAAGCATCCAGCGTGCTGCCAGCAGGGCTGCTCTTCTTGGAGCAGCTATCACAGGAAGGTTTAGAGCTCCCACATTCTGCCTGCACAAAAACCCCTTAACAAAAATTCACATTTCAACAGTGTTCTTTCTTTCAAACATCTACCAAGTGACTTATTTGCAGAAATATGGGCGAGGGTCTCTTTCCCCCTCGGCCCCATGCTGAATTCAACTCCATTGTAAGGGTGAACCAAGGCCATGACTTTCAGTGGGAGTCCACTGCTCTGATGGCAGTTAGAAGAACAAAATTTATCATACCAGCTCAGAAGGCACTTTTCTCCCCCAGCCTCACCTCCTATTCAGTTGTGAGAGGATGCTGATGCGAGCACACTCACCCACAAATCATCACAAGCTGCTTTCTTCATTGTATGAGGCTACAGAGCAAAGGACTGGGCAAGTCTGGACCCAGGTAACGCTCCTGAGATGCCTACAGCTGTGGGGTCCTGCACAGGACAAGACTTTATTTCATGGTCCACCACTACTGCAATCACAGCGCAGTGGTAACAATGACCAAAAAATGTATGTAACTGTCCAAGTGCAGCTTAGCAGAGAGTGGTTTTGGCTTAGTTGCTCTAAACAAGGCACTGATTAGCTAGTAATCAGCAAGCGATTAGCAAAGACAACTGGGTCAGTTGGAGTTCAGCGTGTGCACTGTTTGCCAGGAGGCACCGACGCACTTGTGCTCGGCAGGAGCACACACACACACGCTGATGGGATTGTCCACCACAAACATCCACTCAGCGAGGTCGGCGAAATCAACTGGCGTCCCATAAAATTTTAAGCATAAATATTGCAACATAAGAATCACGATACAGACTGGCTTTATAAAGCGTTATAAGATGTAGCTTGTTAATGGGTTTGATTAACTAGCTCCAGTATGTAACACATCATCAGGAACGCTCTGATACAATGAAGAGCCATCTTTTCTTCTTTTCCAGAGATTATTATAAACAAGCTGCACCACATCGTTCCACAGCCTCGCAGTGATCACTCTGTATCAGATCAGGAGGTACCAGAACCCCACCAAGAGCAGGTTTGCACAAAGGCCAAGCTGCAGAGCAGTCCTCTCTGAGTACATGAACACCAAGAGTCACGCACAAAACTGTAGCTCACCTTAATCAGAAGGTCTTCATTAGGGACCAGGTGACACCTCTTGCATTTGTAGACCTCCTCCTCCTCCAAATCAAAGCTTGTTGATGAGTCAAAGCTACCTCCTGCAAAACCTCTGAGTCCTAGTTCATCACTTTCTTTGTG
Source organism: Pedionomus torquatus (assembly GCA_013398155.1). Lineage (NCBI taxonomy): Eukaryota > Metazoa > Chordata > Aves > Charadriiformes > Pedionomidae > Pedionomus > Pedionomus torquatus. The sequence goes on from VZRU01010758.1 coordinate 53,108, forward strand.
TGCCACCTGCCAGGTATCAAGAAAAATATGAAAAAGAGTAATTATCAACCACTTAAAAACCAGGAGTAAACTTGTACTCAAGGCAATTGCATTTTATTGTCTCCACATTACCCATTGCATTTAGTTCCCGCGAGACTGAAGTATCCAACGTATCTTAGGAACACATCACCACATATGTCTGAAATGTGGCTCTGCATAAGTGGAGGTGGTGGCATGGACGTGGGCTCACGTCAGGACAGTGAGGGCAGGCAATCCCCAGTGATGGCATTTTGGCGTCTGAAAGAAAAGAGATTTATATACATTTTTTTCTCTTCCTTCCTAAAACAATGGACATTTATTCCTGTCAAAGGAGGAGTGTGTTAATTGTATGAAAACGCTATTAATTTTAGGACTCTCTGTCTTCTCCGCTGATGGAGCTCCATGCAAGCAACACAGTCTTGAAACTCAAAATCCAGCAACCACAATACACCTATAGGAAAGATCCTTTCTTCACATACTGCCCCTCCTTTTTCCTATTTTATTTCCCTTTCAACAAGAAAACAGAAACAACTTGTAACTGGCAGGAGCCTCATGAGTGGTTTCCAGTTGACTTTCTCTGGGGCAGGACTCTCTGCATGGCTAGGGCTGAGCAATGGCTGGGTGCACGTGTGTGTATGCACGTGCAATATATACACATGAATACGCATCCACATATATATAAATATAAATAACATGACTAACAGCACCAGAAACTTGAGCCTTAAGACTCCAGCTGAGGGTTTGAGTGCACTGCTATACCAAGAGGCATCTTAAGGGGCTTGTGTTTCCTGATAATATTAACTTGACATCCATCGGCCTTCTCTTCTTGTCCCGAACTTTGTTAATGTTGGCTTTAACAAAGACTACAATGTAAATTTTTAAAACTGACATTTTTGCCAGGTTAGGAAAAAAAAAGAACGAAAGAAAAAAACTTTCCCTGTGAATCTGACCTCTTTTTTTTCCTGCAGTGCCTTTCGGTGGGTGTTGTAAGAAAGCAGCTATTCATTTATCACAAACAGGGATTGTTTTGCCAAAGCACGGTATTTGAAGTAAATAGATGAAGCAGAATATGTGTACGACCCCAAGTTAAGCTGAACCTAGAAACTGGACGCCCTGCACTCAACTCAAGTTAAATTCAACTGGAACAAATATGGGCAAATCCTCCAGCCAACAGACAAAATATTTTTTTCTCTGTTTCCAGTCTCTAAGACACTAAAAATATCCTGGCATGGCAACGCTATATAATACTTGAAGCCTGATATGATACAAACCAAAGCCTGAGGACGCTGTCCTGGAGCTGCTCCTTGCATCAGCTCTGAATTTGATCCCCAATTCTCAACACACGTGTGTTTCATCGGAGGGTGACCCCAGCCATGCTTGGACAGGCTGGTGCAGGAGATGGCCTCATCCCCTGGAAAAGCCACTGGAGGTTGCTATGCTGTATAAATGGTGCTTTTGAGACACTTCTGGTCCCATCCTCTCCCTCAATTGTCCTTCACCTCTCAGGGGACCACTTCAAGGAGTGCAAAACCACCAAGATATGTCACTTGTGAGTCTGTGACAGGGCTGCTCTGCTGAGGGTGGCAGGAAGCCTTCTGATTTTGCCACATCCAGGCTGCTGTAACCAAATGCGTGTGAAGAAATGTGACCTCCAGTTACAAAACAGAAACGAGTCGTATGGAGATCTGCAGCAAATAAAGCAAATGGTGAGGAGAAACATCTGAAGGGTTTTTTTCTTGCCAAAATCACACAGATCCATAATGTCAGTGCCACGCTGGTACCTGCTCTTTAAATAATGCCTAAAGGGCCAAGGGAAAATGCTGCTGTAATTATTACAGGGTGATGAGCAACCTGCTCTAGTGGGAGGTGTCCCTGCCCATGGCAGGTGGGTTGGAACTCAATGATCTTTAAGGTCCCCTCCAACTCTAACCACTCTATGAGGAAAGAATCCTTACTTGAGGAAAAAAACAAAAGCAGGTCTGGAACAGCAGGGCTTCTCATCATGAGTTAATGGGAAACAGAGTTATAGAAGTGCCACTATCAGCAGAGACAATGCCTCAGAAGTGGCACAAGGCATCAGGAAGAAGCAGAGCAGAGGAAGAACCCATGACAGTGAAATGGTGGCTGCAGGAAGCAGGTTTTTGCTTCTTTCCAAAATCCACTTGATTTTCTCTTTAAATAGAAGCGGTTAAGGAAAGCAACCAAACTTCTTGTTTTTTTCCAAATAAACTCACCCTTATCTACTCCATGTGGAATGGGGACAAGGCTTATCAATGTGGTAACCTCAGCACAGATCGCCTTGTGCCCATGAAGAGCATCAGCCAAGCCGAGATGGAAAGACATTACAGACCCTTACGGTCTGAGCAGGACGTCAACACTATTAATTGCATAATATCTGCATCTCATTGTCCATAAAACGGGTAACACATTTTGAAGACACCCACGGAGGAAACAAACTCATAAAACAAGAGGATTAAAACACAAGAGAAACTACTTTCTGGCAGCCTTTCAGGTCAGGGAGTGTCCGGGCTGTGAGATTTTGCCTCAGTCTTGTACTTGTTAAGACCACGTAGGCCAGAGAGAACACAGCGTGAAGAGACCAGAAAGGGAAAACGTGACCACTTACCGATCCCTGCAGCTCATCTCCCTTCCTGCCATCTTCAATCCTTAATATTTTTTTTTGGTGGATTTCCAAATAGATTATCCTAATCTTTACACCAGAGCTGGTAGGAAACTTTTAATCTATACATACCATGAAGTCATAGAATCATAGAATCCTCCAGGCCGGAAGGGACCTCCAAAGGTCATCTAGTCCCACCTCCCCGCAGTCGCAGGGCCACCCCCAACCAGCCCAGGTTGCCCAGGGCTTCATCAAGCCTCGCCTTGAATATCTCCAAGGAAGGGGCCTCAACCACTTCCCTGGGCAACCTGTTCCAGTGCTCAACCACCCTCAGTGTAAAGAAATTTTTTCTAATATTCAACTTAAATCTACCCTTCTCCAACTGAAGTCCATTGCCCCTCGTCCTATCGCAGCAGCCTTTGTGAACAGCCCCTCCCCAGCCTTCCTGTAGCCCCCTTTAGGTACTGAAAGGCTGCGATTAGGTCTCCCCGGAGCCTTCTCTTCTCCAGGCTGAACGGCCCCAGCTCCCTCAGCCTATCTTGGCAGCAGAGGTGCTCCAGCCCTTTGATCACCTTCGTGGCCCTCCTCTGGACCCGCTCCACCAGGTCCATATCCTTCCTATACTGAGGGCTCCAGCCCTGCAAACAGTGCTCCAGGTGGGGCCTCACCAGAGCGAAATGGCAGGTCCACTTTAATCTTCACCGTGCACTGCCAGGTGAGATTAAACTGCTCCTGAGGTTATGTCAAAGCTCTTCAAGGAACAATCAATTTTGGCATTAAATTTATTTTTATGCTTTAGCCTAATGTGTCTCTATTTACCCCTTTGGGGGCTGACACAGGAGCACGTTGAGTTCCCTGTCAGAAAAGAGAGGCAAACGAAAACGAGCAGAGCTGCTCCTGGAGATGCACTGCGAGTGCTGGCTGCTGCGCGCAGCAAAGCAAGCAATACTTTCAAAGCTTCTTAAGAGGATTTGGATGGCTCTTTTGCCTTAATTCCAGAAAGCAGAAGTGTTTCAGAGCGGTTATGCCATGACCCTGGAGCTGACATCGGTGAAGGAAGAAGCGGCAGAAGGGCAGCCACAAAGGGGAACCTCTGCCAGGCCGGAGAGAGACCGGCTTCCTACAGCACCTGATCAATACTCAGAATTTCAGCTTTTGATTACTTACAGCATTAAACAGCTTGATGAATTCTACTGGGAAAAACACAGCAAACAGAGCAAAGACGATATAACACACGCACCAAACGAACATTACTCCTCTGCCTGTTAATTCCTATTTGCCTCACGGATTTCCTTGCCCGCTGTTGTTCAAATAATCCTAAAATTACAATTGAGCAGATCTACTGAGAAATACAGCCAGGATATCAGTTTACGCCGTGAGAGGCTCCTGTGCAAATAGAAAAAAAAAGCCATTTTCTTGGAAACTGGAAATTCCTATCTCCCAGCCTGCACCTCCGCGCTGACAGCCATGTGTTTGCAGCCCATCAGGGCTAATAGGCTCTACCAAACCCCAGGACTGATTATCCTCGGAGCACAACACAGCCCCGACTATTATGGAGCAACTTAGCTGGCATATAATTACTTTTGAGGAAAAATGCATTGCAGAACAACATCGCTTCTCAAAGATTTAAGTTATTAAGGAAGATTAAGGAATTTCACTCTGGAAAAGAGACTTCACTGTGACCTAATTGAAGTTTTTAACATTCTCAAGGGAACTAATAAAAATTGGTTCATGCAAATTCTCCATACTTTCAAAGAACACGAACACAAGAGAACATTATCTAAAAAAATTAGGAAATTGAGATCAAAAAGAATTTAAAACAAACAAAAAAAACCCAACCCACCCAGAATAATTTGAATTAGAGGGGACTATTCTACCAGGTCATTTAATCCACCCTCTCCTCCCCTTGAATCACAGAAGGATTGATTTCCTTATCCTTAAATAATCCCTAAATAGATGGGTGTCTAGTTGAGCCAATGATGACAATTCCACAACCTCTGCTTGGCAGCTTGTGCTTTCAGAAGAATAAACACATTGAATAAATTATTAAAAAAGGCCACCGTGGGCAAGGAGAGTCAATGAAATCAAGGAAGAAGTTGTGAATATAGAGGGGGGGGGCTAAAAGACAGACAGGGAGCAAAAATAAACTCATTAGATGAATGAAAGATTGAAACGGCAGAAAAAGAGCAGAATCTTGTGGTGCTTTTTTTTTTTCTTGTAGTACTGTTTTCACTTGCTATTTGAAGAAATTATACAGAAAGAACACCTACGTATTTCTCCAAGCACGAAGCAATTTCAAGAATGATCACATGAAAACCGGGCCCAGTGTGCTGTCAGCCTCTGACAAAAGAAAATGAAGAGAGGGAGAAATGCCCAGCAGTACAACAACTTTCTTACAAACTGAAAACAATACATTTGCATAAGACAATTTCAGGTAGAGTCGTAAGACGTTCCCTCACAGAAAAGCACATGCAGAAATAAACCATCTTAACAAAGGTCTTAACACATGAAAAGTTAGATTTTCAAGGACGCGAGGTATAAAAACATAAAGCCCCTTATCCTGCAAGCTGGCACGGATTTAACTTTGCATATATGAGTAGTCCTGGTCAGCTTGTTGGGATTACTCACCTCTGCAAAGTGGTTGCCAGACCAAGTCTCCTGACCATGCCCAGCTCCGCACTCTGTGGCCACCACACCAACCGACACTGGGACACTTCTCTCCGTGTCCTTGGGGCAAGATTGTCAACAGAAAGCCAGGGGCTTTCTCCAAAACTGTCACCTGTTCTCCTGCAGAAATGCAGTTAGGATTTCTCGCTTCAGCTGGGGCTGGCAGGTAAGTGAAATGGGTGCAAGCACCATCCCTCACCGCTGGGGAGGATGGCAGCGGCTGGCACAGTGGAGACCGTGAGTCACAAACGGCTGGAGATGCCTTACCTGTCTTATCAGAAGAAAACCTCATCCCATTTTTCCATGTTTTTTCCAATACCGGCTTGAGTGCGAAACCATTCAGAAGATGTGCTTGTAGGACAGCAGGAAAACTTCAGAGATGGTGGAATGGGGCTACAGGAGCCTTCAGGGTGGCTCATACATGTTGCAAGCAGTGCTTTATGCTCCAGGTCACCTCTGGGTGTAATTCAGATTCTTCACAAGAATGTTCACATCTGGGTGTCACTGGCCAATGTGCTCGCACCAAAATACCTGGAGGCAATTTGTTATCTAGAATGGGGTCAAAACTCACAGGTCCTCCTCTCTTCCCTTTCCTTAAAGTACGTGTGGTGGGTTATTTTTCGATGTACATGAGCCTCCAGAGAGGAAAGCAAAGGATGTGGCCTGATGGCTTTTGTTTGGATGGACTAACTGCTCATGGTTACATGGGATGTTTGTATTATTCTCCTTTATGCATTTTTTGGGGGTTGGCTTCCGAGTGGGATTAGAACACTTCTGATAGACATTTAGCAGAGACTGAGAAACACAACAAATATGACAGTAGAACAAAAATCTTCACTGCCTACAAAGTGCTAAATAAACACGTTGTGATTAAAGAGGAGCAGACATAACCATCAAGCCCTTAACTACTATGTTTTTAGACCCCTTCCAGATTTCTCAGATACTCATCTACAATGTACACAGCACGCATTCCCTCACTTGTATACCTGAAACACAGGATCACTTTAATTCTTACTGTCGCTCTCCATTTCCCAACAGGAATGTTTATTTTTCGTTAGCATTACTTCTACAACTTCCCTGCTTATTCAGGCTCTTATTCACAGCACCCGCTCATATTCTCTTCGTGGACTGTCCATGCAAGGCATCTAAGTGACCTGCAAACTATAATTATAACTGTATTATACTATATACTTATAATGTACAAGCACATTCTGTCGTTTTTACTACAAACATTCTAGATTTACACAATTACAAGACTGTACCCGGTTTATTTTTAAATGAAGCATGATTTTCCTTAAAAAGAAAGAACAGCTCTGATTTGGGAACTTCTCTGCTAAGTTTAGACTGTCTTTGACCAGGCTTTAGCTGTTTGTTCTTGTGCAGCCCTTGCTGAGATTAGTTTGTGTCTATGCAATGGGTACAGACCAACTTTTTCATTCCTGACAGGTAAAACTACACTTCCCTAGGCATTAAGTCCTTTCTCTCTCATGCAGTTTTATATTTTTGTTAAACGCTTTGCTTTTGAGATGTTACCTCTAGTTCTGCCTTGAAATAGATTTTGCACCGCACTTGGACTTCTTACTAAAATTCGAATGACCTCATTTCAGCTTAGGAGACATTGTGGGAAAGAGATGACAATTAAGACATAAAGACTTTGTTTTCCTGCATTTCTGTTTTCTTTTCTCCTAAGGAACATTTAAGTGAAACAGAATTTAACTTAACTTGAGGCTTGTTTAAGCTCAGCAGTCATTGGTTTATTGCAGTTACTTTCAGAGAATTTTTATCTTGGAAATCTTTGGCATTAAACCAGAAAACATTCTAACTTTCTTGTCCTTCGTCTTTAAGCTTATGACTTGCTTGTGCAATTGTTGCATGAAAGTAATTCTTTTTTATTTTTTTTTTCTCTTATAGGAAAACAGATGGAGAAGAATTTATCTGCAGCTGAGATTTGCCGCACATAATTTATTTCACAGGATCAAGTAAGAGATAACTGTGAGCTCACACTAGCCAAGCTTCCAGGACACGGTCACTTCCAAATTATATATATTTTTGAGATTACAGTTATGGAGAGAAGTGGGTAGAAAGCCATTGAGGCATTCTGCAGATTTCCACCGGGGCTTAATGCTTCTCTGCAGCTATACAGCACATTCCTACTGCTCCCTCTTGACTGGGTGGCTCCCACGAATAGAGATATATTTCCTATTCTCTTCCCTAGCTTTCTGAAGCACTCAGTAGTGAAGGAACAGCCTAAGCACCTACAAGAGTTGGTCCCTTTTCCGTGGTGGGCACAGCCTCAGGTGACTTTGCCATACGCTCAGATTATGCAAACAGGACGGAAACCATTCCGACGTGAGCTTATTAGAGAGTCCCAATTCCTCAGTGGAAATTTTCTGGTACCTCCCATTGTTTCAGCATTACATTTTCTTATTTTTTTTCGTTAATACGGTAGGAAAATCGCATTGCTTCCAGAACACGTTGATGCTAGTCAGGACGCTCTTGAGGCTAACAATGAGTCAGGACTCTGGACTCCTACCAAGCTTTTCTTCCATTGAGCCGTGCTCTTTTTTCTTCCTCCTTAAGGAACTAGCTTTTATTGGCCTCTTTAGCTTTGGATTAACTTACATCATACATTTCATAGTACATATATATTCCAGTAAAAGAATACACACAGTACCATGCAAATTAAACTCCTAATCAAATTAAAAGGTTGAATGACATATATAGAACAGTGTGGAAAAGAGGTTCCACACGATAACACGATGGTTTGCATTATGTGCCTTGCAAGTCAGGCATCTACAGTGCACTTAGGGAGTGATAAAGCCAAATTACCCTTGTGAGTCAAATGCTGAAGAAGTCGTGACAGAGAGTTGTACAGCGAGCAGGCTTTCCCTTTTCCAATATTTTTTAAGATAGTCAGGCACAGCACTAAGTTATGGAGGACACACAGCAGGTCTAAAAGGAGAGAAGAAAAGGTCAGATCCACTAGGAAAGGAAATAAAAGTGGTTTTCTGTCAATGGCACAAAGGGACAGAGAGCTCCAACTCCTGTTAATTTCCTAAGCACTTTTAAAAGCCTCCCTAGGAAAGGTCTAGGGAAGTAGCTGCATCCAGGCAATGGACTGCAGAGAGCAGCAGCTGCTGTGGAGCACTGCCTGCTGTTTTGGAGTGTGGGCATCAGTGTGCACCTCTGCCCTCATGCCAGGAAGCTCTCCTATATAAAACAAGGTATCATGGTAAAGGTCTAAGATGAAAGTGCCAGCACATGCTTCATAGCAGTCTGAAGCCTCTCAGTACCACTCCAGTTCCAACGCTACTGTGATAATTCCTCTCTCCTCCACACTTTCAATCATTTCACTTCTCAGCAACATCTTTTAGCCCTATGCCTCCACTGGCTTTTTTTTTTTTCTCTCTTTTTTTTTTTTTTTCTTCTGTTCTTAAGCACAGGGTCACTGACTGCCTTAATCAAATCTCACACCATAACAAAAAATAAAAGGCATAATGTAGCATTTAACAGGCTGACTATCCCCCGCGCAGACTGGCATATGATTTTTCTCAAAGAATCCTCAGTGAGACCTGAATGGTTCAGTTCAGGAAGAAAGAGAGGCCAAATCATCTTTCTAATCACAAACCTTTGCCCCATGTGGTCTGAATTCTTGCTTTAAGGACCACATCAGAAGATTTATGAAGTCTGTTGCTTTGTTCCCAATTTCAGGAACCACTCCAAGTCACACTGAAGTCAATGGGAGGCCTTTCATTGAGACGATCAGGCTTTGGAGCGGGTCCATAGAGAACGTTGCGTTTCTGTGATAAAAAGAGAACAGCACTGAACACGCTCAGCATTTCCACTGATGCTCACGTAGAGTGGAAAGTGTTTTTTTCCGGATGAGTGATTGTCCTGTATAGTCTGTAGAAACACTAACCAGACGCAGCACTTGCCCAGTTCATCATCCCAGTTACTCAGAGTAAGGCAGTTCAACACTACAGACATAGCTTTAAGAACACTTTAAGATAAACTTGAATGACCTCTGAAATTCCCAGTTTCTTAGCTAGACCTTCAATGCTAAGCCCAAAGGGATGAAACCGAATGCTGCTTTCACTGGGTCAAATCACCAGAGACTATAAAATGAAGCGCTGGAGACTTTGTTACAAAACATTGCCATGTTTACCTGGGTTTTTAGATTCTTTAGTAACTCAAATAAAGCTAAAAATAAAAAGCTTTTGCATTACGTTAGTGTGTGTCAGTTTTCTAGGTGTGAAAATCAGATTTGTGTAATGCCCCAAAACTCTGGATCTTAGGACCCTGAGAAACACCTCAGATGATACCCAAGATGCAAGGAGCAAAGCAGATGTATTTTTGTTGTGGTGTTTTATAACGATGCCTTCCACATGACCTCATCATCATCACAATTACCAACACCTTGATTCACTAAATGACAAAAAGTCACCTGTTTCCCTCCAAACTTTTAGTAATTTGAGTGCAACTAACATTGCTGCAACTGGGCAGCAGCTTCTCCCTGAACCTGTGGACATGGAAGAACTCATCCCCATCGCCAAAGGAATCCCTGCAGAATGAACCTCATTTAGTTACAGCCCAGAAATATTTTGTGTCTTTAGAAAGAGAACCCAAAGTTGGCCAGAAATGAAGCTAGTTGAATTACTGGTGCTTTTACCAACATAATAAGGAACAGAAGATCCTCACTCACAGAGCATCCTGTTACAGCAGCAGCAGCAGCTGGGTTCATCTTTTTCTCCAGCAGGCAGCAAGCAATTCCACCCTTCTCATTTCAGCGGGGCTTACAGGTCAAAGACACCCTGTTTTTCACTACAAACTGATAAAAAAGATGCAATTACAAAGACTATTAACTAGTGTACAGGGAGGAAAAGAAACAAAGTTGTCCGTGGGAACACTGGACTGAATTATCTTGTTCACTCCCAGCTACAGTGTTTACTTACTTGCAAGGGGAAGGTGTGCCATTTCAAATACTCTCCCTCTGATGGACGCAGGCCCCAGCTGGATCACGCTATTTAACTCTCTCTTTGGGGCTGTTTGCCTTTGGTTTTCAACTGTCTCATCATGCTATGTGTGCGCTGCGCATACCATGGCGTGTCAGGCTAGATCAGACTACAACTCATCACACACAGCAACAACTTACGGCAGCTCGAGGGAGCTGCAGACAGGTATTACATGGCATTGGGAAGTTAAAACTCAGTTTGGTGGGAAAATATTTTAGTGTGTAGTAAGCATCCTTTGGATTGTGTTTCCTTCTTTGTTGGCTGGTTGGAATATTTTTTTTTTCATGTGTACAGTTAGAAACTTAAAAGGCAATTACGCTATTTAGAGGTATAAAAAAACCAAACTTATGTGTTTGTTGTTCCCATTCTTCCCTTAACTAATTGGTTAAAGTCGTCTTTGCTGAATTACTCCAACTCATTTTTATTTTATCACTTAACTTTGTGTTATTAGAAGGAGTTATTAACAGCAGATGGGAAAGCTCTTGGTAACTAACGGAAGCTATCTGGGTATTTATTTAAAGGACGATATGTTTGTAAGAGGGAGAAACACATTTCAGGTTAATGTAAGAACCACTGTAAATTTTAAAAATTTGAATCAAAAGTTTCAATTTCACCCAGACATTTCTATCCTTGCCTGCCCACCTTACACACTTTCCCCCAGTTTGGGTCATAAGCATTAAATAGCTGCAAGGAAAATAATTCCACTTCCAGCCCCCATCCTTCCCTCATAAGCCCGATGTGTTGGAGAGAGGAACTTGGCGAACCTGGAGGAGAAAAAAAGATCTTGAACTCAGAGCATCAAAGGGACCAGCGAGGATGATGGGGCTCTGCCCGTCACCCCGTTTGACTTGCTATAGTTTGTTTAGGCATGGGTTCAGGGAGACTCAAAGCCGCGTGGCTGACTCCCAGCACAGGTAGTTTCACAGGAGTCAAGCGAAAACAATAGGGCTGTTGAGCTGTTGGGAGTCGGAGCTGTATGAACGTGTTCCCTTCAGGCTGGTGGCTGAACGGCAAACTGAAAAAGAAATGATGTGGGTGGGATTGAACCCAAAACGCAACGTTTTAGTGGAACAGATGTAAAAGAAACCCCCAAAGTTCCGGTTTTGATCAACTCAGATCCATTTCATCGATCTAGAATGGAAGTTTTCACGTTGTAATTAGCCCAAAATTTAAACAACAAACAGTTCTAGCTGAAAAACTACTCTATTTTAAAATGCCAAAACGAAACGTAAAGCAATGACAATTTTCTCTTTTTCTGAGAAGTGTCATATTCAATTTATCATATTACTTTCAAATTAATAATGAACAAAAAAGGTCACCTTTGAAAAGGAAGAGGTTTAAGAAAGGTCAAAAATACATAGTTTATTTTGAAAATACTGAAATGAAACACTTAAACTTTCCCGAGGAAAGAAATTCCCCCAATTTTCTCTCTGACAAAACTCTTCATTACATTCAACCTGAATTTGCGAATAGTTTTCCACTTCAAATTGCACTTTTGGCAAACTTAGTCCATCCTGGAAAGCATCCACCAGCTCTGTTGAAACTGGCACACGCTCACATACTTCACTGAATAAGAGATTTCATCCTGCAAAGTGAGGATAAGAATAAAACTTCCCCACTGATGGAGAAAAATCTAGAGGGTTGAGTTGTTAATGCTTGTAATGTGTGAATGTCTAAGGTAAGATACCAAAGGTTTTGGCTTCCTGAGAAATTCTCCTCTCTGTCTTAATGGGAACTAGATTAGGTCTTCAAAATCTTAACCAGTTAGATGAATAAAGAGCTAAAAGATAATACAAGCTTAAGTGCTTTAAAATTATGATATAGAAGGCCTCTAATTTGCAATATTACAATATAGTTGTTTCATTTAGGTTGAAGTGATAAATGCATCCCACAGGTGGCTGCGGCGGTGAGACACAGAGGGGTTCCCACTGCGGTCACCGCTCGGGGATGGCGTCCAGTGTCCTGCAGCAAAACCAGGAGGATAATGTAAGAGGTCTAGCATTGCCCCTGCGCAGGTGTCACCTACCACTGTTTCACTCGTCCTCTTCTCCTCCTGGCTGGGAGGGGATTTCGGTACGAAAGCCGGCGATGGGGATGTTTTGGGTGGAATTTTCCTGTTTCGCCAGACGTGACACGTTCAAAACTGGGTTTTGCCGCAGACTCGTAGCCTATGGCGGTGGGCAGGAGAGACCGGGCTGCACTGAAACACACAGCAACCGTACACAAAGAGCAAAACCAGATCAAACATTACAATGACAGCTTGCTGAGGTGGCTTTTTGCCGGAGCGGCTGTGGCATGATCACAAAGCGATGTGCAGCAGTTGACAGGGCCTTGCTCCGACGTGGTGAAACAAAATCAATGCTTTTAGTTTGCCCTGCTAGACCAGGATTTGCTACGTGCACAAAAATTCCCCACCCGGCCCACAAACAGGTGTGCCAACAAAATCCCGAGCGTACAGAGAGATGTGTCCACGCGGCAGGCGGGAACCAAGCGTCTCGTCCAACTTTGTCGAGATGGATTCAGAGGTTTGATCAACGAGCCGTGCTCCGCAGCTCAACTCCACCGGTAATTTCAAACGGCTTTTGCAGCCCATGCAACGTGACAGCACAGAGGCAGCAAGCTATGTCAGAGTTAATAAAAAAAACCTCGGAGCCACGGGAAGTGTAAGCGTTTTGGGCAAAATTCTGGCACTGGTTAAATCAATGGCAATATTCCCACTCCTTTCCACAGTGCCGGGATTTCACCCTTTGCCTATAGAAAAGTCAGCGGGTACACAATAATAAGAATATCCATTACACTGGCTTTTTTTTGGTAAAAGTCTTGGGTTTAAATTCTGAAGGTAAATTCCAACAAGCTTTTGTTTAGCTCACCAAGGCCAATTAACGTAATTCCAGAACTTCTGGATCAAGTTTTGTGTAGATCATTCTAATGCAGCCGTCCGTCACAAACTACTCACATCTTCTATTTTCACTTAATTCCCTTTGAAGTTACCTGTATGCCTACAGTTAAGCCTTTTTATAAAATCTTTACAGAATCAGGGGCACAGTTTTTGTAATTTTCCATTCAGCTGGTGTGGTAAGAGTAATAAAAAAGGGCTGTGATGTATGTAGAATTACATGCTGTGCTCTTCCTCCGAGCTGCTGCATTTCTACAGCTGTACAAAAAATCCTGTCTGCAGGGAATCTTGTTGTGGTTAAAAATCTATATTTTCATTTTTTTTCCATTTGTTCTACAAAACTGAACTAACAGGCACAACAAACATACATACAAACGTGCATACAAATATTTAAGAACAGCAATCACACTGGGGAGGATGCTGGGAAAATACACACTTGTTTTAACTGGTATAAAAGTATTTTTTCAAAGACTAAAAATGGAAAATATTTCTGTGCTAATTACCACAGGATGTGCAAATATAGGAAGGAGGGGTTTTTTTATGTGCTTTTAGAACTTATGCAAGAAATGTTGTGTCATTCAATTCACGTATAGCACCAAATGCTAAATTTACATTCCTATTGGATCCAACAAGATGATTTTATCATCTACAGAGAGAAATAATAAATACCCATAAATATAATTAAAAAACCCCCGCTTGCATAACATGTTATTTTTTTGAAAGGAAAAGATAACTTATCCTAGCTGCTGCCAAATATTTAAGTCATCTCGGTTTGTAGCGTTCCCTCAAAGCTCAAGGACTTCCTTCAACTGGGGAAGCTCTTGCTGGTGGACACGTGCACACCCGGGTCCATCTCCCCGTGGCAGTGAGATGATCCCTACTTTCTGCAGCTGCAACTGTTGATGAAGAGGGGAAAAAAACAGGAAAAAAATTAAATGATGGATGCCAACTTCCCAGGCCCTCATCCCTCTGGACAATAGGGAAAATTAATTCTCTGCTTTTTACAACCTCAAATGAAAATTTCCCCAGCACTTCCCACGCTTTATGAGTGCCGAGGATCTCCTGCTTGCCCATGGGCAAGTGTGACCACTGCATTTAACACAGCCTTGGTAGAAAAGTGCACTTTTTGTTTGTTTTATAGTTAGATAACAAAAAACCCACAGATTTCCTTGTTTTGCAGGCAAAAGCAAGTCTTTGGGCACAGACTGAACCCAGGAGTGTCAGCCTGAGGTGGCCTGACTCCCGTGTCCACACAGGGCAACTGGGACAGCCTTCTTCTCCCAGTCTTTTGCCAAACTGGTCCTCTTCTCCCCACCTAAAGAGATGATTTTGAGCACCAGGCTTGGAAAGGTCTCATCTAGTGCCATGCAGAAGCAGTCAGGGCCCTTGTAAATAAATAATAGGCGCTCTGCTTTTCTACCTCAGGTTATTCTACAGTAGCAGTTTCAGAGTAAATCTTTTCCATCCCTACTCTTTTTTTTCTTTTTTTTTTCAGCCTGCATTTTGGAAACCCAGCGCTTTCTTTTGCTCTTCTAAAAATGCCTATAACAAGCTGAGCCAAGACAGCTCTTTTCCAAAAGGGGTGGTGAAAGAGTTAACAATGCCCTTTCATGCAAAACCACAAACAACTGGGGGGGGGAAGAAAAGAAAAAAAAAAGACTACAAAAAAGAGGGTTTTTTTAACTGAGAAATGGAAAGGATCCAAATTCTAACCGAGAGTAAAAAGCACTAAGAGAGTATGAAACACACAAATCATCCTGGGGCTCGGAGTTGATAAAGTTATTAAAAAAGAAAAAAGAAAGGTGGAGGTTGGGGGAGGAAAAAACCCTTTGTTTCTGCCCTATACCTTGGGGCTGTGGGAGCAGAGGAGGGAGAGCAGAACAAGTCAGACGGGAGCCCAGCACCGAGCCCCATCCGAGCCATCCATCCCATCCAGCCCCGCAGGGTTCCGAGGCTGGTGCTCCCCAAGCTCCTCTGCTGAGCTCTTGGGTTTGCTTGCATAAACTCGGCACTTCTTGGGCTTTTGTTTTTTTTTTTTTTAAATTATTATTATTAGCAAGTGGGAGAAGGGAGGCTTTTCATACAGGCGGGCTGGAGCCTGGATCTGGCCGGAGCGTGGGGTGGGGTTTGGAGGGCCCCGCTGGCTATTGGGCCATGGGCTTAGCAACAGCATGGAAAGGGCCAACCCCAGCATTTTTAGAGCCGGGCCACCTTCCAAGGATGGGTGCCAAACGCTCCGCTCCTCTGCCAAGAAAACAAACAAGGGCACTTTTAAAAACTCCAGAGTTAAAGAGGGTTGGGTTGTTGTTGTTTTTTTTTTTTCCTCTTTTTTTCCCTTTTTTCTTCTCCCCTCCATAAACTCGCCTCGCTCGCAGTTAATGATCTCTTTCCCTTTCCCGCAGAAGTTCAAGCTTCAGGGAACTGTCACTTCTGCAGGTTTCAGGAGTCGCTTCCACTTTCCCCGGCCGTGGCAGCCTCCCGTCTCTGCAGGCTGGAGCAGGCGCTGGAGCTCAGTCAGCCCATTCCTCCCCAGATGCTGCAGGTTCTCTCCTTTCTTCCCCAACAGTAGAAATCTCTGCCCTCTGCATTAGCATGGAAATCTGCTTGCTATTGCCCTGCGTTTATATAACTGACATAATTTACTACCTATGTCACTCTCTCATCTCTTCACTCGTTTCAAGCCTGCTAAAGAAGTGGAATAAGAAGAGAGACTTAAATCAGCTGAAAGTGGCTTGTAGCTAGAAACCTTTTCTTTCTGCAGAGAAAAAAGCAAGAATTTTGGAATTCTCATTTCCTTTTATCAAAGACATATTTTTACATCATAATTTTAACACAGTCTTTCTTACACATTAGTCTTTGTGATTGACGAAGTTGGGGTAAGAGCCAAACTTTTGCTGAGAAGAAATACGGGGGATGGTTTTCACCAGCTGAGAAAGGCGGAGGTCCCTATCGTGACCCCAGGTCTCTTCTTTCCCTTTGAAGGCAAAAAGCAGAGAAGTCAGAGCCCATTTCCACGAAACACCAAGTATCTTCAGGTCCCCGTGGCTTAGCGCCCACCCAGACAGAGCTCTCACCTTGCATCTTGGCTTTTTTTGTGCTCAAGGGAAAAAAATGAAATTGAGCTTTCTCTTGGCTTTTGTTGTTGCTGTAAGACACTTTGGTTCGAGGTGAAGCCAAGCAGTACCTCATGGGAAATACCAAACAACTCAGAGAAAAGCCTAAAGAGGCCAACGCCACAGCCCTTTTCTCACACCAGTCATTCCATTCATTGCAGAGACACAGCAGGGTCAGGTCTTTATTTGCACACAGTAGCATCCCCAAAGGTTAAAGGCTGTCATTTGCAGTCATGATCCTGTTTCATTTCCTACTTCTACCTCTGATTTACTGGGAAACCTCGAGTAAATCACTTAACCTCTCCAAGACCAAGTTTACCCAAGTGCAAGAACCTTCTGAGCCTCCAACGCTATTTGTGAAGTGCTTTGAGGTCCTTAGAGGAAAGATGTACTTGCAAATTATCAGTGTAGTTGATTTAATGGAAATAAATCTAAGTCTCTGCGTTTAAGCATCTGTCCCAGCTGCATCCCGATCTCACGTCTGCGTAAGAGCGGTTATACAGCATAATCTGCTTGGATTTCATAGAAACAAAAAATATGCAGGAAAACAGAGAGATGGGCTTCGGACAGGCTATATGGGGCACTTGGATCTCAGAAAGGTTTCACCTGATCTCTTGAGGGATATGTTCCTGCAGCTCCACGCTGAAGCTGAAATTGTAGTTCACCGATGTGGTAGCCACGGTCCATGCACCAGGTTGCTTTCTCCAACTACTCAAACATCCACCGTTACAAAAACCAGGCCGGAGAAGATTTTTGTGAAGAGCAAAGAAACAAGATGATGGGAACTCGGGTGGTTGTCACCGTGCTCCCTGTCCTAGGCAGAAGGAGGAAATACACGAAAAACAACAGGAACCATACAAACAAAAAAAAAAAAAAAGAGAGTTTGGGTAAAGGTTCAGTGCTAGGAGTAAAGGGAAGGGGCTTCCTTTTTATCTGTACTGCTTCTGCTTATCTTTTACTAGAGGTTGTTTTTAGTGATGAGGAAGTAGAATAAGAAATCCATTTGTTTTTCTCATGACACAGCAAAATACACAACCTAATAACTCAGAATAACAGCCCTCTGCCCTAAAGAAATAATCTGACAAAATTAAACCAAGACCTTATCCAGAGATTGCCCAACTCAGTAGTAAATTTCCACTCAACTGAAAAAAGCTTAGGATAAAAGCCTTCATGTGGGAATCCAGCAAATGGAAGCATCACAAATGCTTGATATTAGTTCAGGACTAGGGTCTTAATTATTTTCCAGCTATTATATAGGTGAGCAAAGCACTACATATCTTGATGGGAATTTACAGGGCTACAAAACAGGACAAAACACCGTGGCTCCTAAGGACAGCTGGATCAACCTGCAGGCCTTGAGCCAAGACACAGCCCATGCACATTGAAGCACCATTTATCACCGAGCTTTCCCCCCAAAACAGCTTCCCCCTCCTGTGCTGCTGGCTCCGGTCTGCTCCAAATAACTCCACCACCCTCTACAGCACGCTTTGCAGCCTCCTGGAATTGTACTGTATTTAAGGGATACATACATTGTGTCAGTAATTCCTATATAGCCATAATTGGTTTTATAACACCTGGTTACAGTAGGTAGTATAATTTGCCAAGAACTTGATATGAATGCATTTCATAACATGCTTTATATAATCCATTATTAGAGAACATTGCTGCATCTGTAATTATGTTTGCAAATGCATTTTATTGAGTTCTACATAAAAGTATGCAGTACTCAAACCAGCTCTTAGGCTGCAGAAGTATATATTTATACATACACTTTACTTCTTTCCATGTATTTCTTTTTTTTTTTTTCTGTATAGTCAACACTACAAAGAGGAAAGTACAAAATTTAGCCTGTTTCCTAGCAGACTCCAGCCCTTGATCCAAGCAGCCTTGAACCAGGGGACACTTTAGACCTTCACTGGAATCCCGTCATTTTTATCTGCTTTAGTTCTACACAGCAAAAGTGATTATGTGAGTTCTAGCTTCCGCCTGATCAAATCTTTTAGCGTCTCTTCTGCTGCTGACACCACTGCAAGAGGCACAAATTGCATTTGGTACAGGCTTACATTTTACCTGCCGAACCCACATGGGTGACTGAGCCGGAATCTCCCACAGCTGGTGCTAGAAATGTTAAATACAGTCTGATTTCCACACCTCTTCTTAGCAAGAAGAAGCCGGGTTGATTGTCACATCCCAGATTGACTGTGAGTGACCAGCAGCTTTGGGAGGGGAGCTGCTTTCACCGCTCCTGACACCCGTTTGGCTACGTGCAGGCAGTGGAGCTTAGCCTCTCGCCTACAGATATCCAACAAAACCTTTCCTTTACGCTGTTAATTTGCAGAAGTCAGACAATTCAGATGGCAGCAGCATCTTTTCCTCATACTGCCTTTCCAATAAACACCCTTTCAGTCTGGGTTGATGATTTCATCTGAAGCTGGAGCCCAAGACCATCACAAGCCCTTACATTGACCACGCAAACCTACTGCTGTTACAATCTGCCATGAGATGCTCATCTGCTGTGTACTTTAAAAATACAGAGCATGGGAGTTTTGGTGCATTTTTTTTCTTGTGTATGGGAATACGGTAGAAAAGTGGTAAAAAGCTCAGACAAGGTAAATTAATTATGGCTGGAGCCTTTTTCCATTTATGGTGAGCTTTCTCCTTCCTCCCCAAGTTCTGTGCCTTCCCCCCCTCCCCCAAGGAATTGTGCTGTAAAACACTCTCTCTAATAGGTTTTATCTCATTCTGCCTTGACTCCATTTTCTCCAGCTCCTCTAGTGAATATTTGTCTTTTCTACCTGCTGCCCGGTTAAATCAGCCTCGGAGGCACTGACATATGCCAGATCGCGGGGGCTGTCACTTTAATTCCCTCTGCTCATATTTTTCTCCTCCTAGTGGGGTGCTGGGGGCAGATGTTTGGAGAACGGACCCCTTTGCTGCCTGGCAGACTGAAGTCCTGACGTTAGCTGCTAATTACGGGAGTCAAAATCCTGGCCCTGCTGACAGTACCCAGAATTAAACAGCCGGCTTCTCCAAAGCCCAGTTGAGTGAAGGTTCTAGATGTTAGAAAGGAAACCTTACGCTCCACCACCAAGTGCTTCAGGAGCAATTTCTTCCCGTTTCAACTCAACTATCTTCTCTAATTCCTGCCTGAAGGCACAGGCCTCCACAAGGTGTGCGTGCGAACACTGGTCGGCTCCCATCCTTCAGCCTTCCACAAAAGAGCTATTTTCCCATCTGCTGGAGGGGAGGCAGTGACCTAAGAAGCTGTAGCCTCCACCCCCACATTGCATGGATCAAGAAGGGCTCCAAAGCATCAGTGACTCCTGACTGCCCCACTGCAGCACAACCTGCTCAGGGAAAATGTTGGTGAGACCTCACGAGGAACAACGGCTGGATGGGGGTGGTACATCCCCTGTAGCTCCCTGCAACGGGCAGTGGCTGCTCTGGGGCCACATCATGCTGTAGATAAGTCAACAGCTGCATATTCTGCACCTTCTCTCCTCATTGGAAAGAAAAGGAGTGGATACGTCCTTCTCCTTAACATAAACCTGCTGCCCAAATCCATCTAACACATCTTTTGAAAAGGCTGTGAGATTTTCACTGTGCGGGATACACAATACACCTGAAAGAATTTTGGAATCAATGGCAATATCTCCATTGACTTCACATGGCTTTAATGGCAATCCTGACCTTAAAGATCTCACTGGCCCAACATTCCATTCCCTATTTAGCTTTTTAGAGGTGTCAGTCTTAGAGATGTCAGTGATTTTTCTGCCAATCTGACTTTGCCGGCAACTTTTCTCAGGAGTAAAGTGAAACCCTGAAGCTTCTGATGGTTTGCTAAAAACCCCCAGCTACATAAAACTCCTTTCCTCTCTGACACCATATGGAACATCTCGAATCTAAGTCTTCCTCAGGGCAGTGGAAATTTAAGACTTACCCAGATGAAAGCCTGATATAACAAAATAACCACAATTTATCAGTGGGCTCTGTTTTTAGTTTTAAACTGGTTTATCAGGGAAATACCAGAAGGGAGAAAAATAGTCAAATCAACCATTAATGAAGGCACAATGGCAGAAGTACCAAAATTTTAGCTCCTGCCTAATGGGATAGAGTGAAACGGACCATGCCCTCTCATTACCCTGCTGCTCCCTACACCCAGATCCGGGGAGACCCTTACACACTGCTGTCCTAAAAAACCCTGGACTTTGATATTCCTTTCGGAAAGATACAGTTTTCAACACCACACCTTTCTTTTCCAGCTAGAACTTAACACCATCGCTAAACAGACAATGATATAACACACATTTCTAAGTGCGAGCATCCAGGGAGTGATTAATTGAAGGTTTGGGTTTTAGTTACATTAATAATGCATAGAGAAATGCTATTTGAAAATAAGAAAGTGATACATTTTATGTTGTGCAGTTTGTGGGGCAGGAATGGAAAGAAGAAATTTAGTTTTCCATTTCCCTTGCAACGCTGGGTCAAGGTGACTCCCGGCGTAAGCTGGAAGGACCCCACTGGCAACCTCCTACACACCTACCTTGTGCTGCTCCAGCTCCTCTCCCCAGCCCAGTCACTTTTCCAAGCATATCGAGGGGGAGACCTGGGAGAGATAAGGCACAGGATTGGCCATCCCCTCACTAGAATGGCCTGGGGCATGACATGGGGGACTCTTTCCACTCCTTTCCTCCTGTCTCCCTATCAGAGTCAAGGATTTCTGTGGGAAAACTGTGCCTAAGGACGTAGTTGTAAAATCATGGAAGAAAACGGCTGGAGCTCAGCCTCTGATTTGTTGTTATTCAAAAAGAACGCAAGAAAACTGCTTCTCCTGAACTTCAACGACTGCACAAACTTGACATAGAAGCAGAGTGCGAATGTTCACGCTGCAGCACAGGTTTGCTCCAGCTGTGCTGTACGTGATGGCAGATCACGGGCACGTAAGCCCCGCGTGGTCAGGGAATGCCAGCCTGACCGCTCACCTCGGTTTACGTCTGCTTGATTCACCCAGCAACCAGAGAGCCCGAGCACGAAGGCAACTGGGAAACAAACCCAGAGAATGCTGCAAGAAGGAGGGCTCACACCTACAGTTGCTTTTACTGGGGGCTGTCGTGACAGAAAACAGCAGTGATGCACTTGGGGATACTTTCTACGAGCCGGGAATGGGGCATTGCTTAACAAAGCAAGGCCACAGGTTTCCCAGCACACCACTGCGCTGGCAATTAAATAAGCCTCTGAGCCACATGTGACTCTGCCTTAAGAAATTAGTGTGATTCAGGATGATTTGGGTAGAGGAAAATATTCCCTTAAAGGATCCTGCCTGGGCTCCTCGGTGCATGGAGAGTGGGAGAGGAGAGGTTTCTCTTTTCTTGTGCAAAGGTGAACTCTGCCCAGAAAGAAGAAATCCGAGCCCACTGCAGCCACCTAAGGGCATTCCACCAACCAAAATGGAAAATTAATTAAGGGAGTGAATCATTTTCTGAGACTTACTCAGTTTTGTACAGCTTCAGTGTTCGTCTTTTCTGTCAGTAGAGAAGCCCTTGATCCAACACAGTGTTTATAGCCATGTTTCCATAGAGCCCTGGCGTGCAAAGCCAGGTTGTGTGAATGACCTGCAGGACCTGTTTATAGACCTCCATTACAGAGCCTCTCATTTTCTTGGATGATTATCCTAGGTGTCAAATAAAGCTAGATTACCTGTTTTATGTTTTAGAATGATAAGCAAGCCAAAGCAAGTAATTTGGCTCATGCAGTTATACAGGTATACCTAGATATATGCATACATACATTATTTCAAACACTCAGGGCAATCTCACAGCCTTTCTTGTTGGAGATTTTGAAATCTTTCCATTTTACCAAAACGTCCCCTCTCGGTAAGGTGATGCTGGAGTTTCAGCTTCTCTTGGCTGAGCTGCAGAGCCAGTCTGCAGGAGCTAAGAGAGGACGGCGCGGGCACAGCACTGGGGTCTCCAGGTGACACGAAGCCCTCCTCCCAGAGGACCAGCATGGTCCTTCCTGATGGAAGGGGCATCTCATTCATGACACGGCTTGGCTCGACGGCGGTGCCTGCGACGGTAACAGGAGGTGAAGCATGTGCTGACAGGGCTCATTGCTGGGAAGCTTATAAACGATTCCTGGCACCACAGTTGGCAGTGGCCAGTGTTACCAGTCCTACCATTGCATAACATCTGCCCTTTACCACAATCACCAAAACAATCAGGTGAGAGAAGCATGCTAACGCTTGTTGGAGAATAAACTCAGCAGTCACTCTAATATCACACACTTTTCCAGCTTGCGGCTCCACCTCCTTTCTCCTCCCCTGCCTGGGACGAGTGGGCTCCTGTGCTGGTCCCCGGAGGCCCCACCTTCCCGGGCGTGGTGGGGACCCATCCCTGCTTCCCCCGGGGAAAGATGTGCTCAGGCTTCGGGATGCGCTGACTCAGTGATGCAGGGCTGATTGCGAGCGGCAGTTTCAGCCAGCCAGCCAGCTCCAGCTAGCGTATAATATGCATTTACCAACAAAACAGACACAACCACAAACTTCTTTTCTAAATGGATTCCAGAGCGCGGCCGGCGGTGAGCTGGCTGGGGCTGGAGGCTGGCGCAGTGCAAATGAGGGTACGTGGGAGGCCGGCGCAACGATGGCCTTTGCGCTCCCACGGCTTGGGTCAGCTAAATTCTCAGCGAAGGCCCATTCCTCAGCATAATCGAGAGATGCTCAGAGGCTGCTCTAATTGAAACAGATTGTCGCAGCCCCGGGGAGGCCATTACAGGAAAGGGAGTTCTGCTGGACCTAGCGGAAGCTCTAGGAAAATCCCCTTTCTTTTCCACCTATTCTAATTTATGCCCTCAAAGGATCCACTTCTCAAAGGCGCACCCTAAAAGCAACAGATTAAGTCCCTGCAGGACGAGTCCGAGACACAAGTAGCCCTTGCAAGAGTCTCAAGTCCTCTCTTGAGAGCAGCTCGCTCTCCTTCCCCAAAAAAGATGCTCGAGCCGACGTGCTGCCCCTCTCAACCGATGTGGCAACATCCCCTGCGAAGAGAGGGTGTCTCTTGCACAGACAACCTATTCAGAGCCTGCTGGGTCCGATCCAAAAATCAATTGAAGCACATGGCCAGCCTTTCCACTGATTCCAAAGAGGTTTGAATTAGGCCCAAACATCAAAGCCAACACCATCAACTCTGCCTGGAAGCCAACAGGCAGCCAAGCACCGATTCCTCAGCATCGGTGTCATGTGCTTAGAGGGAGATACCCCCCTCACTCAGCGGGATGCCTGCCTTCAGCGCTATCTCCTTGTTTCCCAGGGGATTTAGCTCCCTTGACTGCATTGCAGCATCTCTCCAGGCGACAAGAACATGGGTAAGAGCACACCAAGGACCACCGCCGTGAGGAAATGTCACAGCAGTCATCACTGGGGACGGGGAGGAAAAAGAACAAAAATCAACAACCCAACAAAGCTCCTGTACACAAGGAAAGGGGTCTCTGAGCTCTCGGCCAATTATGTTAAACAGTGGAAAAATCTTTATTCCTCCACAACCAAATGGAGCAAAATGATGACACAATGGCCTCAGTACTTTAATCAGCAGGACAAGTCAAGCCTTTTATTCCTTTGTATATTCCAGTCAATGGAAAGTTATTGCTTAATTAACCCCCTTGAATGAATACCTGATAATTAATAAACCCATATACTGTACCCCAAGGCTTTGAGTTTAAGAAATCTCTTCTGTTCAAGTATGAAAAAAGAAAACATGCTGAACTAATGGGAAATAATTCTGGTAGAAGGCAAACCAATTAGGATTAGTGAATTCCATTTCATTTAAAGTTCCAAGATAGAGAAGTAATTTATCTAGTAAATTAATAGTGTTAGTGACTTTCCTAATATATTAGCAACTCTTTCGTATCATATTAGTGAAAACCAAGCTGGCTAATACAATAAAAGACTTATTATAAAGGTATGAAGGTTACTAATGTGATAAGATTTTTGCATCCAATTAGTATTAAAAGAAGGCTGCTCCAAAATGGACTTTTATATTTATTCATATGATTACCCAGCCTACTGTAGAGGCCACAACTTTTATCTCAGCAAATTACTAATTCACCTCCCAAATCTGGAGCTCCTGTATGTCATGTTCCTCATGCAAAACTGCATGCACGCCTGTATCTGCTGATCTGCAGGGATAACTGACCCCGGTTATTCGGTCTGGCTGCACCGTGTTTAGCACAACACTACGGTGGTTTTGCATTCTCCCAACCTTGGATCAGCCAGAGACCGGTCTAATCAGATACAGCAGCCTCAAGGCAAAACAATTACGCTGAAATTATCATATGGAATCAAGCCAATGCCCCATCTTGTCTGGTATCCTGTCTTCATCAGTTACTAGATCCTCCCACCCTTCTCTGGAGCAAGGTGAAAAATACCTGCTGCGCCGAGTTGATGGAATAACCTACTTGTACAGGCATTTCTTCAGAGCCTCACCAGGTAGTGGCTTCCTGACTGAAACACCAAGCTCGATCTCCTGTTTAAAACCCTGAATTATAAACTCTATCGTTATAATACAAACCCACATGACTTATCCCCAACTAACGCTCATGTGTCGGTGAGCTCCAGAGATGTCTTTTCAATGGCATGGAAAGGTATCTGCTCAGGTTAATTTTATAATGTGCTGGCTTTGACACTGTATTATAAGATACTGCATGAACACAGCTTTTTTTTTTCTTTTTCATGAAAGATCTCAGCTACCTCCCAATGCCTCTGCTGCAGATTTGCCTTCAGTACCAACTGCAACCAAGGCTGCACAGGGTAGCACACAAAAACTGGGAGGGAAAAAAGAACCAAAAAGAGGTTCTGCTACATTTATTTGACCCATTGTTGTACAAATGGGTAAAATTTCAGATCTGCATACAATTATTAATTCTTACCAACCACTCTGGAGTATCTGCCTCTATATATGACTTTGCAGTGCATTTATGCACATTTTTGGGAAAGAAAGTTTTCAGATCTTCCTAAAACCCCTTCTTCTGGGTTTGGCAGTAGAACTGTACAGAATCAGAAATGTACACATGGTACTTCGAAATCAATCGTATTAGAGAATATAATTGGTGCTATTTTTCATCTTTAAAGTTCCTGCAAGAGTAGTTTTCTGAAGTAGATCAAATTAGTAAAGCAGAAACAGATGCAGTCGATCGTCCATCGTTCAGGCCAAGGTACGGGTGATAAAGACTGATCGCAGCCAGGGGACGTTAACGTGAGAAGATGTATCCCTGCACACTCGCCCAAATCAGAACTGTGACTGATCTGATTCAACTCCTATCCTTAAATCACTGGAAACTGTCATAGTCTAGTTTGCAGACTTACAGAATCATAGAATGGTTAGAGTTGGAAAGGACCTTGAAGATCATCGTGTTCCAACCCCCCTGCCATGGGCAGGGACACCTCCCACCAGACCAGGTTGCTCAAAGCCCTAACAAGCCTGGCCTTAAATACTTCCAGGGATAGGGCATCCACAACTTCCCTGGGCAGCCTGTTCCAGTGCCTCACCACCCTCACAGTAAAGAATTTCTTCCTAATATCCATCTAAATCTCCCCTCTTCCAGTTTAAAACCATTACCCCTTGTCGTATCACTACACTTCCTGACCAAGAGTCCCTCTCCAGCTCTTCAGATCCTGGAAGGCTGCTAGAAGGTTTCCCCGGAGCCTTCTCTTTTCCAGGCTGAACAGCCCCAGCTCTCTCAGTCTGTCTTCGTAGGAGAGGTGCTCCATCCCTGTAATCATCTTCGTGGCCCTATTATAGCTGGCCTTCTTATGCCCGGCTATTTCACCGTTATCCTTGAAAAACACAGCCCCTTACGCACCAGCCTGGAATTCTGCCTGGCTTTGCAGTACTCACACCACCGAACCTCCGAGCCAGAGGTATCACAGAGCGATCACAGGTGTGTGCAGGTGAGCTGTACACTGGGGTTGACACCGATACATGAGTAGAAGGAGCTGAGAAGATCAGGATAAACTCCACCCGAGAAGACATTGTGCACTTTTGATTTGCAGCCCCCTCCCACAAATTCAGACCAAGGGAATTCCTGGTGAAGCACAAGGTCAGTCTTTTAAGAAGACTAAAACTGCATCTTTTGCTGCAGGAGCCAACCTGAGCCATCACTGAGACAATCGCTACCGTCAAATTTAATACAGAACCTCTACCTCCCTGAGTGTAGGAAGAATAATTACACAAGCATGGTAAGAGGTATATTTAACTTAACTCATTTATTGCCCTTGTGGGGGTGAGAAAGGATCCCACATCGTTACACCAGGACATAGCTAGCTGAATTTGTTCATGTTCCTCTTTTTGAAACATCAGATCATGGCCACATCTAGATGGAGACCACAGCAAAAAAAAATGGAGTTATTTAAATTATTTCAGGGTAGAGGCAAAAAGGAGGAAACTGGGACAGTGGAGGGGAATGAGGAAGTCAGAGAGGAAAATAGGAATAAAAAATAGTAAACAGAAACAGAGAAACAAGAAGGACAAGGCTCCTTTATCAGGGAGAAGGCATAAGGTAGGGACAAGGCTGGGATGGAGGCTTGGGCCACAGTAACAGGGAGCTGGTGGTCCAGGGTTTGAGCTGAGCCCTGGAGAAGACAGTGAAGGAGTCTGAGGTCACATGAGGCACCAGCGGAGCTGATGGAAAAGCAGCTGGAGAAGGAGGAAGATTACTGGAGAGCAAGGAGCTATGGATGCCATAGGAAGGAAAAAAAATAAATGACTGACTGTCAAACCAGCACTTAAAATGAGACAGCTGAAGAGAGAAGTCACGAGAACAACAACCACCAGGGTGGCTGTGGGGGCTGGGGAAAGCAGGAACAGTCGTAGGAAATCAGAGGACAATTTGATAAGGGAAATTCAGGCGCCGAGGTCAAAGGGGAAAAAGTTGTTGGTGAAAAATAGGTCAAGGGAGCAGCCCGCCTTCATTATTTTGCTTTTCAAACCTTTAATTTAACAGCTGCTAATAACAGACAGTGCACAAAATGACATTTGTATTACCCTGCGACACAGATGTAAAAATAGGCAGAATCCTGGGTTTTGTGACAATTAATGCAGCGTGAGAAAGATAATTAAATGAGGCCTGGCGTACTTTTACTATCTACGCCTCACTGCTACCTGCCGTGGCTCCTGCTCCATTCTCCTTGAAAATCTGCTCGGCTCTTCTACGCCACGTTATCACTTTTCCTGCGTTGTCAGACCTGCCCTCCCCGAGCTTCAGACCCGGAGCAGTTCATCAGGAGGCAGAGCAGGAGCGAGAGCCCAGCCTGTCTGCCACCTCCCACTCACATCATTACCTGGCCCTTATATAAATTCCAGCACACAAATATTTTTACTGGTAATGCTTGCTCTTAATTAGCTCGTTCACGCAATAATAGCAACTTTTAGTCCTTCACCTGGTTAGAAAAACCTTTGGCAGCTGAGATCACCGCTGAAGATGATGAGCTTCACCAGCTCACAGTTTGAAATCTAATTTTCTGAGAAGTATGGAAGAGGAGCAAGGGACAGAATTGTTCTGAAAACAGTAAAAATACCCTGTAAAAAATATTTGCGTATTTGTAAAAAGTAATTTTTTTTACAGTTCTGCTTTGGAATTTTATCTCTGTATTATTTTTATTACCAAAAAAACTTAAAATATTAAAAAAGGCATCACATGTCTGAAAAAAAACTTTCATAATTATTTTCTTTGCTGACGGCCTAGAAATTTGCTGGATTTGATTGGAAACAAACTGCAGACAAATGTCAGCTTACTCCTGACGTTGTCAGAAATGGATTTTCTCCCTTTGTGCTGCTCCATACATAATCAAATGCACATTCAAAATACCTAATGGTCTGCTAAGTTTAAAGTTATTGCTTGATCCTACGGCTGTGGAAAAGCAGTGGAGTCAGCCAGTGTTTCTTTGGGATGCATCAGCGGCAGGACTAGAACTGAAGACACTGCAATACCTCCCTCCCTCTTCTCCTTCCAGCTCCCAAAGCAATAAAACCTTTCTATGCTAAATTAGACTATTGATCAGTGGCTACCATTCCTAATGGACATCCTGTCTCTCATGTCTGGGATTAGGATGTTCTTTCTACTGCTGGATAATCTTAGTGCTGTACAATTGCTCTTTCTCTGCTAATGACTCACTACAAGAAGAAAGATTTCCTGGTTGCTTTTGGTTTTTGTAAAATATCCTCAAGCAGGCTCATGTGAGAGGAGGTAGCAGCCCCAATCTGCAATCTAGTGCTATCTGATCACGTTCAATCTAACTACCAGGTACGTGTTTTATTTTCTATGAAGGGATGTTACATCATTAAACCACCATCTGCAATGTGTTATAAGATACTTTGATAAGTCAACCTATCATGTCATAATGTTCATTAGAAAGAAATAGAAGAGAAAAAAAGAAGAAAAAAAAAAAAAAAAAAAGAAGCCAAACCTTTCTTCCTGTGATGGTCAAATGATAAGCATGAACCGAAGGTCACACCCACCAAACTTCTGACGAAGTACCACAGACTGAACATCTACAGCAAATACAGCCTACGCGTCCAAGCTTTTAGCTGGGGTAGCACCAATACAACCAACCAAAGTCGAGCTCTCCGGGATTACATGAGAACTAGGGCAAGAGACTCCTTTCCCTGTGACCCAACACCCACACACGCTCTCACACAACCAGATGAACATATGCCACGGGCTCAGCAAATCCTGCATTTTGGCCCAAAGCGGGCAGATGGCGAGTGATGGTGTGACAAGAGAGTCCACGCAGCAGTTTCCCCAGCTCTTGGCCACGTCTTAGGGCTGCCAGGCAGGGAGAATAAAGGGAATATTCAGAAGAAAGCCTCAATACTTCTCTGTCCCTTCCAGATAGCATCAATTTAGGGTAGTTCTTAGAGAATCTTCATCTTTTGGCCAGGGAAGAAGATCACACATTAACAAATGTTTTGGTACCTCAGCTGTAACCCTGCAGTGACTATATCATTATGGCCAGACTGGGGCCAATTTTTATCTAGTTTGTTGAAATCTCCAAAATTTGCACCCAGCTTTTGGTTTGCAGATGCACCTATTCTATTTTCCCCCATCTTTTTCCAAGTCAGAAAACACCCATTAGCAAGCCAGGCTCCCAGCCTACATCCCAGTACTGGACCACAGGGTATCAAAAGGGAAAAAAAGGACCGTCTCCCTGGCAAATGTACCCTAAACTGTTTAGTGCTAAATGTCAAGCACTGGTGGTGAACAAGAAGCCCTGACACACACTGGAACAGCGGGTATACTTGAGAGAGCTGCAAGCACTCTCCTTGCAACCAGCATCCAAATGGATGATCAAGAGAGGGTCTTTTTTTAAAGTATAAGCTGTTTTCTATCACATTATGGCCTGCAACTCGGCATACAAGATGTACTATGGCATTCTGAGATAGTAACAGCTGCTGAAGAAATGCTGTGTTATAAACATGCAATGATGCAGTGAACTGGCAAATCCATATGGCTGGAAAAATGACGAGGAGGAAGGAAAAAAACCCAACACTATTTCAGATATTTTTTTAAAAAACAAAGTAGATACTCAGTAGTTTACTTCAGCTTACATGCCCTAATCACAACTTTTTTCTTGAATGGAAAATAGTCTTATATACCCATACACATATATATATATATTTATATACCTATATAATATATATAGTATTATCCTAGGATTGATCTACATGTGACTGGAGAAGCAGAGGTGAAATTTTCCTATTTCACCATATTTCTGCTTCTTATTTCTCTGAGCTCTTTGGCTGAACAACCACTGTCTTCAATAGTCACAGTACTAGCTCCATCAAGCATCCCCCTAAAAATCCATGTGCAGTCTTCCCCACTCTTCTTCTGTGCAGATGGACAATCTCTGCACATACACACCAGGGAAAGGTCAATCACTCACTTTTGCAGTGTCATCAGTCATGGAGGATTCTCTGCGTGTCAGAATAAATGAGCGTGGACAGGACGGAGGTAGGACACCACTGAGGGGGACCCCTAAACCACATGGAAATACTTATACAGCTTATATATGCCTTCGTAAGTAATGGATCTCAGCAAGCAGACACATCCACTGCTTTTAAAAATGCTGATAAATCCAAGTCCATGACACTTGCTTCTCAGGAAAGCAAGTATGACGGCTTTTCATAAAACTGAACAAGTAAATGGCGACTCGCAGTCATGTCCACCCCAATCTTCAAACCTGGCTGCCAAGCTCGCCTCCCATCTCTGAATGTAAGCCCCTAATGGAGGTGGCACAGATTCACGAGCATCGTGTGTTAACAGTAGCCACCCAGCCTCATCTCGGTCCAGCCACTTTCGCTTGAAAAATCCCAATTTTGTCACACGGGCTTGAACTTACAGCCCAAAAGCAAATGGAAACAGAAGCTGAAGCCCGTGAGTCTGCTCTTTTGTATGGCACGCTTCCATCTATCTTTAATCAATGATGTCTGAGAAGCGAGGGCTCGATGAGTATGCAGTCCAGCACTGGCACCATTTCCCAGTGCTCCATAATCATCCTCAGATTTTTATGGACAGTTTTTTCCCCAGTGATTTTTTTCCTTGTCATTTAGTGCCACTATTTCAGATTTCCTCTTGCTGAACTGCTGGAGTATCATCAGTGCATCTATATAGAGTATGAGAATATATTTGGAAAGCTTATTTCCAAGGGCCATTGGATATGACTAACACTTTTACACCGCACAAAAGAAGAGAAAATAAATTTAGGAGTAGCAAATAGAGCCTCTATGTTATTTCCTTCCCTGTAAATAAATAACTGTAACGCTTATGCTCCAGTTGTGGAGCTGGGTATCCAGCATCTTTGTGGGGAAGGCACATTTCAAACAGCCATAAATGTTCACCCAAGACATTGACAATGAAGGCTTAAGGCAGCACAAATTATAGAGAACATGAAAGAAGCCCTGCTTCCCTTGAAGACACCACCTGCTTAAGCACCTGGGAAAAATTATTCATACCACTTTACCACTATACAGACAATAAAGATCCCATGGAAATGTCTTTGTTTAAAATCAACATTTACACCCCAGATTTCAGAAAAGTGTACGTAAATCCCGACTGATGCAACACACGCAAAATGACATCTTCAAAAACACGGACCCTGCACACCAGGCCCCAGCACAAGTCAAACCCTTTCAGCTTTAGGATCCCGTACTTTAGGAGCGGAACCTGAGACCTCAATTTCCCTCCTTCTGATCTTCATTCTGGGTTGCTTCACCTCAGTACATATTTATATAATGAATTGGTCCCTGCACAGAACTGTCCTTGGTTGAATACCTATTAACCTATTAATTCCTATTAACTGGAAAATGGGAGCAGAACCCATTGGCATTCATCCTAAGGCCACTACTCGGTTCTGTGTCTTTGCCCAGGTCACTAGAGATCTGATTCTGTAGGAGCAACCAAAACGTCTGTAGTCATCCCCCTTCTCCCTTTTCTGAGCCGATGGATAATCTCTATACAGAAGGGAAAGGCCCTATATACACCAGGGAAGCTCTATATGCACCAGGGAAAGGGAGATAGGAGCCTGACATCAATTGCGTGGAGGACCCAGCGATGCGCGTCCTCACGCCCACACCTTCATTCCTCTCTGTTGTGCCCGACTTACCTCTCCGCAGAACAGGAGCTGTAGTATTTCACATCATGCTTGATCACAGTTAGAATTTAAAAGCCTTATGATGCTTCCACAGAAGTTTAAAATACTATGTTTAACAAGTACCACATAATTTAATTTTGAACGATAAATTTTACAGCTACCTTACACCGGTTTGATTTGTTTCTGAGTCCTGTTTGAAGATCTTCTGAAACCAATTAACAGGTTTTCTCCAGTGACCTGACCTCACATCGACTCTTTCATTGCTGGTGCCTTTTGTGAATAAACCTTCTATCAAGGCGGAGAAAGCTTTCAGGAGCCTTTGGTCTCAGTCACCATGTGGCAGGTGCATCCCCGTGTCCACACATGGATGGAGGGTGTCCTGCTGCAGAGGACTCCATGGTCCTTAGGTGTGAAGGACTCAGGTGGCCCTAAGTGGCAGGAAGAACAGAGACAAGGCACTTTTAGCCCTTCTGTGAATCACTGTACCATCCAACCAGAATTTTCCCCTTACACACAGGGAATAGCACTGTGTGGTGGTCAAGTATGAGTAAAGAGTTCTTGTGTGGCTTTACAGCCATCTTCATGGTACCTTGGCCCTTATCACACACCACACGATGCTATTACAGCAGGGTTCACACTTTCCGTTACACTTCTTTTGAGTCACGTAGGAAGCCTGATGACTTTGCTATGCTTTCTAAGCTGGAGGAAAATACCAGGAACTGTCCTCTTCCCCACCCCCTACTTCCTTTAGAGAAACCCCAACAGTCTTCACAGAAATAGGAAATGACTATTACCTTCAGGCTTTGTGGGTTTTTAGGTTATAGCCTTCTTTCTTTCCTGTTTTAAAAGTTGACTCTGCCATTTCTCTCTGCTGGCCTCCATCTTCCAACTCTATTTGAATTAAATCTCCTCCTTCTTTTTGGTCCCACTTGCAATTCAGAGTGCTTCAGTCACCACAAAAGAGATGCCAATGGTCCTTAAAAGAGACAAAGGAGTGAGAACAGTCAAGTTTTGGTACTTTCGTTACAAAAGAAATTCTCTATCTTACTCCTTCTAAACACTGCTTCTCCAGGAGGAGTAAAGCTGTTGAAGGGACAAGGAGAATCTTTCTCCTGGCCAGAGCAAAACTCTGGCCTTTGAGAATAGGGTGAGGGGGTTTGTGGTGGGGTGAAGAGGTAGTTCCTGGTTTGCTGGAGTGTGCATGGACATCTCGGGCTCACAGAGCTCTTGCTGTGCAAGATCCTCCCTTGCCATGTTATACAGGAGGACTATGTGGCATCACCACATCGACGTTCACAGGGTCAGACTGATTATACAAGGAGAATGTCACCACTCACAGGGGCTGCTGTCCTAATTTTACACCACGGGAAAGCAACTTTAAAAAAAAGCAATTAAGACATAAGAAGCTGCAGCATTTTGATTTTTTTTTTCCCTGCTGCTTTTTCCACTGGGTAAAAAAATCAGTCCTTAATTAAAATACTATCTAAGAAACCATGCAGCCATTTAATATTACTTGCAGTGCTTTACGTGGACGATTTTCATACTATTTGGTTGAGGATACAACCTGCCCTGCCAAATGTTGTGGCTGGTTATTTTTCCAAGAGACTGAAATGAGAGATACGAGCAGAAGTCACCGCAGCCACCGCTGCCTCATTTACCTCTGCAGTCAGGTCGCTACTGGCACAAGGCTGGGTTTTATCCAGGCAATACAATTGCAGGTGCAAAGCTTCAAGCTCATGTTTACACCCACCAGCAGGGAGGCTCACCTTCTGAAATGCATCTATGTGCAAAGCACTCTAGAAATTGCCATAATAACGATATCTTCTCCGGCGCATACATGAATATTACGATGCCCCTTCTGCAGAGAAGAAAGTCAGCTCCTGCTCCTTAAGACTCAGCCTGCTTCTCCATTTTAACTTGCTTTTAAAAATAATTAAAAGTATTGAGAAACTTTCTAAAAACCCACAAGAAGCTCTTGTGAATCTATTTCACATTTGTTTGTTCTACAGTTGCCAGAAGGTCTTTCGGGCTCCTTGTCATTTTGCACTGTTATGACCTAAGTACCACTGATATTTATTGCTCATTTTCATTTAGCTCTTTGAAGACCAATCCACTTAATGATCAGAAACCTCACACAATTTAGCAGATAACATCACTGCAGAGACTTGTTGGGAAGCTTTAATAAGTAAAATGAATACTAAGAGGTGGGCTGGGGCGATTGCTGCGTTTTAATCCTAGATGATAAGAATCAGAGTCATACCTGCCCATTCTTGCTCTGCGATTACAGAGACAGAGCAGTTCAAGTGGACACAAATTTTAGGGGATGTTGTTTTAGTGACTACCTCAAGCACTTGTAAGACACACATTATGATAATAACACCTGCCCTCAGTGTCACTTGCCTTTACCCACACGCAGTTTCTCATGCGGTAGGTAAATCCTGTTACCTCTGATCTGCAGATGGGAAAACCACTGTGACCCCAGTCCCAGCAAGCCCCAACCAGGCAGGGCACACGCCGCCAGCCAGCCTGGCACTGGTACCCTCCCCTCCATCCTCCCCCAGCACCAGCTCTGGGACCCGACACCTTTGGAGCAGGTAATCACATAGGGCACAGCCAGCAGGCTCAGGAGGCTCAGGGAACCTGAAGCAGGGTGGCTTTAAAATATTTAGAGTATTAAAGGGTGTACCATGGAGTATACAAGAGAGTTTTACAGCTTGCTGCCTGAAAAGGCAGGCAGTGAAGCTCAGGAATTTGTTCAAGGTCACAGAGGAAATCTGTAGGGGAGCAAAGAGGAGGATCTGGTTCCTCCTAGCCCTCAGTTCGTGCCCCAACAGCTGGACATGGCTCTGTGACATATGGAAATACGCCTCTAGTCCCACTGCAAAATGCTTCAAATTACAAACTTCCTACTGCCCTCCGAGAGCGTTTCATTTGTGGAAACTTTAAAAAAACAGCCTCTATATAATAACCATGGAAAGTTGTTTTCTTGTAGAATTGTAAATAGAGCAGTATTTACATTATTGTTACAATCTCTCTGGTCCTCAGTGACAGGGTGACCCCCTTGGTGTACGGAAATGGAGCAATTAATGAGTAATGAACCATTTCCTGATAGGAATGTGCTGCAGCCCATCTTTTGTTCTCACATCTTCAGGGACTATCTCTTATCACAGGTCTTTTCCCCTATGGAGAAACACTTGGAGGTTGCTTTAGGTAACAGAGCAGTGGGTAATTTTCAAAGCCAACTTAAATTAAAGAGTCTTTTCAGCAGTTTTGAGTACACCATTAGTGGATGACTGCATAGGTAAATGATTTGACTCACCCTCAAAGAGATTTAAGCGTAGAAATTTCTGGGTTTCAGACCTCTGCTCACCAAATGAAGCAACAGGCACCACCTCCTCGTTGTCAGGAGCACCTTCTAGTCTCACGTGAAACCACCGGGGGTTCTGTTCTAGAACCTGTGGTCTTGGCAGAAAGTATCACTTAGAGGCATGAATTATGATTCGATACCTATCAAAAAAGGGCAAATCCTAGGGCTCTTTTTTTTTTTGTTTTGGGAGATCTACACCTTTCACATACAGACGGCATCGGAACAACAGGTCTCAGTGCATAAGGCAGGGTTTTGTGGATACACAGTGCTCCGGCGAGCACGAAACAAAGTAAAACCAGATTGAAAACTTTCATTACCCAGCAATGCAAGTCACAACAGCAGGGTTAAATCTGTTTCTATTTAGACAATATCTGGAACGGCATTTTATTATACAGCCTGTAAAGCACTGCCTGTGCATGGGTGGAAAGTACATTGTCTCCTTAAATAAAGAACTGGGGCAGGATTGTTTGGCACTTTCTTTTTTTCTTCTTCTTTTTTTTCTTTAGCCATAAACACAAAGTAACCATTTCTCCATAACATTGAACTCTTTGTGGCCTTCCTAGAAACAATAAAAGTATCCAAAAATAAACATCTACTTAGAATAAATATTAACTCAGAGACCTTTAAAATATGAAGAAAATAGTCTCCGCAATATAATCTCTTCCTTGATAATGCAAAAGCCACCCCATGGGGTTTAAAACTGAGGGATTTCAAGGCTTCAGGGTGTCTTATGATGCTCGCTCTGAGCAGGCTGAATGCCAGGCTTTGTGAATGGCTCTGTCTTAAAAGACAGAGTCCTAATCGCTTTCAACTTTTCTAATTCTTCACATTCCTTCCTAGCAAAATAACTGCCTGCCTTATAATGGTGGAAACATTTGGAGACTAGAAGAAACAAACAAAAAATAATCAATTTTCAAGGTCCACTTGCAGACGGAGGAACTGTTTATGAAACGTTCACTGTTCAGTTGCAGGAGAAAAATCTCATCTTAATGGCAAATGAGGAAGCATGGAAATAATGGAGAGAGGTTTCCTTTTTTTTTTCTTTTCTTTTTTTTTGGGGGGGTGGG
>VZRU01010758.1:89568-231908 GCA_013398155.1 Pedionomus torquatus
AATTGACTTTTCCAGCAAGTAGACCCCACCCATACCTCGCCCAGGGAAATGGGAATTTTAAGCTCTGTGGAGACAGGAGTGGGCTGCTACCACCTCTCACGCAAAGCAGGACATCTCTACTGCCCTCAACAGGGTCAGTTTAGCTTGTAAAAACATCCCTTGCTTAAAACCGGCCGGGCCAAACCCCAAGCACTTCTCCAGAGTAGATACGGGCTTCTGAACCAAAAATATCTCCTGCTGGGTTCTGGCTCACCGTATTTTACAGATTTCATAGAATCATAGAATCCTCCAGGCCAGAAGGGACCTCCAAAGGTCATCTAGTCTGACCTCCCCGCAGTCGCAGGGACACCCTCAACTAGCCCAGGTTGCCCAGGGCTTCATCAAGCCTCGCCTTGAATATCTCCAAGGAAGGGGCCTCAACCACCTCCCTGGGCAACCTGTTCCAGTGCATTTCCCACTAACAGAGGACAAGAAACTGAAATTTCAAGCCAATCTTTCTACAGAAGGCCCGCCCTCAGCTTCCCCCCATGTTCTACACAAAACCTGGTGTGGTTCTTGCAGCAGTGGCCCCCGCGCCCTTCCCAGCTC
Organism: Pedionomus torquatus; assembly: GCA_013398155.1. Classification (NCBI taxonomy): domain Eukaryota; kingdom Metazoa; phylum Chordata; class Aves; order Charadriiformes; family Pedionomidae; genus Pedionomus; species Pedionomus torquatus. The sequence continues at coordinate 90,157 of VZRU01010758.1, forward strand.
CAGGTGCCCAGCACTTCCCATCACCGAGACCGACATAACAGGGCAACACTTCTGATAAAAACCTCCTGGATTCATCCGACCCAGATGACTGTACTTCTGATCGTAGCCCATCATTTCTCTAAAATGATGTGTCTCCCGCCCGTGAGGTTAGAGGTTGGGTATTCTCTTATCCTTATCGCCTCTTGTATCTGGTTCTGATCTTTATCTTCTATGGTAATATTCTAAGAATTAAGGGGAAATAAAAAAACAAACCAAAACAACAGCTTTTATTACCTTAATTTAAAACTAAGACTTGCTTTTCAATTCCAGTTAAATAATTCATTTACCTCTTGCCAGAGATGTTGAAAAACTAATGTGTACAGATGAGGAGCAACCTTTCTAAAAATATGAATGGAAAACATCCAGTCTTTCCTGTTATGTTTATAGTTTTTCCCTTACAGCATAACATTAAAATTACCAGCTCTCATGTGGTATAATTTGGTTACATCCCCTAAAGACACACGAAAGTAGTCCCAAAGGAACTATTTACTGCAGTGAGAATAGAAGGTGCTGAGTACATCACTCGGGAACATTTCTCTTTTGGTCATAAGTGGGTGGGAATATTGGTTTATTGCCCAAATCTCCCCCGACCTCCCTTCCGTACACATCAAGATAGAGCCAGGGTGGTGTGGCCCAGCTCACACACCGCCCTTACACAGAGGTTTCATGTCTCTAGCTCTTGGGGTCCATCACCTTTGCACACATGGAGGAAATGAGTCATGAGAGCAAAAGGCAGTTGTCCCCTGACTAGTGATGGGGGTGAAAGGACTTGCACCAGTGTAGCGCATCCATGAGTGACCAGAGCTCCGCTGTTTTGTCTCTGACAGCCACATGGAAACCACAACGATGTTCTTACTATTCCAACCCAATAAGCAAAAACTTTCAGAATTCTTCAGCAGTGGCCTTAAGACTAATGACAGAACTAGTGATGTTTGCTCATGCGCTCTGGAAAACCTGATCTGCTGCTGCTGAAGACCTGCCTTTTTGCATTTTCCCCATCCGTATTTAGCTTATTACCGTCCCTCTGTCCCTGGCCTAGGAAGAGCTGGGCTGTGCTGCTGCTGGACACCCGTGTCAGCCCACTTGGCTGTGGGCAACCATCAATTCTTCATGTGCAACAACAGGAAGAGTCCAGAATAATCACACTAAGCATCTTAAATTTGCAAGTAAGTGGCCCTGACAGAGAACCACAGATAATTCAGTGCTTAACTTGAAACATACACATAATATCACTGAATTCACTTCAACAAACTTATGCTGCACGCTCAACATTAAGCTTATGCTTAAGTGCCTGGCTGGTTGATTGTCTCCCTGTATACTTTACCTCAAGTTTGGGGTCACTTGTTGCCATCTTACAGAGATATGTAAGAGCACAGCTTCTCTATAACAGGAGACTGAAACCAGTTTTTATACACTGGGAAGCTAACAGGTAAGTGAAGATTTGTTTTCCCGTTAAATACAACCCTCAAATTATTTCACTACATTTATGGACAGTTTATCATCTGAGAAGCTGAACCTGCAGTTCTCAAGACATCACAGTTTCTGGATGTCACCTCAGTATTGCCGGGGAATGGGCTGCATTACCAGCCCTTAATGGAGAGGAATATACAGCAAATCTGTTCTTGAAAATTTGCGTATAGTCTTGCTACAGTTGTTAAACCGAACAGTGAGACCTAAAAGAGTCATTTTGTATTGCACGTTACACATTCATGGTCTTCCAATTTTAACGGTAAGACTTTGTCAGCTTCATAAATTGGTCCACCGTGGGTAGGCAGAAGACTTATAGAAAGCAGAAACTTTTGTGCATTGGTCTTAAAGCTTTTGCTTTGAAATAGCTCCCCTACATACATCTGGACGGATTTGAAATAGGACTTGGTAGGGGAGAAGCCTGAGCAGATTGTCCTCTACAGATGCACCCTCCTTCAAGAGTCAAGGAATGGATTCTCAGTGCAATCACACGGGTTCCAGTGGTTGCACTGCCCTGACAGGGAGAGATTATACCTGCTGATTTTCTCATTATTTAATCCGCACCATTATTTTGCTCTAAGGTGAGTTCCCATTTGTGTCTGAAGAACAGGAACTGGTTTCTAACTAGTACCACACTTCTCAACCCACCACCGCTGTGGAATCTGCAGAAGTACCAGCAAGAACAGAGTTTTGACTTGTGTTAGCCACGCAAGGGAGTAAGAGACTTACCTACGAGCCCTTAACTCCTGGTGATGAACAAACATCCCAGGAAGCAGGGATAGGTCCCAGCTCTGCCACCCGGCTTGCAGCTCCAGGGGAACTGATCCAGGAGAGCTGCAGATTCCTTCCCCTTCCTGAAGAGAAGAAACTGCGACGCACATGGAGATTCTTCTCTTGCCGTGTGGAACCCCTTACCCAGAGCTCTGGATAAAGACACAGCCTAATTCTCATAGCAGTTTTTGAAACGTCAGTTATAAAATCCAATAATTAGCCGAAGAAGCTAATTTATGATATTCTGTTAAATAAAAAGAAAACAAAATGCTTTAATGAGCTGTTGCACACTGCTCTAAACGTATATTCAAATAAAGCACGTGTCTTATTGAACACATCCAATATCAGGCATTCCAGATTCAGTATAAATAATTAGACTTGTCTCTCTTTAGACAAATTATCAGTAGGAAAAGCTTTAAAAATATTTTCTTGTGAAATACAGTGCTATCTCTTTAAATAAAGGGCTCTGGCAGTTCTGTGAGGCAGTTAGCTTAGCACCATTAATATAGAATACAGTCTATCAGCATCTAGTGAACTCTCCGTGACCCTGGTGGAAAGTAACTCCTTTAGCTTATACTTATGAAAAATATTATTTAAAAATGCTGTTGAAATGTAAGCATCATTTATAGTCAGTGTAAAACTGGAGTGATATTGCCAGCTCCATCAAGCATTCAACCAAGGATGGGGACCACTCATCTTCTTTCCTTGGGAATGTAGAGCACCTCTGGGAGCTGGACATGGGAGTCTCCCAAAACATTTCAGTTGTCCCCAGCTGTGTGCACTCACAGGTTTCTCTTTTATTTGCTACCAATTTTGCCCTTCAGCAGAAATCTCTCAAAATTGGCTGATACGGTAAGTTTTTAAATTCACCTGTTTTGCAACGAAGAAACCAATGGGTGCTACTCACACCAGTATGTCCTGACATGCCAAGACACGGCCTTTGAAGGTCACGGCTCCTCCCTTGGTGAAGGGCATCTTGGTCAGGAAGGATCTGGGAGAGGAAGTCCAGGGCTGTGTCTGCTCTTCCTGCCTTGCGGAGGAGGAAATTTTAATACCTCTCTGCCAACAAAAGACAATAAATGACTTCTTTTGGTCATTCAGACACACAGATCTTTGTCTTGCTGAACTAATACCAGCAGTACTGTCCACAGGATTACGCCTGCACACAGTGGCTCTCCACCAAGTAGTACACGAGGTCAAACAAGAATACGAAGAAACAATCTGAGCTGACTCTTTGCCACGATGGGTAACTATCTAGGTCCCAATCTACAAGCGCCCACCTAAGTGGGTACAAGCGCCCACCTACGATGCCTGCATTAGGATCTTTGTTACCTTGGGCTTCTTCTGGAGCTAATGGATGGACAGGCACCCACAGAGGACAAACACCCTTCCCCAAAGTATGCCTGGGGGTGCCTGTCTCTCCCAACTGAATATATAAGGGAATTTATGAGCCTAATTCAGGCTCCTAATTTACATGTTTCGTTTAGTCCAGGCCTTAGTCCAAACTTTGGCAGTTGTAAACTGAACTTAAGAGGTTCTCGCAAGCTCCTCATTTGTGTAACGTTCAGGAAATACATCTGGCGACAGGGGCTGAGCCCTCAGCCCACAGCTTCGGTGCTTTTGTGGATCGAGCACACAAGGGCTGCCTGTCTGAAACCCTCTATATCAGAAAAAAAGGGGGTTTTCCACATTTGGAAGAGGGCCACCACTGGAAGCTGAACCTGGCCAGACCAGTTAGTAACATTTTCATGATAAACAAAGAAGTGCATTGCTTGGGCCACTGGCTGATTATAATAACTATGAAATTACCCAATTTAGTTCACCACGTCAATAAAATTTATACAAAAATACCACCAGAATCTTGGCGAGCATATGGATAGCTGTACGAAAGCTCCCCAAGCCAATGTGACAACCATTTAAGAGGACTAACCTCTGTCATACGGTTTTCATTTTATGTGCATGCTACACAAACACAACCACCGCAAATATGCAGTCCAGGCTGCCTGGGTCTCGCTGCTGAGGTGAATTAGCACTGCAGCCTGACCTGTCGAAAAGCTTAACCTTTAACCTGCCAGGCAACGGCGGTTGCAATTTGCAAGCCGTTCTTGTGTTGAGTGGCTGAAAACATACTTATTTACTTGTGTAAAGCCATAAATGAAATGGGTTGGGTGAGCTCAGCTTACTTCCCAGTTCACAGACCGGGTCGCAAAACACTACCACATGTTCGGCGAGTAATTCAGCGTGAGGACTTGAACGCTACTGCGCCTTGACCCAAATTCACTCTGCAGAGAGAAGAGGAGCTTCTTCTCATCTGGAGCAAAAAGGAGAGAACGCAAAGTGACTTCCTTTTTTTTTTTTTAAGTAACTTCTCCGTGTGCTTCCAAGAAAAAGAAATGCAAAGAAATTGTTTGAAAAGAAGTCGTTTGCCCCCATGAAAAACCTGCACGAGCCCATGGGCTTGAGAACCTGAAACCCTCTGCGTCACGGCGCGGATGTTCTTCCCATTAGAAGGGCAAGTTTCCCCTCGCTGCCCACTGGCAAGCCTCAGCTCTGTTGGGTGAAGCATTAATTCACTCCCTTTTCCATCTCATCTGCAGAGCCTGCCAGTGGTGCTATTTAGGATTAGCTGTGGAGACGGGAGCTGGGAGGTGGACAGAAATGTCGTTTCCCTGCTCTCAGGTTTTGCAAGATTTATCGCTTATCAGTTTTTCTGAAAGATGCATCGTTTCAGGATGTGAAGCTCTCCCATGCTAGACCTGCTCTCGTCTATCACATGAAGCCAAATCAGTAGATAACCCAGGTTTAGCAAACTGGATGTTTTGTAATGGAGATAGCTGGATAATAACTATTTCTAGATCAAAGTCAGTGCCTAGGCGTTGCTCTTGGCTTGTTGGCTTTTCCGTCTGACTGTATAACCACAGGTAGGCTTGAGTTGCAAAATTCAGATCAGGATGCAAACTCCGTAATTTGAGAATTGTTTAGTTGCAGAGACCTGGTATGGTTCACAGAGAAGTGAGATGGGAATCAGGATGCTCTGAACCAGGTCTGTGTATGAATTATAGCCTGACCAGATGCTGCAGACCTGGTCCATCTTCAACCCCAGTGCACAACCAATTGAAAGCTTTCTGATGCATCTAGAGCCACATTTGGATTTTTTTCTCCCCTTTTTCCGTAACTACTTACACTTATGTGTTTGCACAAACAAAAAACTTACCTATCACAATATTCTTCTGATTTTTGTTTTCTGATACTTTGGTTCTTGTTTGAATATTCTCTTTCCTTCCAGGTCCTACAACAAGAAAATAAAAAAGTGTTACAATATATATTTCTTATGTTTCAGTAAAGATACAGACAAAAAGTTTTATTTCTGTCTTACTTCAGAAGTAAGTTCTTTATCCAGGTAAAAAGCTCAAAAGCCCTAAATGAGCTAGGAAGGCTTCGGGAGGGATGCGAGGGAACGCACACTATACCTACTGCTGCTCTTTCCTGCTTTCATATACATACTACAGGCAGCTGCAGCCCTACAAGTTTATTTTCTGAAACTGGGGTAAAAAAATAACAATAGCAGCAATAAAACTAGGACCACCATTTCAGGCTGGGTGGCAGCCTCTTTTCTGAATATTGCTGCAAGATTTGTTTTCAGAAGAAATTTTAATGAAAACCTTTGGGTCTAAAACTGCAGCTTGCAGAAAAGTTAATCTTGGATGGGATCCATGCCACATTCTTTCCCCGTATTTAAAAGTTGGTTTCAGTGGTGAATATAAGCATTTGAAACAATATTACTGTTCAAGGTAGGGTCATATTTGTTGATTATGAAGAAAGAAGCAAAATTCCTTCAAAGAGAGGAACCAGTATTCCCCACTGGTTGAGAACCTGCTATGATAGCTCTGCAGTCAGAGCCTGGCAGTAATTACACTTTGGGTTTTGCGGTCATTTTGGATTGGTGTGAACATGATAAATGACACGTTTTAATTTGAACTATTGCTCAGCAGGCCTGTTCAGGTAGGCAATAATTCACTCGAGCAGGCAATAAACCTGAACAGGCAATAGCCCACACTTTGAAGTATGCCAGCAAACTCTTTAGCAACAAAATAAATATGTACATGAACTTCCGCCATAAATTGTCTTTGGTGAGGCAGACCTAGTAAGAGTTTCAGAGCTGGCTTTTCAGGTACTCATGAGGAGCCAGATGACTCAGTGGGCAGATCCTACTCTGGCGTTGATTCTTTGAAGCTGGACAAACGAACTGGTCCAACATCCACTGAAGGCAGCAGGAGGCTTCTGGTTCAGCGAAGGCAGAATGACTAAGCCGGCAGGGCAGTTGGGTCCTTGGACTAAAGTAAGGAACCTGCCTTCCCATGAAACCACAGACTTACACCTGAGCCTACTCCTGGGGCAGTCGAGCAAACTGCAGAAACACGGCAGCAACCTGTGGAGCAGCTCGGAATTGATACAGGAGGGTCCAAATGGCTCCGATTCTCCAGGCTCAGGAAACCTGCCAGCGAAACCATGGTTGCACAGCAGCCTTCTGCACAGCATCCTATTACCCCTTTTGAACAAGGCTGCTTGTCACCCATGCCATTACTTTTATATTACACACACAATGTTTTCAACCTTTGGGCAAACACATGCATTGTTTTAGTTACTTAAACCACTACGCTTTGTGCAAATTACACTGGCCTTGCTGGTAACACACTCCCATCACTGCGGGATGCTGGTGTAAAGGAAAGCAGAGGTTACTTTTCTTTTGGCTGCCAGTCGATCTTATTTTTATAGGCTGGGACCTACAGTGTTATCACCAATTACCCCAACACAAGTTGTTATAGGAGGGGAACACGACTCAAGCCAACTTGTCTGAGGCTGGTGTGTGTGAAACTCTTTTGCCTTCTGCTTTATAATAAACAAGGGAAAGAATTCTTAGGCAGAAGAAAAAACCAGCAACAGATTGAATGGAAAGAGACAGTTTATCATCAACTGGAGACAGCTGCGAGCCCCGCCTGTTCTGCTGCCCAGCCATGCTTTCACACCAGGGACCCACAGCAGAGGTATTTTGAGATATTTCAGTCCCCGAGACTGTGCCTAAGGCAGGATGATCCCCCACCTGTTTGCAGAAACAGCTCCACCAGACCATCCTGGAGGACAGGGCAGTGGTGGGACACTGTTCTCCGGCGGTGGGGAGGAACCTTTTTGCAGCCATTCACCGTGCAGGGCCCAGTGCTGTTTGCCTCCTCGCTGTCAACCATTTACCTTTAGAAATGCACAGAAAATGAGTCTCTGTGCTGGGCTCTGAATCCAGATTTACATTCTTTCCTTGCTTCGAGTTGCCCAGCTCTGTCATTCTGGTTTGATCCATCCCAGGAACAAGATCTAGCAGCTTCCCTCAGATGGGAATCTGGACCTGAAAGCCTTCCTTCTCCCTTCCCCACACCATCTGGGGAGCTGGGATTTTCCGTCTTTTGTTAAAATAGTCCCTTACAAAACGAGTAAAGGGTTGAGGGCAGTTCACCACGTTTATTTCACTTGGTATGTGTTTGCCTTTGCTTTAACACAGGCTGTTTTCATGCCAAATGACAGTTCTATTTGTTCCCCCACCCCCTTTTTTTTTTTTTTTGTGTAGCTTATGTAGAACATCTGGTTTTAAAAGTGTCGCAATTTCTAAACATATTCTAATGCTCTTGGGATCAGAATATCAACAACTGTCTATTGCGGTAAACCGCATGTCTGGAAAACATTCCTGCAAACGGAGTTCTTAAATAAACATAAAGCATCTATAACACATAATGCAAAGCAACATTCACTCGTAAACTCAATATTTAGACCAGATGAGGTGCAAAATATGGTTTTTCTGGACTGAGCCATCACGATTTACAATAACATTGACAGGCTTTCCGTTGTATACAAGAGAGGGCAGAGGTGTGGCATGCAGATTGGAGCCGTTCCTTAAGTGCTCGCTCCGCACTTGAGTCCCATCTCATGACACTGGCTTGCTTCGGTTGGAGAGAGGAGGCTAGGAACACATCCCCTGAAAAATTTCTACTGTTATTAGAAAGTGGGAAATCTAAAAAGGAACTGCAGAGGCCCGGCAGATTAGAAATGCCTGTATCTGATAAGCCCGATCATCTTTTGTAATATCTGCATCTATGCTAATTAGCTGCATACATGTGTCTGAAATCCCGCGGCAATTCAGAGATAGCTTAGAGATTAAATAAACTGAATAAGATGGTGAAAGGAAAATTGCAGTAAATTGGCCTGAGTGGGAAGCTTTTGTTATTTTCAATCATTATTATTATTTATAGGGTGTGGAAAGTGGAACCATAAGCAACTTCATAGAGATATGCAGTCATACTTGGAAAAAAAAAAATTGGTTTCACTTCGAAACCCCCCTCTGCTCCTAATAAGGAATAGTACCAAAGCGAATAATCACTTCAAATCACTTCCTAGGAGTATCAGTAGCTGATGAAGTTGGTTGACTGGAAATGGAAATGCCGAAAACTCATTAAACTATAGCTAAACGCTATAAATATATTTTGATTATTCTTCCAGATTGCTATTTCATAAAAATATTACTTTTTCTCCTCCTAAAAAGCGCACCAAATGCTTTCTTCCAATTAATTCTTTAAGAATTTCCACTCTGAACGCAAAAATGTTTTATAAGGATATATTCTCAGGCATATATGATGACATATTCATCAGAATATATATGCTCAGGCTGATGTAATTGCATTTGAAGGTTACTGAGAAGTTTACTGAATCCACCTCCTGCGGCATCTCAAAGTTAAGGTTTATCAAGACAAAATTGAGAAATTAAGTCAAGCCTTATCATTTCATTCCCTAATATTAAAAAGGGCTGGATCTTTTTTTTTTGATGATTAACATCTGGAGTTATGTAAGGTAAGATAAAGGTATTAGAACATCTCACTTCCCTGTGTAAAGAAGATGATCTGAACAGTATGGAAATGAGGGCCTCCACCCTAATACCCCATTATGCAACTAAGAAGATGTTTTGGCCCAAAATCTGCACATATCAGGATGAAAACACCTCCCTTGCACGTTCACCACTGGAAATATGCACCACAGGCTGGACCTAAGTGATTATTGGGGGATAGAACCTGCTCGCTTTGAAGACTGAAGACCTCTTTTGAGGTTGGTGGAACTTCAGGCCTCTCAAGGATATATCCTTAAGTTTTATTTCCCCCCTCCATCTCCCATAATGAATTCAAAGTTTTGCATTGCTAGTGTGGGTTACTGGGCTGATCTGGTGTACCTGAAACTGATTGTCCTTCGAAGCTCAAACAAATGGTTTCTAGAAAGCAGAGCCATTTTCAGCTTACTGGAAGCGAGCAAAATTTTAACAAATCAACCAGAGTGAAAAGGGCTGAGCATTCAGCCGAACATACATCAAGCTTGAAACAACTGTGCTCTAACGCAGAGCAGATTTGTGCCAACCTGCAGGGACTTCTCCGTCACGGCACTACCTCGGGATTTCCCAGTGTGGTGTGGTTCAGGACAACCCAGCAGCTCAGCCTCTTCCTTCTGCGAGGGATGCTGGAGGAGCCACGCTGTTGGCAATGACAATTAGCTGGCTGGTGTCACCCGTACCAAACAACTGCTTTTTGCCAAGTCTAACCACTATACTATGCACCTCACCTTCTTGAATGAGAGGTCCTCATTCAAGCATGTAGTTTATTTGAAAACACATGCTGCATTCATTACAGCTGCATATTAACGAACACCTTGAATTCTTGGAGCGTTATTGGTATCAGGTCTCTCGGCCGACGCTGGGATGGAATGCCTTATGGGAAGCCCAATGCCCGGCCAGGACTCGGATTACAAAGCACACACAGATCTTTCTTTCAATATATTGAAGAATCCACACAACTTTACGTATCAAAGTACTTCCTAAACATACGTGTTTTTCCAAAAGGTCTATGTTGGGATTGCAACAGCTGTGGAAAACTCCAGCTTCCCTTTTCCAGAAGCTGTAAAACAGGAATTACTCTACTGATGCTTTTAAAAGGCATAATTATTTCATAATTGTTTTCTCACAATTTTAGCAGTTTTGACAAAATGCTGTAAGAAAACGTAAAGAATAAGCTCGCACAAGGGCATTTTATACTATGTCCTCCTGCATTTGAGGCAAAGACTCACTGCCACAAACTTGTAACGAGCACAGTTTCCAGGAATCTGATCTATCTGTACATTTGCATGACCTTCATCACACCTCTCAGTATTTGAAAACTTTGCAAATTGTGTCTTATCATATAACTTTCCCATGGAACAGAGGAAAGTTTTTCATATTTTTAAAGGCTGCCAATTGTCCTAAGGGGTAAGTGAAGTCCCAGAGGAAGTTTGTGACAGCAGAAGGTGGATCAAGAATCACCACTCAAACACCAGTTCAATGCCCTGCTCTATACATAAAACAAAACCACATCTTACTGAGAGACTCTGACTACAGTAACATATTTCTTTAAGCTGTATCCAATATAATACCACATTTTTTGAAATACCTTGTTTCTTCAAAGCATTATGTCTTTGGCATTTTCTGTTGACTAAGCTGGAAATAAACGGTTCTGTTATTACGCCTAAGGTATAATGTTTAGTATGTGTTCTAAAGGGTCATGGACATCTCACACAACCTGGGGCCAAGATTCTTCCCAGTTTCTGTTCCATCCTGTTGCGATTCATTCCCCTGACCTTAAGAACCATCTTGTAACCTCTCAAAGACATGCAACTGGCCCACCAGTGAGCCTTCTGGGGTAGCTATAGCTTGCTAAAATAACACTGGAGAACACTCACATGAGATGTCCCTTGTGTGTTCCTAGAGGAAGGAGACAGCACTTTTTTGGAAGAATTCAGATGCTTGGCGTCATGCAAATTCTGCAGTGGAAGGTCTCTCATCCAAATCCCTGGTGTCAACTCCATTGTCTACATTTCAAGGGAGCCATTTCACAACCTAAAACACATAAAAGCCAACCAAGATCAGCCCAACTCTGCTATTTAACCAAAATATGCCTGGAGATGTGAGTGAGCAGGGGAGGTGCTTCTTTAAAAAAAATGAAAAGATGGATTTTGGATAGGATTAGGCACAAACATCCTTCTGCTTATAAATATTGACAAAAGGAAACAGGAAGACCAGTCCTTCCATAAAGGAGAGGTCTATTAACCATAATACCGCTCTATCAAAGTGATAGTTTTATCTTTGTATTAAAACAAAGAGGGTAAGGCATGATATTACTTTTATTTTTTATACTGATCGTTCCAAACCTCATAAAATATTAGTATCTGTATCAGCTATAAAAATTAACAGCTCCGGATCCTTCGGTGTTGTGCTCTTCAATTTTATTTTATCACCAGCTTTTCAGTTGTCTTTGTGTGTGTGTGTGCGCACGCGTACATACGTGTGTGTGCACGTACGTAGATGCGCATGTGCACAAGCACACGTCCCTTCCTTCCTAAGCTATTCAAGCTGGGGATGAATAGGCTTATAATTGCTCTGTAAGGCTGCGTGGTAGGGTTTGCAACTGGCACTCCTGATTCCTTTACATCAGAGGTCACTATTGTACAGGAAGATCCTGATAGGAGATAGTGATAAAGCGATGGGGAAAAAAAAAACAACCACAAAAAAACAACCACCAAAGAAAACTCTGGTTTTGATGGTGTGGATTGTTCTCCTGTTAAATTACTTTCTAGGCACAAAGCTAAAAAAAATCTGTCAAGCATCTCAATCCAAAACTGCCCTTTTAAAATGTTTGGAAGCCAATGTAAACACTAAACTCAGTATGATGTTTGCATTCACTTACCCAATCTAATTTTTATTAGCAATTAATCCATCACATTTCAATGCCTATAAAATCCCAAGTCACAAGCCCCTCTGGAAGCCCGTTTCTCAAAAACAAAAATCGCAATTACTGGCAGTATTTTGATGCAGCATCAGATTTAACCCGGGGTTTACATACTGCCGAGCTATCTGCATTTCTACTGTCTAAAGGCATCAGATTCCCTTAAAGCTCATATACAGCGTAAATACATAGAAACTACAGGAGGCAGCCAGTACATATGGAACAGATAAAGGCCACATAGTTTATTGAACCTTGTGGCCTGCTGATGTAACAAAATAAGCTTTGCAATGAGCAGTCAGATCTTAACATCAGCTTGCTCCTCCGCTGAAGTGTAATAGATGATAGCTCTCCGAGGGCCAGATTTGGATCCCCATATTTATCAGGAGTCTTACTTCAGGCTCTGGCCCTCAGTGCTGAATGAGGGATTTAGAAACACTCATTCGTAATATTTTCTCTTCTCTGAGCAAAGTGTGGTGAGAGGCAGCTGGAAGGTTTTGTGTTCCAGCAGTTGAGGGGAAAGAGATCCCGAGACCAGCTATATCAAATCTCTCCAGTACTGATGAGTCCTTCTTTTTCAAACAGGTAAAGAGCTCTTTGTCAGGATAAAAGCAATTTGGACTGAACGCTGCAATAATCCCTTGCTGAAATTTTAAACCAAATGGAGGAGCCAAATCAAGAAATGTGTGCCACTGCATTTACCTGCTAGCAGCAAGGAGTCCATTGCTCCTGAGATACCCAATTTTCCTTCATTTTCTGTACCTCTTTTTTTTTTAACTTAGCTATCCCCAGGATTTGAAGTCTGGGATCATTAGTAAAGAAATCAGCCCACAAGAGTCTGGTGTGAGGGTAAGGGAGAAAGTTCTCACACATCTTAAATCTGGTGCCAAGGGAAATACCCTACAGGCTGATGCAGACCTCAGTGTGGCAAGGCTTTGACAAAGTCTAAAGGTTTCTCCAGAAGCCAAAGAGTTGTTCCTGTGTGTTTGGGAGCTGTTACCTCTGCAAGTGAAGAGGACCCAGCCTCCAAGGGTCCAATCCCAACACTTGTGCCCCAATGAAATGGCCTATGTTGTCCTTGTGTCAGTACAGAGACGCTCCTGGTAAACTGTGGCAGTGAGTTTTGGCTCATGAGGACTGCTTGCTGGCTGGTAGCACACTTATTAAAACAGAGAGAATTTGTTGCTCGAGGAGACATTTTTTGAATGCAGACTAAGGAACAGTGAGAAGAATGGGTGACTACTCTCTTGTGCTCCCAGCAACCCTCCCTGCATGCTTCTCTATCTATTTATATCTGTTCTTCTGAGGGGAATTAACTAATACCTTCAAACAGTTTCTAGGAAAACTTAGGTTGGCAAGAACCTCTGAAGAAATCCTATTTCATTCCAACATCTCAGAGGCCTTGCCTGTATTCTCTTCCCACGAGCCACCTACATCCTCCCGGACACACAAAAGAGCAGCTTAATGTCATTCTTGCTATACAAATCCTTTTACAAATGCGCATTCATCAAACATCCATCTCCTCTTCAGCGAAGAACACAGAGTATCCCTAACCTGTTTCTGCTCTGGAAATGCACTTCTGGTTCACCAGACCACACTCACACGTCCATACTGTCCACTGACCAAACCACAGGACAAGTCACATTGAAGTACATTTGAACCCATTCATAATATAACTAATGTCCCCGAAGAGGAGCTGCTAATGCTGTGTTATCAGAAATCTGCAGGGAGTGAGACGTACACTCCAAGATTATACATAAACTGAAAGCCCTGAAAAACTTGCAAATACTAAAAAATGATGTAAGATGGCTCTTGTGAGTAAATAACACCATCAGAGAAAAGAGAGTCACAGAAGGTAAAGCAGGGCTGAATGAAAAGGATTCCCAGTTTCAGCAGCCAAAGAAATACAATGAGTCAAAACGAGATCTAATGCAGCTCAGGAGTCTTGCAGGTCAGTCTCAAGCCCAGCTGAAAAAGAAGGGGGTCATGGTCACCGGTGGCATAAGCAGATAAAAAGATACAACACCAGCGTGGAGACATGCCCCCAGCAAATAAACAGAGGAAGGTCACGCAGCTCACAGCTCTCCTGCAGCTCATTGGAAACTGTCTCAGTGCCCCAGATTGGCAAAGAAATCACTGAAGCCCTGCTGAAAAGATTATTGTCTGGTGGTATTCTCCAAATTATCTCCAAAACGTTCCTGATTATCTGAGAAGAAAATCTGAGCTTTTGCCTACAGAGACAAAAGAAGAGCAAATATTCACAACACAATAAAGTGTTGGTTCACAAATAATAGGAACTTGAGCTCATTTTCCACCTCCTTAACATTTTCTGCATGGTGTGGGTAGCAGTCCAGAGCAAACTGTTTCTAAGGTCGCTTGATCTGTTTTGGCTTGAGGTGAGACTTAAACACTTTGAGATCAACTATTATTCTTATCTGTTTGATTTTATTATTTATTTTTCCCCTCAAGAAAATATGACCTAGGAAAATGTCATCCTAGGAACGGTTGAGATACACACACAGGCTGATCATAAAGCTTTCATATAAAGCTTGTGGTCTAACCACGGGGAGCATTGGTTCAGTCCTGATTACCTTTTAACTTCCAAAGGTTAATACATTTCATTCCACTTTGCTCAATACGTTGTGGGCCTCTTAAAGGAAAGTCTAAAAGGAAAGGTCCTTTGTGACTCGTGCTCCTAGAACGTAATCTTCCATGGGCATATCTCATCATCATTCTTCATACGGAAGAAATGAAGATTTATCTTAGGGAACTGGTATCGGGAACAAAAAAGTAAAGGTCTACAAGACAATTCTCAACACTCAAAAACATATTTGATTTAAAAAAAAAAGAAAGATATATGGTCCTTCATACAATACTTCATACATTTTTAAATGAGGTTATATATTTGCCACAGAGTCCTGTGATGACACACAGAGTCCTGTGATGACACCCTTCCTATTTAGCTTTCGTTCCACATCCTGTTCTCTATTTCCATGGCTCCCTCAGATTTGCAATTTGGGATCCTCAAGACGAAGCATACTACTGAAATGTTAAAATAGTTTCATAGTCTTTATTTAATATGCTTTTACCATTAAAGGATAGGAATTATATGAGAAATTTGCAGCCTAACGCTTAAGAAACCAATTATTGTGATAAAGGAGATCTGCACGGCTTATTTATTTCTTGTTCTTCAACCTATTACATGACATCATTTTAATATAAAAGCACTTTGTAATTATGATGCCTTTACTGATAATTCTTTGTTGTACACCACTGGATCTTCATTATCTGAGCCCAGAGATCTTTTTAAAGATTTTATACTCACACCTTAATAAAGTCCTCCAAAAAAAAAGAATTCTTTCAACCTTCCCAAGGCCTTGCTTTCCCTTAGTGTGCTCAGGACAGCATTTTCGGTAGTTTCCACGTTTTAAGCTGTCATCTTTGCCTAGAGGGCAGCAAAACAGCATCTCCTGGGGACTCCAGTGCTTTAATTTGCTTCCCTGATTCTTCGCTGAATAAGGGAAGCCTCTTCTTCAGTACTTCTAAGGCTGTGCTGGAAGGTATGGCCAAAACGGAACCCATCTTGGCCGGGGTGGCTTGGCACGGGCACGGCGTGGTTAGCCCCATCTGTCTCCCCACTGACCTAACAAACCAAGCTGGGACCTGCCAGGAAAGAGCCTCCACTAGCTGTCCCCGAAGGGTTTTGTCAAACCTGCTGCCAGCGACCCACCAGCTATGAGGTAGTGTCTCTGACTGCTGGGCTGGAGATTGCAGGACTAACTCAATTATTTAATGACGGGGGAGACGTTACTGCTGAGACTAGAACTTGCAGCTCTCGTTTCTGGGCCTAAATGGGGACTGTGAGGAAACGCTGGAAGCAAGACAAGCACGCAACCGTTCAGTTGCAAAACCCAAATGTCTGGAAGATTTTCCTCCAGTGAGGTATGCAGTGGAGACACTGCTTCATGGATCAGAAGTCACCTGGCTAGTGGAACGGNCTCACCAGGTCTCTCGAAGCTCTGAGGAAAGACACGTGCCCAGTGGGACTCACCGCTCCGTTACTCACCGAAGTATTTGAATTCCACAAGAAAATGCACTTGCAGCAGAAGTGAAGTATTTCCTAGATCAGAGCAGATAACACTGAAGCTGAAAACGCTGGAGTCAATGGGAAGAGGAATGCCCCCAGCAAAGAAAAGCATCCGAATAGCTGAGCAGCAGAGCTGATAAATCTGGCTTCGTGTGGCTTTGTGTGTCTTGCCTGGCTCTTCTGATGCCTCGTGAGTTTGATCCATCGGGGAAGGCATGACTGGGGCCTTTCTCCTCTACCTGCTCTCTATTTTTATAAACCTGTATAGGCACATTTTCCCCATGGCATCCCCTTTTTATGTCTTCTGTTACAATTGACCAAAAGGATTAAAAGTTAGCCAGGGAAGATAGACAGAAACATGATATGATAACAGTCTCTCCCTTCTAAAAAAAATGAGAAAATGTGCCAGAAAAAAAAAATAAAAAAAAAATTACAATTTAAGCTAGCTATTTGGAGATATGAGGGCAGAACACATGCAGGAGTGTCATCCCCTCAGTATTTGGAATTACTTAATCTTGCTGGGAGACAGTAATAAAAATAATAACACTAAAGACTTGCAGCTAGGGTCAGGCCCTAGCAGATATTTGCAAATGTTTTCAAGTGTCAGTGCAGAAGGGAGAGCCCCTGCTTGCAGCCAGAACGGAGAACACTCCATCTACCATCGCCTGCGTCCTGGCACGGTGAGCCACAAACCATTTCCATTTTCTTTGTGGGTGCTTGAACCCCCCCTCAAAAAGCTATCGGAGACCTCAACCAAAACTTACTGGAATTTGAAATTTGCCTGGACTGGTTTGGCTGAGGTCTCAGCTTACGCTGACAGTCAAAATTCAGGGCGCGCTCACGCTCCCATTCACAGGTCGCTCTGAGTAACAAACCCAACCTCCCCTTTCATCTCCAGTGAAAATGGAGAAGCAAAGCAAGACAGCTTTGTAAAAAAGCATTTTATATGCAAGACAGATTAGAACATTAGTGGTGTAATAAAGTAAATAAGATGGCAATTGACCTGAGACATGTGGGGTTTACCCCAATTTTTTGTTTATAGTTGAAGGTCGTAAGCTATACAAACCTCTATTGATCAGAGTCCTCTTTGTTTAAACAGAACCTACTGTATTTATTTGTGCTGTTCCTCTAAAGTCAAACAAAAGGGGACAGTTTTAAGTAAATCTCTGCATGACACTGCTGCCATGTGGTTCATTCACTCAGTATACAGATGTTTTCAATCTGTACAGTTTGTCTTTCATATCCATATGAGATGAAGCAGGCTTGATTTAGGCTGGGAATGATGCCAAAGAGAGAAGATACATCATTAACCCTTAATAAACGACTTACGAAGCATCCCTGGTTTATTCATTAAAAGGGCTCCTTGAAGGATTACCGTAACACCTTATGAGTGGTAAGAACCCTTCACTTGTCCCTAATATGATGCGACAGGTATTGATATGGAAAACAAAATGCCTGGTGTGAGAGATCCTCCCCTTTCATTCCCTTGCATGCTAATATGCAAGCTAAATATAAGCATCTCCCCAAACTTGGCATTCAGAAAACAAACAATGTCAAGAATTAGGAGGACAGAATTCATTCGGGTTTCACATTGCCACCGACACGCAGTGAAATCAGGACCTGGTGTCCTGGGCGCCACACAAGTCTTAATACATACTATAGGCACTTAGTCAACACATCCTACATACAGTAGTGCCTCTTATTACAACTCCTCTATGGAACTGAGACAACAGATTAAGAGGCTTTCCCAAGGTGAGGTGAGAAGGATGTAGCAGAGCCAGGAACCGAACCAAGCTGGTCCAGAAGGCAGCCCAGGGAGCTCCTCACACAACCGACCCTCCTGTGTTGCCTCCACTCTGATTTCCTCAGCATCCTTTTTTCTAACGAGCAATTACAGTCCTTGACAAACATGAGATGTGCACTAGGCACAGTGCTGGGCTCTCACTTGTATACAGGAATATTAGAAGCAGCTACTGGCTTGGAAGCAAGTGGGGGGAGAAATAAAAAGGACACAGCTTTTCCTTCAGACGGTTTACAGGGCTTTGCAAGCTGAGTCTATTCTTACTGTATTATTCGGCAAACAATCTGTTGCATCACTACAGAGAAGAAACTGCTGATCTAATGCAACTAATAGACAATCTCATTCAATCAGTTCCTCCTTTATTAAAACATGCAGAACACAGTAGTGAGTTTAAACCCGCTGTGCCAATAAGTGACATCCCTCGATTTTAGCAGGGAGCAGTGTGGCTTGGCAAATTGGGGGTGGGGGGGTTAAAAAAAAAATATTTCAGAATTGATTTGTATTTTTCCTTCTGCTCCAGCTCAGTTAGGAGGCAGAACTTCACCACATCACTTAGCTTAAAAAATTCAGAACTGAAGGCCACTGCTCAGAAGTGTTGGCTGAAGAGACTGCTCCCCGCTTTAAAGCCTTGTCCCTACAGGTTTTATAGCCAGTCCTATGCAGTTAGTGGCAGAAAAAGCCTATGAAGTTGGAAGATATTCTGCCCCATTTCAGGCTGTGTTTGAAGAAGGGGCTATACATAGTCACATGTACGTTCAATTATTCATTTTCCAGGAGGTGTTTGAGTCAGGGAGAGCAGGCTCAGCACATACCATAAAAATACTTCGGCTCCTTATTCCCGAGATCCGCACTACAGGTCAAACAAGCTACACTCAGTCATGGGACATTAAGTCCCTGGATCTTGAACTCCAGCTGACTGCCTCACCCAAGCTTTTGGGCTAAACGAGCATCTCCCCAGCCTAGATGCTAAATGAAGAAGTCAGGCTTCTCTTAACCCTGCTGCCAAGAGAGAGCTCCTCTCAGGATGCGTTTTTGCACAGCCCAAACCCTCCCTAGACACCACGCAAGCAAGGAATCAGCAGGGTTGGTTGTTTTTTTTTTTCCCCACCATAAAAAACCCAACTCCCCCCAGCGCTAATCCCAGTGCTAGAGACACAGCCCTTTTCTTAGCTGACTGGGGGGAATTACTTAACTCGGGGCAGCTGGCCCAGCCCAGTGCCGGCAGCCAGTGCACGCAGCTGGGAGCCCTCTGCTCGGCTTTAACCCCCTCCCCGGCGGCGACAGCCCGCTGTGGCCAGAGCTGAACCCCATCAGGGGGGCACAGAGGGGAAATCGGGGTGCTGAGGCTGGGAAAGCACCTCCTTGGCTGCCGTTGGACTGGTTAATCCCACCACCCCCCCACTAACCCTCCCTGCGCCTGTTTAATTGGGGGTGCTAAGCCTGGGGTGCGCATCTGCGCGGCTTCTCCCTGGGCAGAGCTGCAGGCTGCTGAGCCTGGCCGTGTCCCCAGCTCTGCTCCTGCTCATGGCCCCTCTGAAGCACAAAGAGCTCTGAATTTCATGCAGCTGCACAAGAACCAGAATCCTTCACCAAGACAAAAGCCCAAAGATCAAGAGGTTCACAGGACAGTGATGGGCGAAAACTGAAAATACCCAAAACTGAGAGTGGACAGGTGAAAAAAGGTCTCCAGGGAAGGATTCTGACCATCGAGCTGGAGACGTAAAACAGCACAGTCATCATCTACAAGTTTTGGTCTTGAAACTCTTCGATTCTGCTCCATGGAGGAACATTTTTGGGTGCCCCTGCCATGGAGCCACCACACCTGCACCTGCACCTGCACCCATCTGCACATCAAACAATCTCGGTGTGAAACCCTCAGACAAAATAGGGAGGGGAATCACAAATGAAGTCAGGTGAAATAGGGCAATTTGTTCCAATTCATAAACCAAGAGCCAAGAGCAGAGCCATCCCGGAGCCTGAGGCACCAAGTCCTTATCCACCAGTTTATGCCATCCCAGCTAAGCAGCCTTCAACCATATGGAACAGGCCTTTTTGGAGGCAAAACCTCCACTTAAGATACGTAAGAAAAGCAGACTGTTTTATCCACGGTACTTTAGCTGCTCCAGGAGCCTATTTTGAAGTCAATTACTCATTTAAATACGGGGCAAGAATGGGGGAGTTTGGGGAGAGAGAGGGAGCCATGGTCACTGGCCCCGTTTTAGGTTTTAAACCAAACCAGAGACACCAGTCAAACTTGGGACAATCCTGGGTGAACCGCAGAAGATGGCAGCACTTCTCATCATCCTAAAACAACAACATTTTTCCAAGTTCTTTCAATCAAAAATGCTAGCAAGGCCACCCTGGAATTTGCTACCATTTTTCCTTCCCCAAAGCTATTTTTCAGCACAAGTATTGAGTTTACATATTAATACACCACTAAAAACAGGATGAAGAGATTGGAATGTTGGAGTTACTGATTTGTTTGGGATTTTCTAAGAAAAAATAAAATAATGCTGTTCCACCAGCTTGTTGGGTTTTGCTTGTTTTGTTTTTTTATCCTTTCCTTTTTCCCATTAAGTGACTGTTTCAAATTAATAGAAAGAGGATGCAGCATTTCTTGGGTTTTATTTTATGGGTTTTCCCAGCATATGGAATCTTTTTAAACATGAGAAGCTGTGGGTAATATATTATTATATGCATATTTTACGTTAACCATTCCTTATATCTTTCTCAAAAGAAAAGATTTACCATGTTTATATATAAGAAATATGTTTATTTGGAAGATTTACTCCAACCCTACTTATTTCCTTTACGGGGATCTCAACTGGAAAACTAAACCAGCATTTTTTGTAATTAAAATTAGGGTGGAGCAGAAAGCAATCATTGCTTGTTGCTTTTCTAGATCATGGAAGCTTTCCCTAAATCAGACCTGACAGGTTCAAAAACATTATTTTCTGAGCTTTATTCCTTTGCCAATGTGGCCATTTTTAGGGTGGTGACAGAAACCCTGACCTGTAATGCCAGTGAGCCCATCGGCACATCGGAGAGGTCACAGGAGCCCACATTTCCAAAAGCAGCTACAGAACTGCAATACAACTATGTGGGGAGGAAGGGAAGGGGAAAGGAACAAGGGGAGGATTTCTAAGCACCAGTCTGGCAGAAGGTTATGGCCATAGAAGGCTCCAGGTCTCCCAGGAGCTGCTGAGCGCTGCTGGAGAGCAAGAGTCATGGGTGAGCTGAAAAACAAGCAAAAGCAGCCAAAATCAGCAGCCACGGTATGAAAATATGAAGAAAATGTGTACGTGACCCTGCTCACCTCTCCTTAAAATAGATATCATAACAGGAGGTATTACTGGGCTGCCATGAGCATTAACAAATGTTTATAAAAGCTTCATTAGCGATACTTTGCCTACATGCAGTGCCAGCGATAGGTGGTAGTCACAAACCTACGGAAACATCTACTGGATCTAGCACCTTGGCTGATACCGGGCCCAGATGAAACCTAAGAACACAGTTTGCTTTTCTCCTTCCCCACCAACCTCAAGTACTAGGATAAGAAATATGTTACCTCCTAAGATGGATCCCTTCAAATCCAGCTAAAAAGCTTAACATGCAGCTGACAAACTAAAAACTAATTTTAGGCAAGGCTCGCCTGCCATAAAGAAAATTTCCTTTTTGGCTCAGGAAAGACATTTTAATTACACGGGAAAAATTACGTGAAGTTGTTACTAAGTGATAACTGGGGAGGCAGGTTTTTGGATTCAGATTTGCATGACTTTGGGATCTCGTCTGGGTACGTGTTTAGGGCTCTTGGGTGTCAGACCTGGCAAGTCGTGCTGAATTTATCTCTTCTGTGCTGCAAGTCAGGGTTGAGCTGAAATTTCAACACAAGGGTGACAACAAGCTAACAAGGAAAGGCAGTAAACCTGCTCACATGGACTGCCCCTTCCCAAAGTGCCCGACCCTTGGGGCAAAGACATCATTCAATTCTGAATTATTTAGGAAGCAGAGCAATCACATTCGCCAGGTAAAGAAGTGAACCACGGATGAATAGTGACCACAGCCTGGAGATACTGGAAAAAAATGGGGGAATTTATGAGTCCCTGGGGTCAATGCACGGTGGCAGGACCAGAAAAGCTGCTGGGAGGACCTGGAGTACTGGTCTAAGCAGTAATCACAAGTGGGTCTGAGCAGAGTCATGGTGTTACTCTCCAGTTTCGCAGAGGTTCTCCCCACGGTGACACCCACAACACCCCCCACAGTTGTCTTCAGGAGCTGGATTCCATGGATGAGAGCTCCCATATTTTGCTGTTTCAAAGGCAAACCAAGCTCAGCAGAGTGGAGCAGAAGGTACCACCAAATCAGACGGCAACATCAGGCTGAGGCAATACCCATCCTCTGTCTGACATGCCCAGCTTGGCCACACAAGGAAGGGGGAGAGGAGTATGGCCCTCTGGTGACTCTTTTTCCTGAGCAGGGTGTGCGAGGAAGCGGAGAGCACTGTGGAAGAGGTGGATCGACCCTATCAGATGGGGCTGGGACTGGCCAGACTGCCATGAAGCAAGAAGGGAAGATCATAGACAACAGGGGTTTTTTTTTGTGTGTCTCATTCTGTATCTACTTGAAAAGCTTTTGTTGCTCAACAGTTTGTACATCCTTTTATTTTTTTTTTTCCCCCCACAGCTGTCAAACCACATTGATTTTCAGTCACTTTAACCTGGGCAGGATCAGGAAACACACTCCCCCAGGTGAAAAGCCAGGACTGCAAGGAAACGACTCGAGTTGGCTGAATTATCCGCTTCTTCTAAGGCACAAAGAATTTGTTTGCTTTGCTTATGAGAGCTGAGGGAGGGATGGCACAGAAGGCTAAATCCTTACCATCCCCTGGTACGCACTTCATGGTTGCTATCAATACCGGCAGAAACGTTTTGATGGCTTGAAATGCAGTTGGCGGCGTCTTTTCAGGAAAGGACCTCTCCTGAGCAAGCTTGTGTCTGAATTACATCTCAGCCCTAGGGAAGACAGTTCCTTCAGTTCCCCTTCAAGGTCAGTTGGGGGGTAACACATGTTACTCGTCTATCAGTCTTGCTAACAAAAAATCTGACTGAGCGACATGTGGAAACTGGGAAACGAAAATAAACAAAACGAATAAACACATTTAAAGGGCTTGGGGGGGGAGACAGAATCCCGACCTGCACGTAACATCCCTACCAATGGGACAAGGCTGAATGAAGTTTGGGATTTGCATCTTGATGGGTAGGGTAAATTTGAACTCTGCGTGACTCTGGCGCATCTGCTAAGCAAACAGAGCCACCCTCGCTGCAGATGCACAGCACAGAGTCAGTGCAAGATCTGACAACCAACGAGGTCACTGCATTCGTGAATAGCACATTTGGGGGGGGGGGCTTTTTTATTCTTTTGGGTATTTCTTTCAAGAATAAGAACGGAGCAAAGTCTTGCAGAAATTAGTATGTTTAAAGGGTGCTTCAGCCCTTCTTTAACATGCCGCAGCAGGATGAACTTGGAAAGTCTCTGTGTTCCCAGCTCTGCCTCTCCTCGCTCTCCAGCTGCATGTTTCCAGCTGCCCTTGCCCAAAACCATCCGGGCACAGCCGTGAAGCCCATCCCGAGTCCCGAGGAGGGGGGACGCAGCCCTGAGAGCCCAACAGGAGCCCTTCCACCTGCTTGATGATTCCTCTCCAGGACGGCGTGGGCACGAGTTTCAGTGCAGCCTCGCTCATTCCTACCGGGGATCTGCACTTAGTCAGCACAGCCTGGGGACACGTCAGCAAAGCCCAGACGGTTGTCTTAGGTACCCAATACCTCAAAAGATGTTGTTTGTATTATTCATGTTGTGTGCTAGCATCAGGGTGCTTGTAGGGGAAACAGTTGTAGGCTCCGGATGTTCAGGGCTGCTCTTTCCTGCCCACAGCAGCTGAAATCACGGTGGTGTTGTAGCCCCGCTCCAGTGGCTCTCATCTGTACCATCAAGTTTGCCACTTCAGCCATGGCAAAGAGTTTCCTCACTGGCTCACCAGTGCTTCAGCACACCCACTTCTTTCCTAAGATTTGGCTAAAGATCAGAGCAGCTTGGTTATAATAATATTTGGCAGTAGAAGTTGACCAAGCAACCTGGCCCGAACAGTTGAAAGGAGAGCAGCGAAGCAAAGTGTGAGAGATGATTAAAAGGGACTCGAGACTCCAGAAGGAAATTTTTTGGGCATCCCTTAAAACCACCATATCCTTGGATTTCTATTTTTGCCTCGTTCCTCTGCGTAACACTTTTGTTTTCGCTCCTCCTTCCTTTTTTTTTTTCTTACAATTAGCAAGAGGGGTGAACTGTGAAGTCAGGTTAGGAGCATCTGCCTGAGCCTGTGTGTGTGCGTGCAGGCACATGGGCATGGCAGAGCAACCAGCAGCCCTGCCAAAGAGAAGAGCTGGAGCCAGGCTAGCGAGAAGAAGTGAATCTGAGGATAGTGAGTTGTAGAGTGGGTGAGAAAAGTAGAAAAATTATTACAACGGTGATAATTTTGCAGTTGGCACAGCTGCTCCACTTGTGAAAACCTAGAGGCTTTCAGTGCAGTATATTTTGTGAGGTATTACAACTAAATTCAATTACAAAACATCACACAAAAAGGCATTTTAGCATTTTCTGCAGGAGCATTGATGCTGGAACTGAAGTGCTTTTGAGCTGGAAGCAGAACCCAAAGCCTTTGCTCTGGTTATTTAATAAGAGCATGAGACAAGCTTGGGCTTCCCAGGAGGTGCAGGATCCCAGCGTCAAATCTAGGGCAAGGAACTCCTCTTCAGGAACTCCCAAGGATCAATCACTGATACAGGCTTCCTGATGGACAAGATTTTGTTTGCAAAGATCCCATGGTTACGGATGTGCTCCCTGAAAAGCAGGTTTTGCAGTGCCTCTTGCATCACAGCGGCCAGATCCTGGACATACATCAAAGCCTTCACCTTTTGAGTCGAAGCAGACATCAAGATGTGCTGCCTGCTCCGATCTGGGCAGCGCCGGCTCTGCCTTCGTAGGGCAGGGTACCACACCTCACACCACCCCGGTGATGTTAGCAGCATCTCAGGGAATAGCCCTTGCTCTGAGTAACAGCCCAGGCAGCGATCAGCCCGAGGTGGAAAGCAAACCAGGCTGGTTTTCTACCAAGCTATTGCTGTTCTTTGTAGGACTGGTCTAATGCAGCACATTCACATGGAATTCATTAGCACATCCCTTCTGCTAATCCTCACTGGGTTTAACACAATGGTATACATTGATTTTTCCTGGCCCCTAGGACAGCTGTGTCAAGTCAGAAGCATGCACTTTGGGACAGGCTGAACCCAGGAGCGTTGTCCTTCAGAGATTTGAGAAATCAGGGCTCTGAAGGTTCACTCGGAGGTTCAGGTGGAGTGAATTTATATTATGATTCAAAGGAAAAATTCTGCCTCTTGAAACCCTCCACCCTTGCCACCTCCTACTTTAAATACCAGGAGCCACCACTGTTATCCCAAGGAGACCATCAGACACACACAATGCTCTGACCTAAACCATGAAACAACAGACAGCAGGCTCCAAATTTAAAGACACTTCCTCACACATGCCCCAAAAAGGTGTCTTTACAGTTCACAAGAACAGGACCTCCACTCCACCATCCCATGAACCCCCAAGAACCAGGAGGTGGTTCAGCAAGCTTGCTGCTGACAGTCACAGCAATTGAAGGAGAAAACAATTCTCCGTCTCTGCCAGCTGCGAAACTGAGCCCCATCCAGACAGCGTTGTCTCCAAGGCAGCCACCTAATGATTCCCAGGCTTAGTCGAACATCTTTATCCCTCTAAATACCACACAACTTGGGATAGATTCAGTGGCTTTTCTGGACTACCACCGCGAATAAACACGAGGCACTCCCTGAAGATGAAGGTGGGGGCCATCTGCTGCACACTCAGTCCAAACCATCAGCACAACGGCAAACATGTGAACATCACTTCTTTAAAACGCTGGCAACTGCAGCACCGGTCACGTGGTTCAACCGCCAAAAGCGTTGCCAAAAACGCTTCATGATATCACGTCGGGAGCCACCCCGCGTCCGCCCGTCCTCACCCAGCATCAGCAACGCGCAGCAAAGCCCTGCCGCCACGGAGAACCTCCTGGTGGCAACAGGGGCTAGAGCCCCGGTGGGCTGGGTAGCCTCAGAGGAGGGTTACAGGAGAGGGAAAGAGACGGCAATCCAACCCTGGAAGAGGCTTAGGGAAGAGAAGGAAGGACGCGAGCAATAGGAAGCAGACTTACCTCACCTTTCAGAGCTTGACCAGACTTGCAGGGAGAGCAGTGCAATTTATTTCTCTGTCTCTTTAGATGCGAAGTATCCAGTCGCATCCAACAACCGACTGACGGCCAAGAGGGCATGTAAAACCGTAGACAAGCAAGCGTGGATAAGTGGAGCTCTTTAAGCTTTCTGGAAAAAAATGATTAATATTACAGTCTAGAACCTCAGCTGTGCCGTAGTAATTCCCACCAGCTGGGAATTTCATTCTATACTTAGAGATAAATCCCTAAGCCCATGTTCTCTGTTCTGCCAGGTGCTATCAGTGACAAAGGTGGAGAATTTGTCCATTTTTCACCATCTGTATTATATCATTTATTATCTGAAACATTGGTTTGGCCACGAAATTTTCACTAGAGCTTATTTTGTAATAAATCATTTGTGTAATAAGTCACACTTC
Source organism: Pedionomus torquatus (assembly GCA_013398155.1). Classification (NCBI taxonomy): domain Eukaryota; kingdom Metazoa; phylum Chordata; class Aves; order Charadriiformes; family Pedionomidae; genus Pedionomus; species Pedionomus torquatus. The sequence continues at coordinate 116,879 of VZRU01010758.1, forward strand.
CCAGTTTGCAAAATTTTCCCTACATGCCTCTCCTTTCTTGTGAATATGTCCTTTATTCAGAATGATCAGTTGTGTAACGTCAGGTATAATTCTTTGCTCCACTTATCTTACAGGATAGTTTGAGTTATGATCATTTTGATATCAAATTAGGGCACAGGCTATATCTCTGCTCCAAAATGGTTATTTTCAAACTCAAGTTCTGAAAGTTGGCCATCTAAGTCTGTACTTAAACATAAAACAAAAACAATTTGTTTGTCAAAAACGTTACCTATCTCCTTTTCTGTCACTTTCAGGAAAGACAGAGAAGTTAGGGGAAAGATTTCTAAGAATAATATTCTAAAATTTCCACGGATTTCAGCATCTCTTTAAATAACAGATGATTATTGTTATTACTACTACTGTGAGGTTTTGGTAATCTCATAATATCCATGTCAAGTTATTTCTCATTGCCAGAATTTGCATCTTCAATCTGGGCTAAAAATCATTAAATTAATAATCAGGCGCTCAGCCTGCTGGATTCTGGTGCCTTTCCCATTTTGGAGAGCTCAGCTCTCGTACGTGTGCTGGTAGATAATCCAGGTTTTAAGAGCTGACTCTCTCTTTATCATTACGTGACGTTGGCCTGCAAAGTTCAAGGTAAGGCCATTGTGTCTTGAGTCTATTTTTGCTGTACAAAACACTGGATGGAACTTAATTATTTTTTCCATCTGCCAACCATTTTGACTAATTGAACCCTTTGGAGCCAGGAGTCAAGGTTTCCCAATGTAAACCAGACCCTGGAACTCAGCATTAGGAGAAATGCTGAAAAATCATGAAGGAATTTTTGGTTCTGAGGTTTGGTTCTGTTTTCCAGAGTCTGACCAGGACTCAGAAGAAACCCAAACCCTCTCCTATATATACATTTTTTGGGTTCCTTTAGCGTCTCAAATTTTCCAGGCACTAAAACTTCCCATTACCAAAAAAGAAAAAAAAAAGAAAAAATGGAAGGGTATAACTTAAAGCCACAGAAGTATGGAAATTCCCAGCAAAGGCTCAGACTTCCATTATTTTGGCAAAAGCAGAGCGTACTTGGGCAGCCGTAAAAATGAAGCATAACTTAATACTGGAGGGTTTCCTGATAAGTGCTCCGTACTGAACACCAGATTGTCGACAATTCTGCAGTATATTTCAATGTTATTCTCTTCACTATTTTTCTCTCTTCGGAGGGTAACCGGTGTAGCCAGTGAGTTCCCTTGCATCTTTATTTATTTGATGACTCACAAATAAGTTTCACACCACAACAACATTCCATCTCTGATATTTTAGCTCAGACTGTGAATGTCTTGGGATCTGGGACTCTTCCAACAGCGGGAGCTTACCCCAAGGACTGAAACGTTCTTTCCCAACGGTGACCAGTGATACACCTCTGATGAGACTGGGGAATCACACTTCAGATTCTCCTGCTTGGTAGTGAAGCCCAAAGGGGTGGCTTGTGCCTCTTAGTTCTAGCTTTCAGTACAATATATCTGCCTTGATTTCGCTCTTTTTAGAACCTGGTATAATTAAGGTGGCATTTCCATGCTGATGACTACTGCTTCATTCATCTCAGCCTCTTCTGCTATTGATGTTTCTTTCCCCAGTAGTTCCTCAACTTGCCACCAGCATTAATGATATGCCACTAGAGATGCTTCATCCTTTGCTTTTTATGTCTTTGCTGCCTGGCCATAAGGAAGCAGAAGATTCAATGGCTTCTACCACCACGCTTGTTCCCTTTGACAGAAAACTCATTTTACAGCATAGCTGTGATACTTTGGAAATGTTTCACAGAAATCAGGGATCTGTCTGAAATTCTACGCTGGAGGCAAATGAAAATTTTTAATAGATCTGGGTCTTAGTTCCGCTAATTTCAGTGGTTCGTTTCGCTGTTCTGGCAGTCAGGATCCATTAGTGGAACAGAAGGAGAAGCATGTTTAATGCATGTACAGCAACTGCATTCTAATCTGAAATTTCTTTTTTCTTTCAAGTTCTTATTTTTTAAATAAATATCTAATGAGTTACTGACAGTACTTAACAATATCTTACACTAGACACTGTAATACCCCAAATAAATGCTTAATTTCTGCTTTCCTGCAACTTCACTAGGATTACATCATGTCAGATTACTCTAAGTCTGCTTTAACCCAGTTTGAAAACACTAGTTACTCAAAGATCTTTACAATTCTTAATTTCATTCCTTGAAATACCTTTTCTTTTGCTTCCTTTATACCATTTTTCAAGCCTGTGAAGGCCAGGGAGTTGTTGAAGTCAGAACAAGCCTGCAAGGGAGGAAGCTGGGGTGGCACAAATGCTGTTCAGCTGAGAGCAGAGCTCCCTCCCTTCCTCTCCCACCAGCACCTCTTTCTGCTGGGTAGGGATACAGCTAAATTCTGCACCTAATTCAGCCTTCGGGCTGTTTGATGTGGTAGCAAATGCACCGGTAGCTTTTGTGATGTACAGAAGTATCTACAGAGGATGACATGGCCACCATGACTCCAGTTCACAGAGGGTCCTTACCACCCATGAGTTCGCATGTGGTTTTGATCTATTGACCTGCTCGTAGATCAGAACCTCTGAGTACAGAAAGAGGTGTGTGCTACCTTTAACCACACAGTGAAGTCATTAACACGCATTCCCTACCATGAATTAAATTAGTTTAGATTCTACTGACGATGCAAATAAACTCATGAAGCATAGCTCTACAGGGCTGCAAACTAACCCATTTGAAAAGACTTTTGCTGCTTTTGTTTATCATTCCTTATGATAAACAGCTACCTCCCCAAATTATCAAGAAAAGAAATTTTAACCATTCAGCAAATAACAAAAATTGTTTTAATGATAAATAAGAAGTCACAAAGCTCAGCATGTTCTGCTGAGAACCATTAATGAGGGAAGATGGTGAGGCCGTGAATTTACGGTCCCTTTTGTTAACACTCTATCTGCAATCCATACACTTGAACAGAACATAGGTTCTTCATATAAAAATTGGAAAAGAATCCCTAGATTTTGGGGACCCTTGCACTTCAAATGGTGCCTACTCTTGTGCTAAGGGCTTCTGAAAAGCTGAAGCAACTGAGCTCCTAATCCCACTATGTTTCTCTGAAAATCTGGATCGTAATGATGACATTAATTATTGTTGCCTTTGACTTTCCTTCCTTCGTAAATATCAGCTTAAAACCCAACTGTTAAAATAGCCTTCCTGTGGTAGGAAGCACCTTATCTTGTACTTTCGTGTCCCTGTAACATCTGCACATGGTTCTCTGAACTTTGCTGCTGCCCTCAATTGAAAGCAAAACAAAACAAAACAAAATAAAAAACACACAAACCCCCTTGATAATAACTTTGTTGGAAAAGGACCCAAACAATATCCTGCTTATTGCAGAAAACCAACACGGTGTGTTCCTTTAATGCAGAAAATAGGATGCGGAGTCTTGGGACACAATAAAGCCCACAAAGTGCCCTTCCCTTACCTCTGCCTTCTGGTCCCCATCCCTGTGCTCCACGGGCTTTCCAAAGCTCACAGCACTTGTTTCCTGCTCGGGTATCTACATGGGATATACTCCTATCTCTTCGATTTCCAAAAATTACTGGCAATCCTGTAACGCCTATTTTGAAACGTGCCTTTGGAAATATTCTCCTGTCTTTGCTCACCCTTAAAACTTACTTTAATGACTTTGTTATAAGGATCTTTAGTGCCTTCTCTACAAAAGCTTTAAAACTGGCTATTTACTTGGTTGCATCTGCCAATGAGATTTTGGATGATTTGGAAATTGTCTCCTCTCGGCTGCGTGTTTCAGGTCTCTACAGCAGATCTGGCCCAAACAGCTTGGAATTCAGCTGAGTTAACTGAACAACCAGGTTTAAATGACCCCGTCCCAGCACCAAACCCCAAACCATTCAGAGAATGGGACTTACTCGAGTAGTATCCAAACTATAGCTCGTCTGAAAATACACACGCGAGAGAAAAACGTAAGAAAATAGAGACTCCTTTGGGCCTGAATTTAGCCAAAATTACATCACTTGTGTATGCAGAGTCTACTTCGCCTGAACCAGCAGTGCACGTACCGACTGCGGGCTCCCTCTCATCCCTCCCACATCAATCCAAGGAGATGTGAGCTCCTGCCATGGCAGATAGGACACTCTAAACCTCCAACTGCCAGAAGATATAAAACAAAGACCAGACCGATACTGGGACAAACAAGACAAGACACCACCTGAAAGCCTCTAGAAATAAGACAATCAGGGGGAAGGCTGTTCCACTCACATTCTTATCTCTAGATGTAGCCAGTTGGCTGTTCATAGTATGTCATGCCGGCAAAAATGCAATAAAAAGAGAGTATGAGCAGAGGCAGGGTGGGTGCTGCAGACTTAGGAACCGCAGAGCAAGTCACAGGATCTCCACTGGCCTCAGACACGCAGCAGTGGGTGTTTTCCCAGAGAAGTGTCTGCTGGAGAAGAGACGAAGGAGATGGATGGTGGGATGAACGTTTTTCATCTGAAAATGGGTGTTGGCTCCTGTCAAAAGCTGTCTCAATCTCTCCCCAAGAAAGCTATTGCCAATACTTCTATGCGACTTGGCATGATCATCTGTCTCCCTTCCAGACAAAACTGCTACCCTGTCTCCACCCTTTTATGTGATAGTGGAGTCTTAGCAACCGCATGTAGACCTCAGTGGCAGATGTGAGGTGAAGAGCTCTGTTCAGTATCTAGACAGGGAAAATAGAAAGTTCCATTGTCAAGGCACTGCAAACTTGAGGCATTAAATGCCATAAACGCACTATTTATTAGAAAAGGAAAAAAAAAAAAGAAAAGCAGAAAGCATCTCCAAGATTTTTAGATTTTAAATGCTAGAAAATAAAGAATGGCCCATTTGAACGTGGTTTATAAAAACTTTAACAGTGGAAAATTTTTTGGGTCAATCACTGCTTGAAATCATTGGCTCCAATGTCCCGTCTTCCCTGGGGAAAAGATCAGACCCTGGTGAAGGGCAATCAGGAATCCTGCTCAGAAAGGATTAATAAGGAACAGCGCAATTTCTGCATCAATTTCAGACTTCTTGACACTGACCTCAGAAAAATCCTGGCAAGTATTTTTACAATTACTATATTCACTACAATCTTCAAAAGGATTTTTTTTCAAATTCCCCGATTCCTTGCGAATAGATGACATTTAGCTGCATATCACTTAAGTTCATAATCCTCTTAAAAACATGTGGTCTTGATTTGGCACCGTTTGTTTCCATATGATGCTACTCTGTGACTCGGTATCAGATAATTGCATAATTTATTTGCCTTGCATATTGAACTGAGGTCTGAATGCTGCTTTCCCAGCCCTATTACTCCAGACTAATGAACAGTGAGCCAGAATATGGTGCTTGAAAACAAAAAACAAGGACAGCAGTACTCAGTGGGCACTTCTGCATTTTTTTTTTCAAGAACATAGAACAGTCAGTGCAGAGATGAAATTTTATTTGCTTAGGGAAGTGTCCTGTTTGTAACTCCCCATTTGGAGTTAACTGTAGAAAGTGTTTCATCCAAGTACTGAGTGGCACCTTCATCACTTATTATATCATTCATTTTACACCCACAATTAATATTACTCACAAATGAAAACCCTCAGTTGCCTGTCTGCATCATTTGTCCACTTGATTGATAGCTGATGCAACTATTTTGGAGCGCAAAAGAGCGTCTGCACATTTGGAGGCTACTTTAGCTCTCTAATTAGGTTTTTAACTCTGTATGACACAGAAGTCACGTTCCACTGCGCTCCAACCCTAAATTCTTTTGTAATAAATGATGATCGGGTTTTGGACCACCTAAAAAAGAGATAAGTTACCAATTTTGTGCCCTCCTAAAAAAAAAATATTCAAAGTAAGTTTTAGAAAATGAAAAAGAAACTGAAGGATGAGCTCACTGACACATTAAAAGCGTGGTTGCCTCAATATCAAAATTAGGAAGATACCAAAAAGAGTCAACGTTTCAGAGTTACCATGTTGAGATTTCTTGTTGAAACATGCAAAAGAACTGCTTCTTTCAGGTGAAATCATGTGGATTCCTTCAGACAATGCTACAGGCTCTCCTACCTCCACCTGGAAAAATGCATCTTGACCTCTTCCTCCAGGCTGAAGACATGGGGAAAAAAATATATATATATATCTCAGCACATGCACATGTTCACCTTGGGAATCAACTGGAATTGAAGACATGCTTTAAATTACAGACAAGCCCCTGCACTTTCCTGAATGAGGAGGGATTTAGGCATGCGTTTACATCCTTACTGAACCGGGGTGAGATGGAATGCCACAGGATTTGGTACCACTTATTTGCACTTGCATGAACTGGAATTAGACAGCTCAGCCTTTCTGGAGAGCCGGCCTGCTCAGAACATGCTTCTGGACAGGCTTTTCCCAATGGCTCCTGCAAGGAACTCCTGGGTCCCTGTAAACAGGAAACGGGATTTGCCTTGTCACGAGGGAAAATTCTCCTGTGCTGGTGATTCATTTCATGACAAAACAGAATTTCTTCTATGCAAAAGATGAAATAGCTTAGAGGTATCAATTGCCGTGGGTTAACTTTGAAATCAGGCAACTTCTTTCCACTAGATTATCACAGTCAGGAGGAAAACTGTCAAGTGATGGTTAAATCAGTAAGTATATTCTTCCCACAGAAGATCATCTTGGGGGAGACGCAGGAAAGGAAAGTAAGTATGCTACAGTGCCATAATCTAGAATAATGTCTGCATTTACTTGGGGGAGGTTTCCCACAATACTATCCCCCAGGGCTTGCTTTTCCTTATTTATAATATATGTATAGAGTAGAAATCCCAAGAAGTAAAACCTGGCAGGAGATTTGGGGGCTCCTAAAATATCAATCATGATCATAAACATCAAGAGCATCTTAGTTTTTAAATAGCACCAGTGTTTTCTGCAACATTACGGTTGGTTCAACTTTGATTTTATAGGCTTGTTGCAAACAGAAGGGAATCAGACAACATTTGCCATCATCTGCATGAGGAGGTCTTTTTCAGGCTGGGCTGGATGTTGCTTTTTTAATCAGAAGGTTGTCTATTTGTATGTTAATAGTTTCATCCTGGTTTATTAGGCTTGTTGATGAAAAAGCAAAAATCAGATGCTTTACTATTTTCAAGCTTCACTATTAATCTGTGATTTTTTTTTTCTTCTTGGTGCCAACACAGAACCATTTCAGCATCCTCTGCTTTAAATCCTCTTAATGAAAGCATGAAGAATGACAAAATACTTCCTTTCATAAAGCAGAAGGCTGTGCCAATTGACTTTCAACACGCTCATTCAGTGGAACTGAGGTAAATATGTTGCTCCACAGGTGCTTTTCCTTGCAATAACATACTCCCTGGTAATCCATTAAATTCATCTCATGCTCTGTTTAGTGCCTGCTCTGTGAACTGCCTAGCTGGGTAAGGTCATTGTGATAATAGCACCAGGTTAAACAGCATGGGCATGTTGAACTCTGACATTCATCCACTGCGGCCACAATACAGATAAGAAACAGTGGGCAGCATTAGATGTGTAACAGCTACTCAGAGCAACATCATCTTGTCCCCTCTGCAGCACCTTACAAGCGAAAAAGCCTTGGGATTAGGCAAACATATTCAGACCTGAATCTCAGGACTCCTTACGATAATTCAGGGCCTTTAGAAGCAACAGATAAGCAGCCAGAATCAATGTATTGTCGGAGTTGGAAGGGACCTCTAGAGATCATCCCGTCCAACTCCCCTGCTAAAGCAGGATTGCCCAGAGCACAGCACTCAGGACTGCACCCAGGCGGGGCTTGAAGGTCTCCAGAGAAGGGGACTCCACACCCTCCCTGGGCAGCCTCTGCCAGGGCTCTGCCACCCTCAGCCTAGAGAAGTTTTTCCTCATAATCAAATGGACCTTCCTATGTACCATCCTGTGCCCATTGCCCCTCATCCTGTCACTGGGAACCACTGACAAGAGTTCAGCTCCATTCTCCTTCAACTCATGCTTTATATTTTCTTGCACTTCTATCCCAAAGGTCCAAGCAGAGGGAGGTTGGGTGGGTTGGTACCTGTATTAATGCTGCCCAAACCAGCACTGCTGCTCTCCTTGTGCCATCCCTGCCCGGGGAGGAACGTCCAAGCCATCGTCGCTTTGCTCATAATGCGGTATCTTTCCATCCCAGGATTTGAAAACACATTTGCTGTAACTCCTGGATGATAACCTCTCTCATTACAGAGTTCCTGTTAAAGGCAGACAAATAATTGCCAGTTAGCAAGTCGCTATTAAATTCAGCCCAAATTCAGCCCCAGCAATCCTTTCCTAAAGCCTGACGGGTTTTATTTTACTATTTCCTTTGCAGGGTGTTGGGAAGTGTAATCACTGGTAACTAATCAAACTTCTTTCAAATACCCACAAATATATAAAGAGAATGAAATGATTAATTATTGGGCTAAGCCATTTCAAATGAGACCTCATCTAAACGAGCAGATTTATTTCCAGAGCAAGCTGGGTGTAAATTCAGCCGGTTTTCAAAGCTCTGAATCTAAAGCATGCCTGGATTTGAGGATGGAGTGGGTTCCGGGTGGCTGTACAACCTCTCCCCGACATCCAGCAAAGCACAGCAATAAAAAAACAGGCTGCAATTTTACAAAATAATTTTCTAAACAAATTGTTACCAGGGTTAATAGATGCTGCCATTAGTTACTGTTAATTATAAGCAGGAGTAAGTTCGGGCATTACACTGAGATAATTTAGTCTGATTAACATTTTAAAAATTTTGGTATTTAAATGAGCATTTTTAAATGTATTGGTTTTTTGCCACAGAACTGTTTCATCCAAGGAAAAGAACTAAGAATGTTTCTCTTTCCCTGTCTTTATTTTGTTCCTATCAGCTCCTCACTGGTCTGGTTTGTGCTGTCATTTTTTCCCAAAGGTTCTACCTGTTTTAATTCAGGACGGAGCTTTAAGCAGTAGAGAAAACTGAACCATCTTTGGTTTCCCCTCTTGCTATCCTCAAAAATCCCTGGAATTTGCTAAAATCTTGCCACAGGACCTTGAACTCAGCACCATTATCCTGCTCTACTGCAGTCGTGATAATCATAGATAATCTCAGTCTCTTTATAACATCACAGGCTCAGCTCTATCTTTAAAAATGAATATTGTATGAATAAAGCCATTTTATCCATCTGACCCTAAGCTCACAGAACTACAATACCTGTCTCCAGAGATACACAATATTGTCCATATTAAGAAATTCACAATTAGAAAATGATTTAAGCACTGCTTTATAGGCTGAATATTCTGGTTCTCAGGCACAAAAATAAAATTTGTGAGATTCTGTTTCATGCAGAACAACGTACACACCTCTTCACATGCTGGATATATTTAACAAAAGGATCATCAGTCTCACCAAAGCCCTTCTTGGAGAAATAAGAGGAACTTATTGTATGTAATAAGTGGTAAAGAGGCCTGGGTGCACAGCGGGGGTGGCACACGTAGGTATGGCATCCGCGCTCCGCAAAGTGCTCCTGGAGAGGAACCGACAGCGCCAGGAGCTTTGCAGAAATCCACTCTTAAAAGCCAACAAACACGTTTGGAAAGCTTCTCCCTGGTTTGTAAACATCTTATCACAACTAATCAGAGATGTCCCCACAGTGGAAACCCTCCGTAAGGAGACTGAGGGGTGCAGACACACATCCAGCCCTGCAAACCCCCCACCTAAGGAAGCTCCTCACGCGGCGTTTGCACCGAGCACTTGTATTTTTTGTGGCACACATTGAACAGCCCAATATTTTATACTTGTCCCTAAGGTAATTGACAAAACACGTTTCTAATGTTATTTAACAGTTTTAATGACAGCGGCTGAAAGATACATTAAAAAAACCCAACACATTCTAAGCCAAACATTTTTTGTCGAGTGACACGGTTCCCAAATTTCCCAATGTTCCGTGGCGCTCTATTTCTGTTAAAACTCTCATTGAGGCTGTAGGTCACAAAAGAAGAATGAAGCCTTGGAAAGAGACACAATGACTACTTAACATTGTGTGGGATTATACGCAGTGGCCTGTGGCAATCCCTTATGTCTCTCTGGGTAGCGATGCTTTTCCAGCATCATTTTTTTTTTGTCATCACACAATTCCATTGTGAAATATTCTTTTCATGAAGGAGGAAGAAAGAGCCGGTTACACCCTGCAGTGTTTTGGGGAAGACTAAGAAGCGTGGTTTGCAGGGAGTATGTGTGAAATATGACATTTCATTATGTGTAATTATTTTTTAACCAGTAATGTCCATGTTGAAATGAGTTTCTTATTTTTGGAATGCATGGGGAGTGGTTGGGGAGGGGAGTCGTGTTTTTTTTTCCCTGTTAATAAACTCAAGTCATTCTTATGCTCAAGTAATTTCTCAACAAAACAAATTTCTCTCCATCTGGGTAATGGCACACCCAAATGCGATTACATTACAAGGGATTTTAAATTAAATTTCAAGGTAGAAGCATTATTAATCCAATGCATTCGTCTTTATTATCATTAGATCTAAAACAATAAAAGACTTGAACTCACTTTTAAATGGCAGCTCAGCGCTTGCTTCTTACAGCAACGTGGGTTTGATCTGAAAACCTCAGAAATCTGCCTGTTTTGGGTCAGGTCCCAAAACTCTCTCAAAAGGTGGAGCAGGAATGGCTCTACACCTACCCCCAGCAAGACAGAGGAGTTAGAGAAGAGGTTCTTTCTGAACTTAAATGCGCAGCATCAGATGCTGCTCCAAGAGGTTTTTAAAGTCCAGGCGATGACAGGGCTGCGAAGAGGCAGAACGCACAGAACCGGTACAAGGAGAAATGCGCATTTACCAGCCTTCCCACAAATCAAGTCACCACCTTGAAAAACCAGAGTTCACATTTTGAACAAACTGCTAAATGTCGCCCAGCCCAGTGTTTCAAAAAGAAGCATTCACACGCAGACGCGATGGAAACGGATGCCCAAATGACTTGTGCTCATCTGCCTGCCTGCGTTCGCAGGCGTTCAGATTACATTTTGGATGCAAAACCCATTTGGTTTAAACCCATAGGCAACAAAAAGCAGCAAATAAATACAGAATGCGTGGTTCCCCCCTGAGTACTGTTTTTCAATCCATCACGTACGAAACCTCAACTATCTCTGCTTATGAAATGAATGCCATCGGAATTTGTCATCGCAGCATTATTTGTCCACTTTTTCCTGGGGAACCTGACAGCCATCAGCTGATTGCATCTGATCCGGCAACACAACACGGATCCTACCAACTCTTCATCACAACGATGACAACAAAAAACCACAACAAAACCCCCAAACAGCCGCACACTACATATTCTTATTAAAAAAATGTTATTGTATGATTTTCTACAAAGTGGCAGCTTTTAAAAACATGCCAATTTCTCCTATTTCTGCCCTTGGAGGACGAGCAGCTTATGTTGCTTTTCACTGGGGGGGGNTCCCTTTGCCACCCAGATTGGGAAACTGGGCTGTTCAACTCGACGTTTCTGGGCTTAGTTTCGGTTGTATTGGACACACGTGACCCTGGTGTGGCTGTGACAGTGGCTGTATGCTCTTTCAGTGAATACCTGCGTTCCGTTTAGCGCTATCCTCTTCCCGCAGCAGCGGGTACTGCGTTGCAGCGCGGGGACCCACCGCCACGCAGAAACAACTTAATCTTCGCAGCGTATTCCCTCGGTGACCGCCTGGGCATGAGATCTCCAAATGCTCAGGCATAATTCTCTCACTGGAGAGTACAGGCTGATTATGACAAACTCCGTCAATTTTATTAGCCACACAGATGTTCTAGCTTTATGTGAAAATCAGCCATAATTCTTCCCGTGATGCCGCAAGCTGCGTCTGTCCCCTCCACAGCCCAGGGCTTAGAGGCTTCCTGCCATTCAGCCTCCACATGGGCCCCGAGCTCAGATGATCTTAAAAAGGAGAAGTATTAAAAGGATTAAAAATGACACTGTCGAGGCAGTGGGTTCCTGGTGGCTGCTGAGAACTGAGGCAAAATGCGGGGATGAGACTGCTGCCCGGCCGTCTTGCTGGGCATCTCGCTGGGCGCAGGGATTCTCCCCCGAGGTGCACCCAGCTAACCCGCTCCTGTGGATCACGGCTGTCCTCCCTCCATCAATGCCTCCGATGCTCAACTTGGCGTGACCAAGCCTGGCTGCACCCCCAAAGCTTGCAGTGGGGCACAGCGGAGCTGTAGGACTGCTGGGGTCCTCCCAACCCCTCCTTCTTGAAATACACCACGGGGCCAGGATGCTCCCTCTGCCTCTCTACATGAGGCTGGACACCAAACGCCCTCTTGAAGGGCTGTGAGAAATCTCTGCATCAGGAGCCTTCAGCCAGTGCCTTCCCCCAGCTCCCAGCACCGGGTTCTCAAGGGCTCGGCAAGCAGAAATAAAGCCATGGGTACAATTTAAAAAGAAAGATGAAGCCCACAGAGGGTCGTTGGCTTAAGTCCCTATTGCAATGCGCCTCTAGGCAGTAGGGAAAGAAGCTCAAATGCAGGTTTGATTGTGGAGAGACAGGTCCAGGAGTCAGGCAACCCACAGATACCCTGTCCTTACCCCTCTGCACCTCCGTCTTACCACCTATAAGAAGTCCTCAGGTTTAATAAACTAGAGAGTGCAACGGGCCACGTGCGAGGGGCAAAAGTAATGAGCAACTGGGAAGTACAGAGAAACTGCTGGCGAAAAGCATCACAGAAATGCAAAGTTATTACGGGCACCCAGTTACCATAGTGACTGGCGTCTCAGAAATGCTAATAATAGTAAAATAAATAATACAGGCCAGGCAGGAAGAGCCCCTAGAGATGAATGTGAGTGGCTCCCCTCCGGAGGGACGGCGGGTACTGCTTTCTCAGCGCTCCTTGCCCCGTGCTGGCTCCGGCTCAGCTCCCTCCCGGGGTACAACACGCTGTGCTGCCACGAGAGCGCCGGGTCAGCCAAGCGAAAGCACAACTTTTAAGTGTTTTATTATTTTCAGGAGTCGGCAGAGAAAACAAAACCCCCACAACCGCAAATAATTGAATACGTCGATAACATTTTGATTTGTTCATATCTTGCAAGGTTTACTGTAGTCCTGTTCAGTATTTTATTGCTGTACCTCCAGAGATATTAATTAAGTTCGCCATGGGCTCACAAGTCCTTCCCCCCGCCACCTTTCTTTCCCACTATTTATTTTTTTTAAAAAAAACAAACCCAAGCAAGCAGTTTTCCCAAGTACAATGCCTAGCAATGGAAGCTGTAATACAGTGGAAGCCACTCGGAGAAAGGCAGATGAGAAGGAATGAAGATGAGGCATCCCTCAGCGCGATGGTCAATGCCTCTCCACAAACGGGAGGAACGCTGAAGAGCAGGAGTTTCGGTCGGTGCCAATCAAAATAAGAAGAAAATCCTGCAGCAAGCTTTGGCCAAGAACACAGCATTTTTGTCCAGGTTTGCTCACTGAAGGCCGCTCAACATTCACATCTCTCCTTCAGTTTCTGACTCCAGCCATAAATGCAGTGGATAAATTAGGCTAATGCTTCACCTTAAAATACCCAACACTAACTCCACTGCTGAGAACGGTACCTACAGAACCCATCGTGATACGAGGCAACTGTTTGTGAGCCCGCCCTGCTCTTGCCTGTGTCTTTGCTTGCAGCCTGTGCAAGGATGCTCAGAGGAAACAATTTCTCTACGTGGTTGGACAAGGACACGCTCATTCTGGGTCACTGTGTGCTGAACCAGTGAAGGGAAGAAAAATAATTTGGTACTTTTCCTTCCACTCAAACAATACTCTGGCACACTCTGGCTCTGTGCAGTGTCCTTCCTGGCCCCTGGGCCAATCATTCAACCCACCTCAATTAATCTCTACAGTTTAACCCTAGCTAGATACGCTATCTGATGGACAAAGGTGCTGAAGAAGGATTGCTTTAGTTCTTGGAAGAGTCCATTCTAATGGAAAGTACCAGTGAACCCTCTATCTACCAACTTCATCCTGAGTCAACACAAGTGTTTCACCAAGGGCTCCTGGCCACTTGTGTGATGAAGCAACCCAAAGAAGGGAGATGAGTCATATTTAACACTCACATGGCAGGACTGGGAGACAGGACAGGAGGTGGAGGTGGTTGGTTAGGAAGATGAGGCATCCAATTTTTGCCATGACTCACACATGCAAATCAATCAGCGATAAGATGAAGAGACATCATGAGAAAAGATGAGGGAGGGGAAAAAAAAACAACACAGTTTTCACCCTTTCCGAGTATGGACGTGGCAGAAGAAGGAACGTAAAGCCTTACAGAAAGAATGGGAAGGGAAAGGCAAAGACTACACAAAAACTCCAGTTTCCACAAGTGTTGAGCTTGAGGTTAAACTAATTTCTCACATGCCTAGGCAGCAGAGATGGCTATTTTGAGACGTAAATGAATCAGTAGATTGTAGGGAAGCCAGCGTAAGAGATGTTGCAGACAGAAAGCTTGCAAATTGGTATAATAAGCAAAACACTGAATAAGCAGGAAGGAATTGAGCTTTATTTGAGCAACAGTTTGCTCATCGCTAGCTGAGTTTTAAAGATGCTGACATGTGTTCAGTGATAGCCATCTCCCAACCTCCAAATGCTTCTCTGTACGTATGATTGTACAAACCAGCAGATCTACTGCTCGTCTTCATGGCCTTGTTTCTTAGGAACCGGGGACTGCCAGCACCAGAGGAATGGACTGAAAAAACATGGTATTAGAAGGTGAAATGGAGTAGCTGGGAAAAGTTCACTATTGACCAAAAGAGACTTAAAGTTGGACAACTTGCCAAAATATTTTTAGGGCTCAAAGGCTTCCTTACTTAGACTTCCCACACAACAACGTCAGCTCATGGCTGTATGAGATACACCATTTTTTCCCTATACATTTTGTTGAAGAAGAAAGAGTTAGGAGGTTGAGTGTTTTCTCCAAGACAAAGATAAAGGACCTTTTCAAGATGACCAGATGCATTTTCTGCTCTTCTCTTTAGCCTCTCCAAAATGTATGCCGTGTAAACCAAGCAATGATGTTGCATCTCCCTCCCACAGTAATCCTCCATACACAGGATTTCAGATTTTTCCAGTAGAATCAGTTTGGCATCTTGCCATATCCAATTACATCACACAGAATTATCCCTTTTCTGTCCCTTCTGTTTGTGGCCTGGTTGTTTTAGGAATATAAAACCTATCCTATGATTACGTGATATTGCAGCATTATTTTCCTACAGGAGCAAGTGAGGAACATAGAAAGAGGCTGTAATTTTCATTAGCAGCTACATCTACTCTTGCTATGTAAACGGTTTCTCCTCAGACCACTGCATCCTGTTGAAGGCAAAACATAATCCTGCCCTTGAGACTACAACGTTGGTTTCCATGGGAAACTGTGGGATACTCTCCTTACTCCATGGTAGGATTTCAAAGGCACAGATCCTCATGAGCACAAGTCATGTAAGAACAAATCCTGGTTTGAACTCATTGCACACACAGATTCCAGAAAGACACAAAGATGTTCACCTCAAACCTACTGGCACTGTAACTCCAAAGAGTCTCTCTATGCTCAACCCCAGTCCTCCCATCCCAGTGTTTCATTTCAGCCCACCACTGATTTTAATCTCGTTCTTCTTCCACTACGATGCACTCGGACTCATTTATTTCCATTATTTTTACTATTACTGTTCACTCCTTGCATATTCATACCAGAGTACAACACCAAATGAAAAAGCTACTGTGTTAAATAATTCACAAATAACTAGAATCAAGCTCTACAGGGCATCAAGATAGGTAAGTTATGCACACGAAGCATTGTGACAGCAGTGTCACATTACCTTTTATAGTCACAGACTTTTTATCATTTCATCTGAAAAAAGCCCACCAAACCAACATTCTCAAAGTTGTTAGTATCTGTCCTAGCCTACCAAGCTATTCTACTTAGCCAATTTAATCTATTCAGAAAAAAAACCCCAACCTATTCATAAGCGATAAGCTCACAATCTGACCAGATTAAAATAAAAATAAGCCATTTGAGCAGAGCACGCAAACCACTCCACTTATCTCAGAACAATCAAAGAAAGGTATAGATAATGCATGCTTCAGAATATAAACTCCTTATTGTTTGACGGGAAACAGGATGAAACTTCCACAAAACAGAGCAACTGTCCACCAAAAAGTTACTCTGAAGTTTCCAGTACTGGCCAGTGTGAGGTGTAACTTAAATACCAGACTTAGCACATGACCGGTAGACCCAAGATGTCAATGACAGTTCTTTTTTCTCTCCATGGTATTTTTCCTCCTAAGTAGCACCTGACTTTAAAGTGAAAGAGTTCTTTTACCAGAGACCTCTAAGCCCATTAATCATAACTCAAGACCAAATTACTGATAAGAGCCTATGTCCTGCCTTGGTGGACACCACAAAACAAAGAAAAAAATGGCACCTTGACAATATACAGTGGTGTTTATGGTACGTTTCAGCTATTGCATGTGAGATAAAGACACCCTCAACTTACCATAAAGTCTTGGTAGTTCAAGTTCAGCCACATAAGAGTGCTCTAACAGCATTTACTATGATCAAACAATAAATGGTTGTTACCCGTTCCCTTAATGACTGCTCTACAAATGACTAGTTAACTGATAAACATACAGATGTTAATTGACAAAAAGAAAAGAAAGCCATCCAAAATGTCCTTAACAATCCCAGAGTGCAGTTTCTCTAGTTATCTATTTATGGGCCATAGTAAAAGATTTTGTCCCATTCGAGTATTGTTTTAAGTTCCAGTATGCCAAGCCTGCTGCATTTCCAGCACTGTCAAAGAATTGTATTATTAACTACTATGAAATAATACCTGGAAACCAAGTTGCTGCCAAAGCTATTGCTTTGGTTTAGGAAAGGGTAATTAAACAGCCCACACTGAGAATCTAGTAGGATTCTTACCAATTGACAGATGTCTTGATTATGTATATACATATATATAAAATTTCAAAATTACAAACCCGGGATGTGTGTTACCAAGAAAGATGGTGATTCTTTCCTTCAGCTAAAGTGAATGTTGTTTCATGCTCATTTTATTTGAAAGCTTGGCTGTTGAACGGGTATTCTTCATTTTTTAATATGACACGGCAAAATTTCCAGTAACAAGTTACTGACGCAGTTTGGAGCAGGGTGATTTTTTTGTCCAGCAATATCAGCAATACAAGGAGGCGATTTGGTAGCACTTGTTCCATCCACAGGAGAAAACAACAATCGTTACTTATAGTAGTTGACAGTAAGGTGGGCACTGGTTTCATTTAAAGCGATGCTACTCCTACCCAGGAGTGCTGGGATTTAAGCGTGTTGTGACTCCCAGTAACACCAACGGGAGTTACACGTTTCCAACCTCTGCACGTCGCGATGGGAAGATGCTCCACAGAATCCAACTGATCTGAAGAACACTGCATACATTTGGGAACATTCCCCTTGCACAATTTCACTGCCATATGGGGTTTGCCCTCAATAAAGCTCACTGCTAACTGGTAACAAAGACATTAACAACCTACTGGATGTTTAAATGAAGGAAGACTAGACTATATGTTTTCCCAGCTCAGTGTAGGCAGCTACAAAGAAGCTTTTGAGCGTAAACAAACAAAGAATTGAGAAAATAAGGAAGAAGATGGTATTTTAAGAATGTGAATATTTGGAGAATGCTTGGGGAATGAACACAGAGGAGGCTGTTTGTTTATAGGTTAGATGAATTTTCAACAGGAAAAGAGCAAGTACAAAAAAAGAAAGAAAAGAAAAGAATATGGAGGGAGGATAAAAGAATATTCAGACTCCGGCTGTTTCCCACACACCGAAGATAATAATGTGAATGGAAGTGATTTTGTTTTAGGGGTCAGAGCAGAGGCTGATATTGCAACCTTTCTAGATCCTGAAAAACATCATTTGATTAAAATAACTAGCCCCGTTGTTCTTGTGATCCTAAGGAGTCTATTTTACATGTTGAAGATGACAAGAGCAAAGCAGCAAACTGTAAGTTTTAGCGCTGCAGAGACACGCTGCTGCCAGAAAATGTAACAGAACATTAAAGCACATGATAAGTAAGCAAGAATCAGCAAAAAAGTTAATAGGAAACCACAACGACGGTACGTCCGAGCAGTTCAGTACAATATTTCTCTCCTTTTTTTTTTCTCCCCCCACCCCTCTTCTAACAGGATGGGGAATTTAACAGGACACAGGAAAGCAATATCTTAGTAAAGAAAGAAAGGAACAACCAGAGATAAGGAAATAATGGTTCTTGCCACTAAACAAGCTATTCAATTTTAAGAACATTTGTTTGCAAAAGTTTGACAAGACCTCACTTGCCCAGACCTTGATGATCCTCAGACCTTTTTCAGAAAGGCTTCCTTTCTCTAAATGAATAAATATGTGACCAGCATTGCCAGAAATGAATCATTATTTTTGAAGGCTCACTTTGGAATATGTTTTAAGGCCTGGTACTCACAGGAGGATGTTTAGATCTCTTGGAGGAAGAAAGAGCCTTGAAACCATCTCAAATCAGAGATCTCCCCGAGAACGCGTGGGGGCAACCTACACGCAATGGGGGCAAACCCACCTCCCTGTGTAGCACCCCACACAGCTGTGCAGTCATGTCAGCTTCTACAGATGAGTTCAGTGCGTGTTGTTCCCATAAGAGCTGTGAATTTCTGTGTTTGCAGCCTTTTCAATCCCCAACATAACCAAGAGACACCCTGAGAACGAGCAGGTGAAAACACCCAAGGCTCCGCAGCCCCGCGCTTGGGGGAATCGGAGAAAACACTTGCACTACGGGGAGTAGCTAAACCAACAGACCAAAAACCTACCTGAAAGCTTCTAAATAAAAAAAAAAAAAAATAAATAAAATCAGCAAGCTGAATAATTAATTGCATTTGAGGACTTTCAAGAAAGTGCTTGTAAAACCTCTTGCTGAAGTAGGAGGGGTTATTCTCACTATTTTCTGGCAATCCAAAGCTCTCACTGCTAAGTCTGGTAGTTGAGGAAGCCCCAGAACTTGCACACATACCAACCTGTAAGGGCCTGCTTGCATGCAAGGTTTAATACGGTGGTCAGAAAAGGAGAAAAATACCTTTTCAAGCTTCTTTTGACACAGAGATACAGTACTGAGAAGGAGGTACTACTAAGAGGAGGGCAAACTGAAAATGGCAAGAGTTCAGGCTGCTTCATGCCCCTGAAATTAAGACAGCATGAATGTTTTCCTCTTCCTCCTGAGCAGCAAGCTGGAATTCTGCAATGTTTTAGTCTTCCCAGCTATTTCACACTAAGCCACAGACAGAGGAGGCACCATCACAACACACATGGAGGACAGTGACCCCAGTTGTGTCTCCTCCTCCACCACCACCACCAACTCCGCCCATTCAACACCCCAGCAGCAGCAGAGCTTTGTCATTTTTGCCCATGGGATGTAGTCCCAACCTTGGAAAAGCCCTTTAGCTGCTCAGAGGTGGCCCAGAAGGGCCACCAAGAGCCTGAGCACTTCATGCAGGGAAAACACACTGACACAGGATACACACAGCCACGACTTGCGTGACGACTTGCACAGCGTTTCACTGCCATGTGCAGAGCATTACTGAACCAAAGCCCTTTCTTCTCCCGCAATAACTAACAGCTTGTCCGAAATGTAGTCTTCTTTATTTCAGATGGCTGCCAACTCTGCATCTTTTTGTGTTCGTCCCTTAACTGTGCAGCTTTTTTTCTTCTGAGCAGAGCCACGACCACAAAGTGTTAAAGCCAACAAAGATCATTTGCAATTCATCTTTTCACTTGCTATTAAATGCTTGTTTTATAGAAAGCAAATACATCTTTCTTAATAAAAAAAGAAAAAAGACAGAAAGAACAAGACCTACACTGCTTTTACAGGCCATAATTTAAACCTGATCCTGAAAAGTAATGTTAAAATGATAAACATGTTGTTTGTGATGTATTAATGTTTAATGATGATGCTATTGAACATGGAGATTAGATCCCTATCAGATGTGGTTTTGAAGAAGATACCTGGACTATGGAAGATTTTCAAAGGCATTTTTCTTGTTAAGAAATAGCCAAATCCTTGTACATGTCTCCTTCTAAGTATCTTAAAAACACATCAAGTTTTTCACTGTCCAGTTCAGATTTCAGAACTGCTGTTTATCTATCTTAAAGATCTCTGCAATGAAAAAAGAACTATAATTAATGAGGGGTTTAGGGTTTATTGTATACACAAGTTTATCTATCTATCTATCCATAGACACAGACACATTTTAACTTTAAGATGTGGCTTAAACTTAAAGGACTGATTGCAAAATGTTGGCAAGGACCATTTTATTTCACAAAATATCCAGTGGTTTGCCTAACATCTAATTCCACAATGACCTCACTGACGTTATCATTTTCCAGAAGGCTAACGGAGAGAGGTTTTTTAGGGTAAAAAAGAAGAGCTTAGCCTCAGAATATGGATGATCCAATGCTTGTGCAAAAGAAAGTCACTCCAGGCAACACACAACCTTACCTGACCTATGAATAGATACTACCTCTCTTCCCCAGTTTCCATTTATCAAGTCCAAAATTCCCCCAAACACGTAAGATGACCATTCCCAACCCAAAACAGCAGTCAAGGTTCTTTTACACACCTGTCTACACATGTGCCTAAAGGACTTTAAAAAGAAGATGACAATCTCAGTATATGTTTTGTTTTGAAGAGGAAGATCAGATTCACAGAATCATAGAACGGTTAGAGTTGGAAGGGACCTTAAAGACCATCAAGTTCCAACCCCCCTGCCCTGGGCAGGGACACCTCCCACTAGAGCAGGTTGCTCAAAGCACCATCCAGCCTGGCCTTGAACCCCTCCAGGGATGGAGAATTAACACAGATTCCTGTGTTACGTCTATATACCAGTCCACGACACAACAGGCCTGCAAGTAGATCGTATGTGTCTTTAAAACTAAGTATGTTTTAGTATGTTTAAGTATGTAGGCCCAGTTATGACCAGAACAGTTATTATCTTACAAGACCACAGAACGTATTGTAGGCTTAGACAGACTTTGCTCCACAGTGAGACTAATTCATACTATTCTAATTCAAGATTTTACTTCCTTCAAGGTATTTGATATCGAAAAAAGCATGTTAATGGTCTGGTGCAGAACAGAAAGACCCAGATCATTCTTCTAAAATATGCTATTGCTTATTCAAGCTAAGAGAGAACAAAAAAACCCCACCCCAACCAACCTCTTCTTTTTTAAGGATGGTAACTTTCTAATAAATCCAACACAGAATGCTACAGACAGCACTTAAGAGCACACTGACACAGTACAATCTACAGCATTATGGACAGCCCTAGGACCCTGCCAGGTTGAAGCTTAATACCAGAAATAGAATAAATTGATTCAAGAAGTCATCTTGAACACCACTGTTCAGCTTGAGTGCAGTTCAGTCTCTAATGATTAAATGTTACTTCTTTATAAGCTCCGTTCTGGCCAAAACTATCTTACATTAATATTTTCATAAACTACATCCCAAAATAAACATTTTATATATGATACAAATACCAAAGTCACTTCAGTTCACTTATTGTGGTCATGACCACTTTGGCAAGATTTTGAGGAGGGAGGAGAAATTCAATAAATCAGATATTTTCATGATTTAGTGTTTGCAAAGGTCAGAAACCAGCACACAATATCTCCCTACTCTGAATTACACATCAGTTAATAGAAAGAGCAAAATTTTCCAAGAAACCAGCCAAAATCTGGCATCTGACAGAGGAACTTCATCAATGTGTCCTATCCTTTGGGCTTCTCCCTCCCACCATTACATCCTGAAGAAATACAGTGCAATAATGGACACGAGGACTAGTTCTTAAATTAAGAAACCGACAGCAGGGGAAGGATGAATGGTGAGAAACTTTTTTTTTTTTTCTCCCCTTCAATGGCGTTGTGCTTTCAGTATCTAACACTGTAGCGTTCGCACCAGAAAATAAAGTGAGGGAATCCGGTGACAGAGGGGGAAGTCGAGCTTTGGGCTTCAGATGAGATTGGAGCACCTTACAAACACAAGCACCTCTGGGATTTTTGTTTTAGCCAGCGTTTAAGAAAAGCTGGGACATCTGCAAATTCACAGCCAAATTTCAAAGACAGAAAGCACATCTCCAGAGCACTGGGGATGTGTGCTGAATGTAGTTTTCTTGTAAGACAGTAAGTTTGCACAGGGTCCCGTTTACCTGGGTAGCTTGCTCCTCTTTGCACCAGTTTACTTGCTTCTGACCTATTCTGACACAGCTGCCTTTTGGCAGATGCACACCATATTCATCCTGTGAGGAATATTTTTGATGTATTGGGGGAACAAAAAAAAAAAAAGGCCCAAATGTTGGATTCTGCTCTGTGATTTGCTGTCTTATTTCCTTAGTCAGGAGGGTACCAAGCATGTCCTTATCCACACGTCTTTCCGCTTCCCTTTCATGGAGTTATCAAGGATGTTTGACCTGAACAGAATGGAGTGTAGCTCATACAGCAACACACCCCAGACAGAGCTGTGCCTATCACTCCCCAGCCCCACTGGCAGGAATTCCTGAGAAAGGGCCCATTCCACGTTCTTTTCACTGGTGATGCTCTGGGGATGCCGCACAGGCTGATGCAGTTCAGCGAAGGCACTTTCTGTGCAGATAAAAAAAGGCAGACTTCTGCTTTCCAAAGCCAATAGCAACTCTGCAGCACTTAGTAAGGCAACCCGACATCTGTAATTGATACGAAAGGAGCAAGCCAACAGCCAGGAACTGGCAGGGGTGCCCCAACACATGCCCCTCCTGCATATATCATAGCATTAAAACCATCAAACACTCCTGGTGGAAAAGCAAACAAACAAGACCGGCATAAGACCAAGATATATAAAATGCCCAAAGCAACATTAAATCATCTGAAGATATTCCCATTAAACAGAATTATTGTCCCCATTAAGAATCAATCAAAGCTATTTAGAATCATTGGCTATTCAGCCAGTTCCCTGGGAGAGTTCCCGATTAAGCAGATTTTCCATGTGGGTTTCTTGTGATTAAAGGCCCTATCTTGCAAATTCTTGCTCATATCTATCGTCCTAACTCAAGTGAGTAGTCCTAATGGATGAAGAGTGCTGGGATTACTCATCTCATCTCCATTTACCTAATTCTGCTGATTTCAGCTCGATTTGCATGACAAGAGGAGATCAAGCCAAGGGACCTACTCTCAGAGAAAAGAATTTGCAGGAGGAGAATTAATCCCACCTACGCTTACACACAAACAGGGACAGGGTAAGAACTGCCCAGGCTCCAAATGACCAGAGCTTGGGTCAGCTCTGGTCTGGAAGTCACAAAGCCACGGTAGCACAAGGCTACGAAGATGCAGATAAATCCACCCGAGAGGCAAATATTTTTCCTGCAGAGGTATTCACACCCTAATGTGTCTAAATAGCTTCCTGAGTCAGGCTGCCTCGTGCCCCAGTGGCTCGGGGCTAGCCCACGACAGCACCACACCGCGTAGACGTGTTCTATAAGGTAAGCACATCCTACATCGACAGCATTTAGTTGATCCTTCGTAATAAAACGTGTATTCTGCTGGTCTCTAATTGACCGGCCTGCTGACTGTCTGAAACTGCCTGGAGACAAAGAAATGAAATGGGACAAATTACTTTAAGAGTAATTATATTAATAAAACATAATGCAGTTTTGTCTGCCATCGAGAAATACCGTTAGCGTCAGTGGGAAGAGCAAGCGAGAATCTCAAATGCCGCGACTCAAACCAGAAATTAAGGATTTACTCATTTTTTTTTCTAAAACCAAGCTTGCATTTGCCATGATTTCCATAATTTATAACCCTGGAAATTAACCCTGACATCCATAAATTCCCACATTCCGAGTTTCCTAATATATTCTTTCCATAGATCTTCTGCCCCACCCTTTCTGTGGTCCAAAGAGGATTTCTGAAGACATGCTGCTGATACCAGCAGTTTGATGAAGTACAGTGACTTCTCTCTGCTTTCTCAGAGGAACATACCTATCAATGTTTGCCCGGGTCTGTTCACATACATGTGTGTGTTTAACATGGTTGCATTGCCTCTTCCTCTTGGGTCCTAATGAAGAAAACCTGATTATCACAAAAACCTTCAGAAGGGTTCACTCCCTGGTCCCTGTTTCAGGCACCCAAGTACAGCATAAGCGAGTATGAAATGTTAACCTTTTATGGTTAGCTATGTGATTAAGTGGATCTTGTCTTGCTTCATTTTTGTTTGACAGCACTATAAACATACAAAATTAAAGTAGTGCCCCAGCCAAACCTTCCCTGATGGATTTCTGTTGGAATTTTTGTGGGGAGCAGCAGAGGGAGGGAGACTGGGGCACAGATTACGGAGGGCTGAAATGCATGTGCTGAAACCCTGACAGATGAAACTAAGAAGTGATTTGATCTGTAGGAGTCAGGCACAGCAGTGACCT
Source organism: Pedionomus torquatus (assembly GCA_013398155.1). NCBI lineage: Eukaryota > Metazoa > Chordata > Aves > Charadriiformes > Pedionomidae > Pedionomus > Pedionomus torquatus. The sequence goes on from VZRU01010758.1 coordinate 141,368, forward strand.
CCAGGAGAACATTGGGGTGGCCACTGACACGAAAGGCAGGAATGACCACGGGCTTCTCCATCAGCTCACCTGCAAATGCGCATCTGGACCCCTATTTTCCCCTAGAAGCACAGTCTAACCCACCTTCACTCTATTTCAACTCAGAGTGGCCTGTATGAGATGAAGTAGGGGAACATTAAAAGCTGGTACATGACAGCATCTGCTTGGCGTGTTCACGTGTGTCAGGCTCTAGAGGCTCATTACCTCCCTGTGGTTAGACACCTTGCTCTGAGATCCAAGCAGATCACTGCTAAAAGCTTTTCCTTCCGTTCCTGACTTACTACTCCAACACTGGTCCTATCGATTGTCTGATTCTAACTCCTCGGATCTGAAAGCAGAGCACTGAACTCACAGGTCTGCCTTCTGACTATTTTCCTAAACAGGGCTAACGCTACTGCAGATCAATCACTGGGAAAGTTGTTTTCCCTTGTTGCTTTTTCCCCCAAAAGCCAAAGAATTTGGACTTTCACAGGTTTGGTTAGGAAGCATATTATGTGATTGAAATGCAATGTGTCATTAGGGAAGATATAAGACATAGGAGAGGCAAAGGACAAAAAGTCTACACCTCTCTCCATTGCTCATGACAGTAGGAAAAGAATGTCAGATCAAATGTGGAGCTACAGTGGTGCAATACTGGGGCAAATAAGAAGAAAATCAGGCACTACAGAAAAGGAAACTGAAAATTACAGCTCTAATAACAACAGCAATGCATGTAATATGCAACACTTAATATATGTATGCATGGTAGATCTTATTAAAAACTACACATATTTTCTTCTTTTCCCTTCTGCTATGGCTCAAAAAATAGAATAGTTGTACCTCTCTGTCAATAAATTACATTAAGGTCACTCTGAGGAGCAGCAGAATATAAATGTCTTGTATGCAAAATCAAACTATGTTTGGGGTATAAATGTGATACAAATGCCATCCAAAATATGCTTGAAAGAGAGAAATGAAGTACTAGCACATTAGATTTCGCAATTTATTTACAGAGTACAAGTCATTGAAATCTACTTCTCCCTAAACTATCTGTTCCCAAGCTTTAAACATTCAATAACTTCTCAGCCAGGGAATGTGCTTTTTTTTTTCCCCCTTCCCTGTATTTTCCCTGTGGTTTGCCTTATCACGTGCTAAATTTATTATTGCAACACATTAGTTACTGTGGTCCGCAGCTTTGAAACCTTCACACAAGGCTCTAAGAATCTCACAGATAAATCACTGATCAGAATAAACTGATTGTCTATTCTGGATTCCCTTCTGTAGGATTAAAAGAAAGCCCAAAAGATAAGTTCAGAAAACAAACCCGAGCCTGTTACTTCTCAAGGGGCCACAGGCTTTCACCCTCAGTCTCTGCATTTTTGGACTTTTCTTCTGAGCCTTCTGTATGAACCGTAAAAGCTGCGTTTCTCTCAAGCCATGGGACGATCGCCCCACAATCAGAATACGCTTTTATGGCTACAAGCTTGGGCTTCCTTTGCAGGTTAGATGCACTGTGTGTGTCTTTCTTCAAGCCAGTATTTAAGAAGTTGCTTTTTGTGACTTGCTGAAGCAAGACATCTGCACTGCTCTGCACTTTTGTTTTCAATAGACTCATATTTAGCCCGGTGCAGTTGATGTATAGGAGAGAACATCTTGCAACAGATAAGCCATGAATAACTCCAGATCTTCAACTACTGCAAGCACCTTCTTTTGACATCCTTATTCTGAACTGCATCTTTTTTTCTTTTTTTTTTTTTTTAAATTAGTCAATGGATGCCAGATTGGGGTTATGGACTTAATTAATTTTATGTCTGTGACATACTCACTGTGTAATTATACCAAGCTGTGCACTATTAGATAATTATTTTTGGTCCTCAAAAGAGGAATTCAATTTGTTTAAAATTATTTTAGCTCCTTCAGAAAAGAGAGATATTATTTCCCTTCGAAAAGCCATCAAACCAAGTGATAAAGCAACCCCATTCTGGCAATAAAAGACTACGGCACTGAAGTGGTTACAAACCATTTTGTTCAAACAGACTATTTACAAGTAGCAACAGGGTATCTGTTTCCTGTCATCTCCATCATATATCTTGAGGCAGAGAGATGGGAGCCCAATTACAGCCTGATATCTAATCAATACACACCTTATTCCTAGAGCAGGAAGTAAAGGAGGAGGCCCTTGGGAGCCAGAGTTCAAATTACTCCGCTGTCGATTCCAGATAGCAGCTAATGATAGGATGTATTTCTGGAAAGGGGGGGGGTGAGGTGGGAAGGGCACCACGGTTTAATGGGGCTGTTAATACAAGGAACACATACAGAATCATAGAACGGTTAGAGTTGGAAGGGACCTTGAAGATCATCATGTTCCAATCCCCCTGCCATGGGCAGGGACACCTCCCACCGGACCAGGTTGCTCCAAGCCCCATCAAGCCTGGCCTTAAATACTTCCAGGGATGGGGCAGCCACAACTAATTTAGACCTCTGCTTCTGAATTCCGAAAGCCCTACGCAAATCAGAAGAAAAGTGACCCCAATTGCTATTCACACCTATAACTTCAGGGACTCAACTTTGTCAAAACAAAGCGTTCTGGTGACAAACCCGGTCCAAAACCTTCACGTGAGATCTGTAAACCGTATTTGGTTGGATTCCACTCATCCCCTGCCTTTTTAAAGTTGCTTTTTTGGGAAGGAGGACTTACTTGCATATGGATATGGACTTTATAGAACCCTGGGGAGCTTCCACCAAGCCAGGGAGCGTTGCCCTCTCCCAGCTGACCCGTTCAACTTGCTCTGCTGTGTGCACGGGCCCGCCAGGCCAAACCCCACACTTCACTGAAGGCAGCTGTCTCTTGACTCTCCGGTCAGTTACTAGCTGTTTTGGGAAGATCTTAAACAGATAAATCTCGGGACTATTTGTCCCCTAAGTGTCTACTTCTACTTTTGTCAGTTAGCCAGAAAAATAACCTCTCCAAGTTCCTAATTCCTTTGTATTCCTAGCCTCAGTTCATAGCGGTCTTCATGAAAATGGGGGTTTTTGCTGTCTTCCAAGAATTACCCTAACTCAGAAATGTAAAATATGAAGAGCAAATAGCCTGAATAATCAAAGAAAGTCACATGCTACAGTCAGTACTCCAAGAAAGAGAATGAAGCACGGGCATAATAAATCTTGTTAGTATTTAGCTTTCAAAACGGTCTGGAAGGCTGCCTGGTGACATGGATTCCTTCTAGATTTAATACAGGTTTGATTAGCCAGGAAATCATTGTCTTTTCCTCGGGAGCCAGACCACAAACCTACAAAAATCACAGTAAAAAAAACACAGTAAACACACACACAAAAAAATCTTATCTCCTTCTGGTGTTCTGGTTGGAAGCACTGCAGTAGGCTCCAAGACTTCCAGCTTCAGTGGCCAGCACCCCGAGGAGCAAGGAGGGTAGATCCTCCCAAGGACCAGGATCAACAAAGGCCTTCAGGTTCTCAGCTTAACTTGCTACATACCTAAATGTAGTCTTGGATTCTGAAATGCTTCGGTTCCTCATCTGACATAAGCAGGTGAGTAATCCTTCCCCTTTCCTTTCTTAACTGCTTGTCCATCTTAACTACTTACAATATAAATTCTTCCAGCCAGTGATCACTGCGATGTATTTGTACAATACTTAGCACAATTTCAACCTGGGATTTCTTAGTCTGACTCTATTGCTAATACAGAGTTTCACATAAATGGGGCCCCGAGGTTGAATGATACCTCTAAGTGCTGCTGAACTACAAATAAATAATTATATGATATACATAAATCTTGCATTTTTAATGCTGAAGTCCCATGAGACAGAAAAAAGATTTTAAACGAGACAAGAACTTTCTAATTATACTGCATGTTGATGATCTTGGAATAGGTACAAAAACCATTAAAGACTTTTACTTTTTTTTTTCCTGCCTCTTAAATAGGAAAAATCTTTTCATCAAACATAGATTGAAGCCAGTGATAATGTAACTCTGGCTTACTAAATAATAACAGTGCAGGGCTTTCTAAATAGCCTACTTCAAATAATGACTTATATTATCCTAAATTCAAAAGCAAACAACTGGGGAGAAGGAAATCGCTAAACGAAGAGCAATATTGAATTCCAGAGGGTGAATGTGTGCTGCTAAAGGTGTGGTCTTAATGGAATTTGACCTATATCCATAATTTTGCTGTCACTCAGCGCCAGCTCTCAGAGCACAAAGCCGCAGATGAGCAGGGTGTGAACAAAGCAGGGCACTGCCTGGAGGAACAGGGCTCCCGGGAAAGCATCACTATGGCCCCAATTGCCTTTCCCCCAACCACAAGCCCTGGACACGCGGACTAGCTGGCTACGGAAAAGGCTACAGTGGGCTTGATGGTGACTGCTGCTCAGCACGGGTCGACATCTCCCAGCAGGAGCAATCAGTTTCTCCAACACCTTTGCAGCAGCAACGCTACAGTCCCAGTCAATCACCCTGAGCCCCTTCACGTCTCTAGGTGTTGAGGGAACAGAAATAAGGAGGTGGTGGCTACCTGCTAGGTCCATAGCCCTTGGGGGAGAGAGGAGATGAGTTTAGTGAGCTGCCTCCTTTATCCCAGCTGAACTGTTGGATGAACTTCCAAAAATATCCTTGAATTGGCATTTGGCGTACAGCTGTGTTTATGAAAGGCAATATCATGTATGTAAATAAATTCAGATGCTGCTTGAGTTATTTTAAAACAATCAGTAGAACACTAATCATTTTATAGGCACAATCTTATCCCAAGAAAGTGACAACTTGGTGTGTATATACATGTACTAAAAGTTGAAGATACTGTTACTTGTATCTCCATACAGACATAAAACAAGATGTAGGCTTGTCTTACAGCCCCAAGAAAAGCTACTTCTCTGTACTTTGCTTGCTGATGTAAGCTTTAAATACGGTAACCTAAAAACTCACTCAGAAAGAGCTCTTGGGGACTCAACTGAGGCGGAGCTCATTAGCGGTAAGTGTTAGATGTACCTTGGCAGCACCTGAAAACCCTCTGTGAAGACCAGACTCCTTCAGTGCAAGCCACCAAGGAGGAGAAGACAAGGACCACTGGGGTCCCGGTCCCTGGATTCTCGCCCAGGGCAGGTCCATAGGATGTCCCAGCTCTGCCCTCCCGGGCTGGGTGGGTACCTTGGACCCAGGCGAGAGCCAGCCTGCTCCTGGGCCTGGGCCAGGAAGCACATGTATCACAGAGCTCCCTGTGTTTAAATCCATTAATTATCTGGCAGTGTAAACAGTTTGAGAGTACTGTGGTTGCCTGCTCATGGGGAGATAATGCAGTTTAACCACTGTCTGTTCTAACTTCATCGCTGAGCAGATCCAAGGAAGGCTGCAGAAATACCTGAGCAAGACGGGGAGATGACAAACAGATTTCCTGGCACTGGCTCCTATCGGCCCATGGCAGCTGGAGATGATGTTTCACCTCGGCCGGACTGAACTAAACCACAGCTATCACCTGGACTGGGTCAATGGTGATGCTACCTTGAAGGCAGAAGGACGTTGCCTCTTAAGACAGCCTGAAGTTGGCACTTGTTTTCCTTAACAAATACCACAAAACCAAAACTGTTAGTTTATTCGTAGTAGTCCCACAGCAACCTCATGGCATCCAGCTATTCTCTGCTTAACAGACAGTATATTTGAGTAGTCAAAATATCGAAAAGAGTATCTGGTTACTTCTTTATGCAGAGATACACCATACCAGAGTTCTGCAATTCACGTGGCTGTTCTATTAACATGTTATATATCGTTCCCGTTTATTCTTTTATGCCCAGAGAACAATCCAGGTCTGAGAGGGTATAATCTGTCATAGTCTGTAATATACTATGGTATCATCTTTTCTCCAGGGTTAGCCTCCAGAGATGACATGTCTGGGAATATGAATACTTCCCATTAATGTTAGCTCTGGTTTCATTTACATTTTCCTTTCTGAGCAGAGTCCTGCAGAGTGAGGTGAACTGGTTATGTGATGAACGGGTTACACCACAAGAGCTAGAGAGAATACGGCCACATAACAAGGTCCATCAGCAGTAGGCAAAAAAAAAAAAAAAAAAGAGCTTAAACTTGCATGGTGATAAAACTCAAGTCTACCTTGAATTTGATGTGTCAGCAACGCAACATCCCTTCAGACACAAAACAAAATCTGGTGGCTAACCAGTGTCACTGCCATTAACCTCATCCTCATCTCCAGGGTCCAAAGTAGGAACTTTAAATAAGGGGTTTTTTTTACAGCACAAAAGTTACCCTGTAGAAGACTACAAAACCGCAGGATTACAAAACGTCAAGGGTTATTGCACATTTCCCTCACAAATGCTAATGAATTGTTTTCCCTTTTTTTCTCCAATCCTGTTGTTTCAAACGAAAACACATCGCTGCTTTGTTGCTGAGCACTTTCTCCCACAGCACCCTGCATAAAGACTTGCTTGTGCACCCTCTGGAATGTGCTTATTCCGAGATGTTTAATTGTCATTTCTTCCACCTTACACGAGAAGCCTGTCACATGCATTAATTACATCCATAAAAATATGCTCAAAACCCCTACCGTTTAAATACAAAAGAAAGAGGGGAAAAAGGAAAAAAAAAAAAAAGAGACAGAGAGGGAAATGAGTACTGTAATTTCCAAGAATAACTAATGTCTTGCTGAAGTTAATTCTCTGGATTGATGGCCTAATTGCCAAGATGGCTGAGGTAAGGCATACGGTGAGATCTTAGGCAGTGAACGCTGTCTAACGTGTAAATGACAATTTTTTAATTGATATTTCCAACTACGAATTTGATCTAAGCGAAAGGCTAACTTGTGGAATGAACAACAAGCTGTCGTTGACTGAATAAACACACGCAGAGGAAAGGGAAATCCAGGTCCAGCTGTGGAGACCCAGGAATCGGACTGAGCCTTTCTGTGTGACAGTGGCAAAGCATCTCACTGACTACATCAGAAGTTCATGTGCTGCAACATCCTCTCTTCAGCCGCATCAGTTCCAGGTGCCTCCAAGTAATGCGTAAGAAACCTGTAACAGTGGGCTCATTTTAACTCCCTAAAGTAACCATTGATTTAACTAAGACCCTTTTCGAGCCAGGAATCCCAGGCTGGACTGCCCTCTCACGATTATATTATTGTGAAGTAACTTCATTTAAACCACTAGGAATTCAACTGCTTGATTTATACAGCCCTGAGAAAATAAGACTTATTGTTCAAATATCAACTTAATTCTTCTAGCGCTAGTGGTTTTCACTTTTGCTGGGAGAAAATTCTACTGTTTGTTTACAGTGACCCAGAGATATATGCGAAATGTGCCTCAGAAAAATATACAGACAATTAATTGCTTTCTGAAAAAAAAAAAAAAACAAACAGATTTAGATTAGTAGATCAACTGCATTTGTTTTCACATAATTCAGATATCTAGAGTTAAACCAAACCACGTTTTTATAAAATACACGTATAAGTATATTCAAACTCTCTCAAATAAAGCATATTCCACCAGCTTGTCTGATGATCTGTATCTTTTAGATATATAGCAACACTTATCTAGGGAGGTCAAAGCACTCTGTAACAAAAAATGGAAACTCGCAACATCCCACATGAATAGTAAGCATGATTATAATCTGCTCTACAGTTCTAAATATGGTCTTACAGTAGTCAGACACACAGAGGTTAAACACTTCGCTCAAAATAAACCCGTGCAACCTAGCTCTGTCTTCTCTCACCATTTGTGGCTTTGTTCCTCCACCTCTGCTGATCAGACAGAAGAGGTCTGGTGGCTTTAATGACAACAGTTCTTTAATTCTCACTAAGTTGTCATCCCCCAGCATAGCCTATAGATGGAGGAGCCTGACATCAGCACATACTTTGGGTTTTAATTTCAATAAACCATAAATTTTAATACTCAGATCAGTCAAAGTGAGTTCTCTCAGGCAATTAACTTATAATTAGACCAAGATAATAATATATTTAATAGAATTCAAAGCTAATTGTTACAGGGAAGTGCACAGGCTAACCTACTACAGTGAACCGGAGGTGAGAACAAAGCCAGAAGTGAGCATCCAGATCCCTCACTCTTTGGAAAATCTCAAGGTATGGCTCTGAAGCCTGTCGATGAGCTCTCCCCTCCCACAGAAAATGGCTGTTTATGCAAGAGGTTTCATAGGTCCAAACTCCACAGCTGATACCCTGCTTCTCAAACTTTCCTCTTCTCCATGAATAATTTCTAAAACCCAGATCAGATTTCCATGCCTTGGGCTCTGCCTAGATGACACCCGCTTTCCCTGATGTGCTTTATCTTTAATTCACTGCTCTGTGTTAAACCTCAATCGACCTATTTGACAATAGCACATTTTATGATGCCAGTTCTACCAATGAGAAATCCGAGGTACAACGAGACTACGTGAGATGGCCAAGGCTGTACGTGATGCTTTTAACGGGGCCAAGAGCAGACTGAGTCACAGGCTCCTCTCTTCTCTCCCTACCAGCAGGATTCTATTTTCTCTTTATTTTCTCTTCTTTCGTGCTTAAAATAGTTGTGGCTTACTGAGAGATTTAGCAAGGGGCATAGGTTAATTTACCTGTTTACCTAGAGACTGCAGTGTTTCTAGAGGATGCATACCTCTGAGCTGTATGCCACATGGTATGTAAAAGATGCTGGAGGGCCTGCCTAATACTTAAGACGTAGCTGTCTGCCAAATAACCGTAGCTTTTTGTTTTCAGAAAAAAAAGCTGGGGGAAGAGTACCCTACATAAGTAGGCTGGAAGACGCAAAGAAAATCTTACAAAAATTTTAGATACACATACAGCCCTTCAACACCATCAGAACTTGCAGCAATGTCAATAAAATCTTGTTCATATCCGGCCCAAAAGCTACTATCCTTTGAAAAAGGAGGCCCTCTGTGTCAGCATCCTCATTCAAGTGATGATGTTGATGTTCAGGGTCCATTCCTGAAACGATCCACCAGTGTCTAACAGGGTGTCACTCCCAGTAAGACATGGGTCTCACAAGGACCACAAGCACTCAAAGACGGTTGGACCAAGTCTGAAGTAAAGCCCAAATGATGCAGAGAACTTGCTCAAACATCCAGTGTCGCTGCAGTGACCAGCAGATAGCTGGTATTACAGAAGAGCAAGAATGTGTTTTACTGTAAACCAGCTGCAAAACAGTTATGAACTCTTTCTGTAGTGGTCCATAATAGCCTGACTACATTGTACTTTGGCCAGGAAGGCCCTCTTGATTTAACTAGGAATTAGTTATTAGAGAGGAGTAATAATATCTAATAAGGAAACTTTATCAATTTGAATTGATTTTCCAATGGTTATTTCCTATTCTGGTATCAGGTTTTATTCTGCTTGGGGAGTACATATTATACGTATTTTTAATAAAATCGTTACAAAATTACCCACAGACAAGAGAGAATAAATTAACAGGCTATTTAATTGAGTTCTTTTCAAGATTTTTAGCATCAGCTGCAACTGAGTGAAATGAGGACAAATATAAAATTTGACACTTTACAAGCCACCAGGCCAGCTATTCTCCCAACCTGCTCAACGCAGTAGTTAATTCTTAACCATTTTAAATGCAAAAAAGATGAACATTGATGCAGCAGCTTGGATACAGAGCCAATATATCCCAAACAAATACCAACTTCAAGAAAAGGAAGAATTACTCCTTCTTTACCGCTTCAGAAGTCATAACCCTGAATTCCAAAGGGAATCCAAATCCTTCCTGATCTCAGTGGACATCAGGGACCTAAAAATTTCCATCGATCTAGGTATTTGTTCTTACCCTTTCATTTATACACATAATTGGGGGGGGGGGGGGGGGAAGTCATTAATTTACTTGACCCTCCCAAACTCCAGAAGGAACGCAAGCATCATTCATGCATTTGCACTTTTAGAGAATCATTTTGAAGGATTCCTTTCCCAGCCTCAGGGAGCCTGTCAGGCATTTTAGAAGAACACAAAATCTTTCCCAGTTTGATTTTTACTTTAACATCAGTTAATTTCTATTTGTTCTTCCTCCCCAATTTCACTAATGCCTTTTTTGTATACGTATATTTGTCCATTACAATCTACAGAACAATCACCCTAATTGATCTAGTGTTAACCTCTAACAGCTTAAGATCCAGGCTGTTTTTATCTATCGCTCAGCGCCAGTTGCAGCATTAATTCCCTATAGTGCTTACATCTCTGTCACTGTCGCCACCCGGCCCTTTTACAAGAAGCACCTCTCTAAATAAATGCCACTGTAAAGCATCCTCACAAGAGGAGCGGAGGCCGTTGAAAAGCCCCCACTGTAGCAGTTTGTTTTTGCCTTGTGTTGTATATAATGATAAATTTCATACAGGTGTCACATTTTCTAGCGGGAGGTGAGGATTGATGGCGAGCAGCAGAATGATCCATCATAGAAGGCAGGTGGCACAGTATTGGAATTTCAGAAATCTGTTCCCAATCACATCCACTGCTGGATGACTCAGTAACGACCCTATTTGCGATGCGTTACTGAAAATCAATGTGCTGCATTCAAGGTCAATGTACTGTTAGAAAACTCCTTAAGCACTGATGGATGGATTGTGTTCATTCAGAATAAATGTGAGAAGAAAGTGACAGCTGAGCATCCCAATAGTTGTGCCAACTTTAAGAGAACAGCTTCCTCCTGGAGAGAGAAAGGCGATTCCCTCGGGGATTACATCATTCCTTATTTCCTTTGTTCTTTCTCTTTTGAGCGTTTAGGTAATTGGTTAATGTATCTATCTTCGTGCAATTAGGAGACTTCAAAGTTTGAAGACAAATACCGGTGAACAACAATCTTTATGGACTTCCCTGTATGAATAATATTAATCATTATGAAAGACTATCAAAGTTTATAAGGATTAAGTACACAAGAAGGGAAAACATTTGAAGAATGAACTAAACCCACGCAGAGGTACAGAAAAAAGCCTCTCTGCAAAGAGCTCTAAAGATAAAATCCCAAGTCAAAACACGGTCTTGATTTTTCTGTTATTATAGTAGTGAACAAGATACTTAGTGTCTTTACATATCTTTACATATTTTTCAACTCTCTAAGTGGTTTTGCATAACTTTAAATGTTTTAAATTAGCTGGGAACTTGCCATGCATGGTAAAACAGATTTTAGCTTATAAAAGATCCACGCTTATAAATAAAGCTCTCTCGCTTTCTCTTTTAGCAATGGGATGGGATATCGTATTCAACCGGTTTGCTAAATATGAATTAATGACACTTCAGAGCCTCCTTCCAGTGGGATTCAGAAATTACACTCCTTTTCATTCCTGAGAAATAATGAAATTGTCTTTTAGTTGATGGAGGAAAAAAAGAAAAAAGTAATCATCAGCTTCCAAAAGGAAAACAGGATTGATAGCTCAAACAAACAGGAAGGGGGAAAAGTGCAATTTACCATGTGGTTCACCAGCAGCTAAATCTGTTCACTTGACACAATAAATGATGTCAGGCTTCCTCACCCACTGTGTCAACAAAATGGGTGTTGTCAAAAACATTAAGACATCTTATTGACAAACTCTCAAGCCATTATACTCTTTGAAGTGGTTTTGTCTTCTGCCTAAAATTATTGCACCGACAGCATCGATTCATCTGATCCATTGATACTGCAGCAACAAGCTCCAGGGAGGATACTGAATACAGCCAAAGCTATCATCCAGACAAAGTTATTTTTTACTATTTCAGTAAATTCTGAGTGGTGGTGGGATATCAGGGACAAGCAGTTCATTTTCAGCATTCCAACGACTACGCTTCCACAAGAAAACAATTCTGTGCTATCATCAAGTAAGCTGTACAGAGCACTGTTAAAAAGAGGTTGCTTTGCATCAGCAGCTATCAACCGGGGGTTAATTGCAAATACATCATCTTAAACAGAGGTTGCTACATATTATTTCAGCCAGAATATATTGCTTATTCAGATACTTTAGGGAGTATGAAGCTTCCAAAGCCCCTTTCCCTACTCAAACAGTTGTGCTGCACGCTGTTAGACCAATGCTATGAGGCAAATCTGAATGGTTTTGCCAAAATAGCTGCTTGCCGAAGAAGAGGACTTGGTCAAAAATACGTGAAACAACTTAATCGTTACAAGTTAAAAAGTTGGAAAGAATTAAGGCTTCTCTGACAGGTCCAAGGGTGAGCGTGTACAGAAAATTTCTTTCCCAGTCTAAGCTGCTGTGGCAAAGTCTAAGCACTGCTGCTGCCCACCGGTAACTCTCCTGCGGACAAACAGAAGACAGCAGAAGTGTGATTTACAAGTGCTTCTGTTAATACATCATAGACCTAACCCTCATTTTACGTCAACATCAACCAGCAGCATCTCCATGGAACCCAACGCCGAAACAGCATAAAATCAAAATGGGAGAAAAATCAACTTTGTATGGGACTGAGTGTCTATTCACCCTGAGAAAAAAAAAGGCCATTTTCTCCTTTTTCACCCCACTCTTTGTCTTTCTGCCACATGGGGGATGTTGCGTCCCTGCCTCCTCACTGACCACGGCTTATGCTCTTTTCCTCCCAGTTGGGTTTGGCAGATCCCAGAGCCACAGGCCAGTATCAGGGACTAATAACCAGGTCACTTGATCCCACCACGACCACGCACACCAGCTACAATCTTTTGCCACCGAGCATTTGGCTCGCTGTCCTCAACATAAAGTACAGAGCTGAAGATAGAAGCAGGCTGAGAGTGCCAGCTCTGTCCACTGTGGATTTATGATTAACTTTTGCCATTAAAATACAGTATATAAAACACTAATTCCAGCCAAAATTATAGACTCGGATAATATATGGAATTACTGTGCCAACAATCCACAATAAAAATACACAGTACAAATAAGTGAAAGAATCTGATGTCAAAAAATATGAATAATGAAGGTAAATTGTACAAATGTAATTAATAAAGGCTTGGAATGGAAATTTCCAGTGCGTACTGGCTGAGCCTAGATCCACTGAATATCCACAGGCTCTTCTAAATTTAAGCTGGGATAGTAATGACTGGCTTCTTATGTTTTGTTTAAATTGTATCTTTTATATCAGAAGGCATCTAGGAGTCTCCACTAAATTGTTTTAATTAAACTAGCCATTATGTTTTATTAGTTCCAACTTTACCACATTCAGATGAGAAATAAAGATGCATGTAAAAACCAGACTTTGACATGAAGGAATCCATCCCTGCCCAAGCGTTCCCAGCTGCTATCTCCTGCTGCCCCAGCTCTGGAGATAACAGCTACTGTTCTGCTGGGCTTGTCATGTAGCCTGGACGTCTGACAGGGTTTTGCTGTGATCCACGTGCAGCTCGTGCAGAGCCTTTTCTAAGTTCCGCTGTGCTCACAGCCCTGAGCTTGGGTGGCCTCAGAGAAGGATTTTCAGATTCTGCTACTAAGATGATGAAGAAAAGACTTTTTCTTTCCCATGAAGTGCTTTTTTCTTAAAAAGTATGATGGATGATGGCTTTAAACGAGGAGAGGGTAGATGTAGATTAGATCTCAGGAAGAAATTTTTCACTCTGAGGGTGGTGAGACATCTGCCCAGCTTGCCCAGAGAAGCTGTGGATGCCCCATCCCCAGAGGAGTTCAAGTGGATGGGGCTTTGAGCAACCTGCTTTAGCGGGAGGTGTTCCTGCCCAGGGCAGGGGGTTGAATTCAATGACCTTTAAAGTCCATTCCAGCCCAAACCACTCTGTAACTCTACGAAAATATGGAGAGAATGGAATAAGACAGTGCCTGCCGTCTTCGCAGCTTCTGACCTCCTGGCTTAGAGCTGCTCTCCATAGGGGTGACTCCCATATAAAACAGTAGGAACTGGCACCTCCACCTAGCTCTCCTCGTAGACAGGGAGGAACTAAGTGGAATGCCTCCATATAGTACTGCAGAATCTACATATTACAGTGCAGAAGCAAACACATGTATGCATTGCTCAAGCCACAAAAGCAAAACCCTACCTAGAGGGCCCCAAGTTTTGATCCCTCCAGCTTTGGTTTATCCATTTAATGAAAGGAACGCCTTTTTACTATGTTTCATATGATGGGTGGCCATGAGCCACTGAGGTTAAAGAAAGATAATATTTGCTTACCACGCTGGATAGTGGGACTCAGCCTCATTTGGGGGTTTGTAGAGCTTTTGTGATCACAGAATGAAAAGTTGCTACGGATTACAAGCTCCCAGCCTTACTGGCACGGGGCAGTCTGTGCAGAGTTACACGATTCTAACACTAAAGAGGCCGTTCTGCAGACTTATCTCTGGGCTTCTGGTCAACTTTTTAAGAGATGGCAATCCCAGAAAATTCTATTGAAATAATATATTTTCCATCTATAATCACAATGAAAGCAATTGGTGAACTCCCCTCAAGAATCAGGTAGAGCCACACGGCTAACGAATCCACTTACACCACTCGCACGAGGCCACAGCCCAGTGGAAACCAGTTTGTGAAACATCTTTCCCAGCCCTGCTACAGACCTTGATTGGGGAACTTTTGGCAGTCCCAGGGCCACGTGACGTGGCTCCCTAAAACTCCAGCCACCATATGAAGGAGCCAGTGCCACCACCTGCATGGGAATGAGAAAGAAGAGCTACCAGGAGTAACATGAACCTCAAGAAATCTCCTCTAATAACTCTATGCCTGCAACAGACAACTTTCAAACAGGCACACAGGCAGAAACAAATAAATTCCTTGTCATTTTCATAATAAACAAAACCAGAGTGAATCACTCCAGAATAACAACTGCAGTAATTTGACCTCTCCCCCTTTCAAAGAAAGCAAAATTATTTTCTACAAATAAAAGACCATTTTTGCTGGGAAGAGAGAAACAATATTCCAACAAATGCAAAATATGAAGCAAGAGGTTTGAAAAAAGCCACCCCATCCTTTGGAAAGGTACACCAAGCTACGTTAGTTCTGAGCTAGTATTTCCAGGCGCCTTTGTGAAGTCATTTCAAGGTATTGTTACATTAACCTCACTTTATTTTTTAAGTCAGTTATTAGGAATTTAGTGGAACAACCAGCAGTTTGAGGTCCTGGTTGCAGCTTTGCTCCGCACTTCCAAGTCAGAGGTGGGACCAGCACAACTGCAGGTGCCGACCAGTGACCTTTCCCGTATCCAGCTGCAGAGGCTGGAAGATGCTCACCATCAGGAAGAGGTTACCCAGCCTGCAGCCCAGCCACTACCAGCACTCACACACATCTCCACGCCCTCCTCCTACGCAAAGCCAGGCAGCTTCACAAAAATTGCTGATAGTCCCGATCTGAAGTCATTTGACTGACTTTGCATCGATACAGGTAGAGCTACAGCCCAGCAGGCCTTTCAGTTTCCTCCAGCAGCCTGCACAGCCCAGGCTAATTTCATCCCGTGTGTTTCCAGAAGGAAAATATTCTATACTTTCTTTCCTATCCACACAGATTACGACATCAGTAGAGCTGTGCAGATCACCCCATCATCACATATACTTTGTGTTCTCCCCGCTCATCTTCTTCCTACTTACTTAGCAACTATTAAAGCAATTAGAATTATTATTTTCCTTCCAGGCAAAGTCCAACAGAAAATTCTCTGCGCTTTTTGTAGGAGTGATGCCAATGGAAAATGTCTCAGTGATGTCAGTTAGTGCATTATCAGCCTCTTTACGGCACAGCTTTTTGGGTAGTTTATGTCAGTGTGCTAAATTAAATAATAATAAAAGTAAGTCACTCGAGTGGTTTGGATGTGCTTCCAAATGAAAGTCTTAGCAGAAGGGATTCAAAAGGAGTAAGAGATACATATGTTTTGATAATCTGAAGTGAGCCAGCTTACCCCAAAAGCCACTTAATTACACCAAAACTGGAACATCTGGTTTAGATTATCTGCTAAAAAATAATATGGTGAAAAGTAAACCACTTGGATAGGAAGTATCAACATTATTCCTGACTTACGGACTGTCACGACAGAAAACTAATACTTTTCTCTTACTATTTTTGTATCTTCCTATGACATACAAAGAGGAAACTCAGCAAAGTAAGGAGTCCACTCGCCTTCACACTGAATTCTGATCAAGGAGGAGTGGTCCCTGCCCTGTTCTGAGCAAGCTGCAGGACGACAGACGCAGAGGGACTACTCTGCTGGGGAATGCCAGGCGTACCAGGCTCATCTTTGTCCCTTGGATTCTTCGGAATCCATGTGGCTTTGGGATATCCTGCCACATTCGAAGTATTTTCACGAGAAAAAAGTATCAAAGAAAAAAAAAAAGGCAACATTCCCCAGTTTGAGTTAAGAATATTCCTAATATTTCTGTTGCCTGTTATTATTTGATCTATATCCAACATTTTTTCCCCAGTTGCAGCCAAGGAAAGATAAACCATGCAAAAGCAATGCCAGCTCTTTCCCTGCACATGCAGTAGGTGCTCCCCGACCTGGAGATACCCAAATCTCTCCCTGGTACAGCAGCCTGGTATTTCTTAACAGTATCTGTAGCTGAGAAGTCACATTATAGCACTTTAAAACATTTAGAGCCTAAGGAAAACCTTTTATGTGAGCATTTTAAAGCTCAAAGCTCTAATCTAGGACTTGGTATATTTATCCAAGTCCTTAATTATTAATGTTACTCTATTGATTTGATACCTAAAACTCTAACAACAAAACCTGTGCAAACTAATTATGCCTGGCTTCCGACTTTACAGGGCTTCTTTGCTGCTCTTCTAAGTCTTCTTTTTCTTAATCAATAAGGTCTGATTCATAAAGCAGTACAGACATGCCAGAATTAAGAAATAAAAGACATATTAATTATCATAAACTGTGTAACAGCTATGCATGCTGCTGGAGCATTTATTCACCTGAGGGATCCCAAAGATATCCATGTTTGTCTTTGCTTATTATCCTAATGCAGGTAGCACAATCAATCTTAACCGCATTTTAATTAATTCAGAAACAGAATTATCTAAAAAAAAAAATAATCAATCATAAAATCAAAATTAAAAAAAAAAAAAAATAAAAAAAAAAATCAATCAAAAACTAAAGGTATCTTTGGTGTCTCAACACCAGGTTTTGTACCACCACTTTCTTGAGGTGGTCCAGCTTTGCCAGCTTTCTGCAGAAAGAGTAAATTCCCAAAAACCTCTAATCCCCACGGGCTCCCCTGTTCCTCCCATCAGCACTTCTACAGCACCAGCACTGGGCTCTGCGAGTCTGCAAAGTTTAAATGAGGCCGGATTCCCTTCGTCTGCCTTCAAAAATACTGCATCAATTCCCTAAACCAGCTAATTTAGGGATAGACTCTGATGCCTTGCTTTGCTCTGAGTAGTAAAGATAGACAAGATTCCTTCTGAAGTAGTATTCTTGCAGAGGCTCAGTAGGATCACCATAAATACTTTAAAATAAGTTTTTTAACTACGCAGGTTTAAATGTATGTGACACAGAAGGTTTGCAATGCTCATTCCTGCACTGGTAATTCTTTCTTCTTAACTTCATGGAAATCTGTAACAGTACAGAAGGGGATAAATACTTAAACACTTAACTGTCAACAATGTATTTGGTGCTCTATGAAAGTCATGATTTTGCAATTTTGCTGATGTTCTGCAAAGAGGACATGCTCACATCTCTTCTGAAGATGTATGACTGTCACAAACTTCTTCCCAAGCTGAGGTGCTGCCATATGAAAGACTGAGTAACTAAGATTCTATGCGATCTTAACATCTTTTATTAAGGTCCCTAGCAAGGCACGACTTAAAACTTAATGATGCCGGTGACTCTTTGGTCACAGACGCCCATAAAATATTAAGAAGCAAAAGTTTGGGACAATATGGCCCCAACAAAAAAATATTTTGATTTCTTTGACCCTTTGCAAATTTTGCACCTTTTTAGTAGAGAATTTATTTTTCTTATGGAAGAGAATACACAACTTTATAATCTTCTTTTTTAATGATGCTATTTCACCTTTTTCAGGTGGCCACTTTAAAGCAAGTTGTCGTCTTCTGCCTTTATTAAGTCAGGCTCCATCCTTCCTCTCTTCAAACCGCACCATGGAGATTTTTGGTGGGATTTTTGAAGTTCCTGCGCACTTCTGTGAACCTAAACCCCGTCCTGAGTAATTACTTTCAGGGTAATAAGCAAAACACACTGTTTCTGTTTTTCAGCAGCCTGGACCTGAGTCACTGCTGTCCTGGGAAGCATTTGCCACCGTTTTGCCCAGGTCTAAGGGACTTCTTAGGAATAACCGTGGAGAACGAGACCATTTCCATCTTTCATTGCAATGACCATTACACAAGAGGTACCACAGAGAGAGAACTGTGATCCTACAGCTGTCACCTCACCAGAGTGAAGATGGGACAGAGATGAGATTCTTCATTCTCCTTCTGACCACCACTGATTTATTTTTATTGCTTTCTTCCAAATAGCAAGTGTCCAAACGTAATACTTCTACTGCTATTTTACAGAGAGCAGGGATGGCATATCTTATTTATTTGTGAAAAGTGGCTGAGAGAGATTCCTAGTACTTGACTACAGGTTTAGAATTGGTCCTCAAACCTTCTCAGAGCTGTACTTCAGAAATCTCTCTCTCTTACATAACATTGGTAAGTGAAATGAGAAATTAGGTCCTAATGTATTTATAATCTCCACATTTGAACATCTATTTCACTTTTATTATTGTCATAATCACTGTGTATATAGACTTAGGAATTATTTTCTTCAAATCCTTTCATCTACCCAGTTCTTAAACAAATACAGTATATTTGTCTCAAATCCTCTTGCTTTCTAAATGCCATTTCAGGTAGAAAAAAATATTTCTAAAATGTGAATCAGAAAAGATAGAGCACGAGTTCTGAGGCAGATCCATAGCACAAATCCTTTCTTTTTTTTATTTTCCCTCGCTTTTGAGTGAAATGAGAAGTGAACTAGCTTAAATTCTTGAGTTCAGTGAGGCCGCTCCAGGATTACATCAAAACCAACGGTGAGCAGAATTTGGCCCAGACATCTCCATTATGACCAAGCTCCATTAGCTCCACTGAACAGCAACTTACATCACAGAGGGAGGCAATTTACAATTTTTATAACCATCATAATTTGTAGTACACAACTAACCACATGGCCATTCTTTCAAAACATCAAGATAAATCACCAGAAAATCAAAGGCGTTTTTAATGTTTGATGACAAATGGCTACTAACAAACATTTACTGCAATGAATTGTTGTTATAAACAGAGATTATGGGAAAATGCTTAACAAAGGTGATTAGGACCACTTATTTTAAAACTCTTTCCCATTCCTTCTCTTAAGTGCGCGGACCACCAAGTTTCATTTAATCCTTTCTAATTCTGAGCAAGATAATTATGGCAAATAATGGTGAATGAATCACATGCCTGTACAGGAGTATCACAGCCATGGTGGCATTTAGACGAACGCTGTGTCAGAGTATTAATGTGGTACAATACCCTATTTGCTTTTGCAGCCTGTTATTCTAATCTCGTGAGCTGCCTTTCGTCAAGGTAGGGAAACACAGTAAGGTTACTGTTTTTCTCGGGCAGGCAAAGAGGATGCTGTGTGGCATCCAAGCCCTTCAGTCCTACAGGGGACCTTTGGCAGCTTCTAAAAGTCTTGTTACGTGCACTAATGGAAGGAGAGAGAGAATTTGCCCGTGCTAGGGAAAAGTTGGCAGGTGAAGGAACGGCACAAGAGATGCCGTCGTGCCAACAAGTTACTTAGTTCTGAGTATTGGGCAATGCGCACCCAAGACAGAACTCAAGGGGTCCCAAAACTGCAGAGACAGCAAATCACCGACTGGTCACTCACTGCAGGTAGGGAAGGAGAGAGCTGGCCACGGTGCAGAGCTAGGCGGACTGCGGTACCAGTCTACACAAAGACTGGTAGGAAAACTATAGAACTCTATAGTCTATCTACAGAAAAAAGTGGACTATGATCTGGTCTACAGAGGAGCAGAAACTCTTTTAACACTCTCTCCTTGCCTTGATCTAGTTGCCTACCCAATACCCACCTCTGAATGTGTGTTCCACGCTTGCAACCTTTGCCGAAAGAAAAGCAGCAGGGGGGTGAAAATAATTCAGAAGCAACTACTACTTCCACAAGTCACTGCCCAAAACATAAAAGGACTATGGAACATACTGCAGATCAGAAAAATCCCATTAAATTCTACCTATTACATTTTCTAAAACAAGATGGAGAAGTGCCAAAATACCTAAACAAAGCAGGGGAATTTTTTCCACACAATTTCCATCCCACTGAGAAGTAATAAGTCCTGGAAATCTTATAAAGAAACCTGTTCTTGAACAATTTACTGCCCAGATTTACAGGTCCAAGAAATGAGGATGGTTCAGATTAGCTTTGTCTAGTCTCAAGAGTTCTTCTCCAAACCAAATCCGAGCCAGAATTTTTCTTTCCCCAGTTAGCTGCCCTTTTACACTGGCTGAATCATGTGAAGGGGATGGAAGATGGCCACAACTGCATGCTTGAGAATTTCCCAACTACGGAGAAGTCTCCAACTGCTTTGAGTCACTGGAATCTCTTCTTACACTCGGATTGCAGAGGAAGGACATCGAGCACACCAGAGCTCCACTAAACCACTTTGTGGCTGGTACCCAGCATCCAACCTACTCTAATTGCTGTTGGGGTCAGCACTACGGAGCTCATAAATCCAAGAGCATTATCCAGTTGTGAATATGCAAAAGTAGCTGAGGGGTTTGTTTTGTTCTGGGATTTTTGTTTGGTGAAGGGTATTTTTGGTTTTGTTTTGGGTTTTGGGTTTTTTTTTGCTTGGCCAAGGAGGGGGAAAAATTCACTCAAGCTGAACAAAAGATTTTTGGATTACATTTCATGTAAAAATTGCAGAAAAAGTCCTTTCAGCTGAGAATGCTGAAATTAAATATTGACTTTTTTAGCTTTTAAATTTTGATTGGACACAAGTAATTCAGGGAAGTCAACATGAATTAATTGGTGCAATGCTGGGCTGCCAAACTGCCATTATTTTTATTATTACTAGTTCTAAAAATGGACTTGGCCACTCAGCAGGGACCAGCTTTTCTTATAGGAGATAAACCCATCCTCAAACTTACATTAATCATCAATTGTCCACTCCTCTGTGTTGTCCATTGCCCCAGACAAAGCAGAGTAAACTTGGCAGGATTAGCAGTGACAACCCAAACCTTGTATAGTCCCCCTCAGCAGGTCAAGTGAAGCTTTCAACAGCTGGTTTAAGACCTTCTGAAGACGACCTTTGCATGACTGTGTATAAGATAAAAAATTCAGTCCAAATAGAGAATTTTGAAATGCGGAGGCCTCTGAAAAATCTGGCACCAAGAAGGTTATAAGCTCCAAAAGGCCATGAAAGCCTGGGAGCCACACTCCTTGACTTTATCTTAACTACCTGGATTAGAGGTGAAGTAACCAGACATTTCACATGACCCTAAACCTTACCACAATCCATAAAATACTCTGGAAATAGAGCAGTTCAGAAGAGCTAATACAGCATACGTTCACTCTATTTGAGGAGAAAAGTCAACTACTGTAGCGTTAAAAAGGAGGCAATTTAGGTATTGAAGACCAACGTATACAAAGAAAGTCTAAAAGCAGAGAATTACAGTTTCTAATCTACACATACAGGTGGATGGTATGATAAAAGTCAAAGAAATTTAAACGGGTTGAAAGAAGTTTAAGCCCTTAGATTCTCCGAATCACTTGGGCTGTTTCAGGTCATTTTTTTCCTGGAGGATAAAATACAGAGGTCTGAGCAACAGTTGAAGCAAATGGAAGTCACATCAGTCAAGCTGAAGTCATGCAATGTAATCCTGCACGTTCCCTACCTTATTATAATCATTTATGATTACACCATACTTAGAGAAAAACATGTGTTCACTGGCAGGCTGCAAAGAAAGTAAAGGCTGGTGATATCTTAAGTCAAGACATTGTATAAATAAAGATTTGAATACGAATTTCCACAGGGAGAGAGAATAGCGGTGAGATTTCATTTTCCATTATTACTACATGCTGGTAATCTGCTTGATAGTGTAAATATCTTTAATTGACATGAATGGATTTGTTATTTTTTTAATCTATGGGTCTTAGTCTGCAGTAAATCAAAAGGAACTTTGCTGATATCAGTATTGTTGTATCCCTGTATAACTGGGGCAAAAGGAGAATTACAGCTACTATTTTAAGCAGGAATAGTTCTGGTTCAGTACATACTCCCATTTGAAGCACAGAAGAAAAGGAGAAGATGGTGCATGAGGCTGGACTTAGAGGACAAGATAGCAACTCCTCATTCTGCCACAGAGTTTTGGCACTATAATTTGGGTAAACCATTTAGCATTACTGTGTCTCAGCACCTCATGAAGCCGCCTTAATGTTTTCCTAACACTAAGGATTTTTATAAAGAGGAAAAAAAAATCAAGTTAGAAAACCTAGAAGCAACCAGGGAAACTGATTTTCTAGTAAATATCAATGTGGTTTTACAAGCAAATTCAGAAAATTGAGATAATTTTAATGCTACTTTCAGGGTTTTTTAAATTGTATTAAACAGTGTTGGGAGGAAATGCAGAACAAAGATACCCACTGGCTTAAAGGAGGAAGATTTTAGATTTGTTTTTAAGGAGATCAGTTACCATGGATCCATAGTCTGGCAATAATGCATCTACTCTCTTGCACGTTTGAAAGCTATAGCAGCGTATCAGGGTAAAAAATTACTTCAGATTTCAAATTAAAACCTTGGTAAAATAACAGGAGATTGAACTAGTTTAGGGAACAGAAGAGGGGAGGCGGGTTTAATTCAGTCTCTGAAAAAAGATAATAGTGAGAAGCCTGACTCTGCTTATGCCAAGGGCATTTTGCCATCTACCTCCACGGAGCCAGGACAACTGTGTTGTGTTTCGTAGGGCCCCAATCCTGCAAACTGTGTGATGGGGAAGGGAATTTCTAAAGTCAGTGGGATTCCCCACAGCTCTCAGGATCAGAAATTTGTGGGAAACTATGTATAGAACTTGTTTGAATTTTGGCCCAAGAGTTTTCTCATTTCCTTTGACAGTCTCCATAAAAACCCTCTTGTGCAACTCCACTATCTTTTCATCTCGGGATGCCAAAATATAAGAGCCTGAACATCTGTTTGAAAAATACAATATGCCAATATTTAAATTAGCAATGGTTTCTTTTCCCTCCAAGACTATCAACTAATTATTTGAAATGCATTTACCCAAATATTGCACTTAGTTCCATATTACACAGGCATAAATGAGAACAGAATTTGGCCCAATATGTTTAAGCTAAGCACATTTTTGCAGCTATGAAAAGTAATCTGATTTCCATGGAATAGTTCATACATGGCAATTTGCCTTCCTGGGCCCCAGTTCATGTCAAGCCTTTTCAGTCTGTTCATTTTATGAAGATTTAATTGAATCTTACTTAAATAGCATCAACTAGCACTTATTCATAAAGCCATCAAACCTTTCATCACGAATTCATAGTTTTGTAATTCTTAAAAAAAAAAAAAAAAAAAAAANTATATATTCGGTCATACTAACACTGGAAACACTTGAAACAAACTCTTCTGTCCACAGTCCCCTACCACAATTTTGAAACCTCATTTTGAAGTCCCGTTAGAAAATAATCATATTTTGACCAAAGGGGATTTTATTTACTGGTTTTCTGCAAGAAACGGGATGGTGAAGTTACTGCTGCAGAACAAGTAAGGTTTGTCTTTGAATGAGCTGATGGAAAGAAACAGAAAATAGGGAGAGGCTGGAAGGGTAAAGCTGGCTGGGGAAGCTCAGCAGGAATGCGGTCCCCAGAGCCAGAAAGGGATGGCACGGCCAAGCTTTCCCCAACCCACCTTTGTCATGAGCTCAACCATCCACAGGCGTGGAAGGTGCTCAACCCTAAAACAAAGTAAGCCAAACTTCTACAGAGGTTCTGTAAGATTATCAAAAAATACCCGAAAAAGGCAAAATCTGACCCCCAACAGGTGTGATTGATAATAAAAGTAGCAAAAAACCCTCAAACCTACAAAAACCAAAGAACAAAAATGCCAACTAAGAAAAAGAAGCCCAAAAGCAGAGGAAAGAAGTCTTTTCTCGCTACCCTTTCTCCAGCAGCCCAGTCACCCTGCTGGGAGAGAGACAGCGGTCCTCTCCCTGCCTGCAGCCAGCGCCACCGCCGTCTGCACAACCACTTCATTTACCCCCCTTGTTTTATCCCCCAGGTTTATTACCTCCAGCACCTCAGCACCAACACTGCTGAAATTGTGTTTTCTGAAAGAAAATCCGAGTATTTCGCCATCAGGTAAATTTTTCAATTTACTGCCCTCCCCCCCGCACCCAACCCCTTTGACCCGGGTTATTTGCCAGAACAAATTGGGTCTTGCGTTATTGGTTCTTGTTCTTTACAGTCGCAGAGCTGACACCACGCTGTTCGTAACAACCTTTCCCAAATAACTCAGATGTGCCTCGGGTAATTAAGGAATTATACCAACAATACCATATTTCTTATTTCCATCACATAAATGATCTCACAAGGGACCAGAAGCCTTTTTGACTCATAAAAATACCTTACACAGGTGCATACTTAAAACATGATTTCTTGTTATTATTTGGCATGGTAAAGACACAGTGGATTTAACCTCTTAGCAGTGATGAAAACAGTGTGGGTTGTGGCAATGCCCACCAATCTCCACCAGAGCAGGAGAATTGGCTTCATTCAGGCAAGATAGGATGGAGATGATTCACATTGCCTATAATTTTCAGCTTAATTGATTCTGGATTGTATTCCTGAATAGGTTTGTAGCAAAAGTCCTTTCAACTTGAAAGGAAAATCATGATAGATACGAGGAGGTAGCCCATTCCATGCTTACCTCCCCGTCCCGGCAAGACGCAATGAAAAAAGGAAAATTGTTTCCTGTTTTCCTTATTCATTTTCACATAAAAGCAGGGCAAATATAAATCACCAGAAATTATCCCAACAACACAGAGAAAGGGAAAGGTAAAAATTGGAAAGCGAAACCTTCAAATCCGTGACTCAAGAGGAAAAAAAATAGGGTGGACAGACAATTCTCAGAATCATAGAATCACAGAATTGCCTAGGTTGGAAGGGACCTTTTAAGATCATCTAGTCCAACCAATGGAAAAAAACCCACCACCACAAAACCAAAAAAACCAACAACCATAAACAACACACCACACCAAGCAACACTCAACACTAAGCCATATCCTTGAGCACCAAGTCAACTTCTCTTTTGAATACCTCCAGGGATGGTGCCTCAACTACCTCCCTGGGCAGCCCATTCCAATACCTGACAACCCTTTCAGGAAAGAACTATTTCCTAATATCTAACCTGAACTTCCCCTGGTGCAACTTGAAGCCATTACCCCTTGTCCTATCATCATTCTTGTATCTGACATCCCCGCCTTCAGGCTGACTCCAGTCACTTTGGACTTGCAGGTGTTGGTACAGTCAGCCCTGCACCTTCTCGGCCCGTGTCACTCAGTGGCTGCTCTCACCCCCCTCTTGTGCAGTGCCCTCACCTTCTCCTTGCTTCATATTCAGTCTGCACCTGGTCTCTGCAACATCCCCTCACCCTCCCCCTGTTTCACATCTTTCTTTTTCTTTGCTTTTTTCTCCACACAGTTTATTCCTTCTTCGCTAAATCCACCAGCACGCAACAATAATGCAGTTAAGCTGACTGTTGTTGACCCGATACTGTCCTCTCCAGATCGTGTCTCCACAAGCCCGTGAAGGATGGTGCAGGGATGTGAGTTCAGATCTACAAACAGCAGGACTGAATTAATGTGGTCCCAAGTGTGGAGCAACAGCCCCCGTGTCTCAGATTTGGGTTTGCTGACACAGGCGATGCTGCCCTGCTCCGTGTCCATAACTAATCTGCAATTTACTACCATCTGTAACATTTTCAGATACCTGCTTTTAGGTGTTTGAGCTGACTTCTTCCATTCACAATAGCATGGGCCGGTTTTTAGCAAAAGAAAAAAAAATGGAAGTTCAAGAAATCTGGAAGACGGATTCCCACCACTAACCCACTGTTGAAGGTCCATATCCAGCAGCACCCACAGTGACACCCACCTGCCCCACCAGCAAGTGGCATTTCCTCAACAGTCAGAGCACCTCAGATGGCTCCTCTGCTGACCTTTCAGTTCTGCCTGTGCTTGGAAGGCTTCACTATTATTTTAACCTCTTGGGCAATCCTCTCTTTTGTTCTCCACTTTTACTTTCTTTATCTTGTTTTTACACCCTCTTATCTGCATTCTTTCACATCTTTTTATTTAAAGAAGCTTTCTTCACTTCTATTACTATTGCCTAGAAGTTTAATAGGGAACTTCTGCGAGGTTACTCATCTGTTGCTACCCGACTGCTCACAAGGGCAGTAACGTTTCAGGGAAAATGAACATTTGGCTCTTGTTCTCTCCTGTCACTTAAACCCCACTTCCAAGGTATGGAGCAGACTCCTTCCAGCGTTCAAACATAGAGGTCTTCTTCTCCATCCTATGAGCTTGTTCCCTGAAATAGTCAGTCTTAGCACGTGGGAAATATCTTGATCAATCTAACCCCAGAGAATACATATATGAAACTGCTGGAAATTAAAACGCAGTTCAGCCGAAGGACTCTCCTCCCTCCTCACAAGGGGTTGGGTTCTCTCTGCCTGATGTGTTTGCAGAACCTGTCAATAGGCGCGTTCATTCACCGAGAGGTCCCCTCAGCTTCCTCTCGGAGCCAGGTGTTTCCTGACAATACCTATTGTCCTGCCTGGCTGGCAGCTCCTCGCTCCATCACACCTACTGTAGGGCTCTCGTTCCCTTTTGTCAGAACATCATCTGCTTCCACGCAGGCTTTTCTCACACTGAGAAAGTATCTCCCATCTGGCCAGAATCAACCTTCCTTTCCTTTCTCACCAACCCTGCCAGATAACAACGGGCTCATCCTCCCGCAACCAGAGCCCAAGGCTGCGTTCTCCAAGCAGAGCAGGACCGTCGCCAGCTCAACATGATGAGCAGCAGCACGCTGTGAGACAAACAGGGACATTATTCCAAGTTTCAGCTTCCTCTTCCCTTTCATGGTACAGGATCTGCTTAGTTCATCAAGGCAGAGAGCAACGTGCCGTCCAAAAACGTGTGCCAACATCCTTCCAGTGTACATTAAAACCAAGTCTCTCAGCGATTCTGCACTAAATTAACTCCCATGTACTTGCACAGAGCATTAACCACTTTAGTGCACTGGGGTGGACAGAGCAGGACAGGTCACGCTCTGCTCTGTGGAGCTGGTCCTCAGCTGCAGAACTCCTCCGCACATCCTGCCCCTCCACGGGCACTCTACAGTGGCATGGCTTTGGCCTGGCACTTTGGGACACAGCATGATGTGGGTTGGGGTTAATTCCAGCTGGTTGAGTGCCGCTGCACAGCCCCTGAGGAATCTCGGTGACATCTACTGCGGTGGCTGAAGGTGGGACACCTCCATGGGCACCAGCAGCCAGCGCCCACCCTTCTCCTCTGCCACCTTGGGACCAGGCTGCACCGAGCCTAATCGTCCAAACACCTATCTTTTAATATATATATTAAAAAAAGCCTCTCTGAGACTGCTGTATTTCACATCAGGAATCAGGAACTCGCAGCAATGAACACCACTGCCGGGTATTCAACCGGCAACCCACGGGCATCAAGGACTTGATCCAGCACGTGAGGCAATGTCAGCCCTGTGGTTTTTCATAGAAAAAAAAACAAAACAGGGAGGGGGTGCAGGTGTCTTAAATCACCCATAACTGCACTCTATGTTGTGAAAATACCAGGAAAAAATCCACCAAAATTAAATGCTAAACCTTGATTTTATCTTTGACAGTATGGTATCTTTATCAACTCTGTTTTTTTTTACTTTTTCTTTGGGGAAGATGGGGCTGCTTTGTTTTGTTACGATTTGTTTTTTGTTCCTGCCAATTGTGTGAAATGGAACATATTTGGAAGGAATGAATTAAATTTTACAAAAGCTCTTCTAATAATATATATTTTAAAAAAATAAGCAAAGAATAACAAGTATTTGCCCAGTAGATGAACTGTAAATGTTATCAGGCAAAGTAAACATTCCAACTGTAATTGTTATTGTAGATGGATGAATTCATAAATATGGAAACCCTAAAAAATGGTGTAATACAGAAACAAAATGCAATGGACTGAGAAAAGAATGCGGCATGCAGCAGGCTGGGCAAAGGCAGTTCAGAAAGGTTAAATAGCTCACAAGAGCACTGAAGAACGGAGCTTTCTAACCTGGCACCAGCTCTGTGGAAACCGATGCAAACATTTGTCACCTATTCACCCCCCAAGATTCGGTTGACACTCCATATGAACCCAAAGGAAAGCCTTCCCACCTCTTTTGTCCAGCACTGAGCACCATGCCCTCATTAGCAATTCAGGCTCCAGCAGGAGAGCACTTTCGAAGTCCACCTCCCAACTCTCCTCACCTACCACGCTGTCGCTCACAGCACGGGGGGTCTCAGAGGTACAA
This sequence comes from Pedionomus torquatus, assembly GCA_013398155.1. Taxonomy (NCBI): domain Eukaryota; kingdom Metazoa; phylum Chordata; class Aves; order Charadriiformes; family Pedionomidae; genus Pedionomus; species Pedionomus torquatus. The sequence continues at coordinate 169,870 of VZRU01010758.1, forward strand.
ACCCCTCTGGAAACCAGGGGACATACTTCAGGGATGCACCTGAAGTGCCACAATCCCTAATGAGTTCTCAGGCTCAAACTAGTGGCAATCCAAACTAAAACCCTCACTAATAAGCCGAGGGGACACCGGGTACCCAACACCAAGTGTTTTGCTCCTACTGCCCCACGTGCCCATACGCAGCCCAGGCTGGAGGTGGCTCTTCCGAGGCTCCTCTGTAGGCTTCTCCAGAGGACAGTCCTCCTAAAAAGGAATGCTCTTCACTCTGTACTGCCCTCAGTAGGACTTTTTTCCTCAGCGCCAGCTGTTAGGCAGCATAAATGTGCGTGATAAAATCATGTTGACTGACTTAAGGGCTTTCACATTACTGGTGTTTTTCTTAAAACTCTGCTTTATGAGAGACGTCGGTCTCCTGCCGTGTGCCAAACCAGAATCAAAGATGTCCTAAATTGTTTGACAGATATCACTGCACCTGAGAAGTGGAAGCACCAGCTGTCACCACTTGATGCTGTCCAAAGCCACTTCAGGCAAGCTCAGGGGAAGCAATGCAACCAAATCCCTACCCACACCATGGGGCTATCAGGAAAAAAAAAGGATTTTTTTTCTCTCTGCACTGCAGTCAGAACACAAATGTCCACACCTTTGTCCCTTGGCCAGGTCAGCAGTGAAGAGGCAGGCCAGGCAGCCTCCTCTCTTCTGTCCCCACCTCTGCAGCTGTCATCATCTTGCCAGTAAAACTGGCAAGGACATCAAGACTACCAAAGGACACGTTTTCCCCTACCCCAGCCCTGTTCACACCCAGCCGTGGGCCTCGGTGCTCTGTTTTCCCTCTGCTGCTGTTTTGGCACATACATGTATAAGTGGCCTGGACGTTCTGCAAAATCAGACCAGCTCTTTCCAAATTCTCTAGATCCCTCACAAGGTGGTCAACAACAGCAACACCTTTCTCTCATAATTATCAGCTCATCGAGCTGCTTGTCTAAAATCGAGCTGTAATTTAAGGAAAGGAGCAGGGTCTCGAGGAGGATGCTTTAAGAAAGCTGCCCTTTGTCTTGCAGAATCCCATCGATACTTAACACTCCTGGTTTCCTCCCATACAATACATCGCAAGCACAAGTATCAGCCCTTAGCTGATCCCATCTTCAATCATAAAAAGCTGTCTCAGAGCTAATGCCTGCACCCACGGTTCATTAGCAGGCAGGAAAAAAAAAAAGCTTCTGAGAAATAGGAAGGCTGGCCCTCTGTTCATCTGAAAATTTATCTCTGAATATTCAGTACAACCTCAGTCATTAGTTTCCAAAGTCACATACGGAGCAGATAGATGTCAAATCAATATCAAGACAGATAACTTCTTATCAGTAGGAACGGATACTGAGAAACAGCCTCTGTGTGATGGTATCATTTCATTAGGTTAGTTATCAACAACCAGTGCCACATGTGACAATCTCATATAGCCCCCAAAAAAGCCTGAGAGATAATAGTATGCTTTATAGCTTAATTCTCTTCACCAGTTAATTATATGGCACATTAAGTCTACCTCAAAATAAACAAATAGTTTAATTATAGCTAGGAAAAGTTTACGTCATTCTCATCAACCAAAGTCTGACTGGGGGAGCTGGGTATATTTGGACTTCTAAATCAATATGTAGATCCTGAAAATGGATATTTAGATTACTTCCAATCCTTATAATTTAAAAATTGCTATGTTGAACAGACAGCATTAAGTAAAAAATATTAATTCTCTTAGGGAAGTTGTCCTTACATTTTTTTACTGTTTAAACAATCATTTCTACGTTCAACTGCTTTGCGTACCTACTACATACAATTTCCTTGAAATGTTGAAGAATCCATATTTTAGAGACATTCTTACCATTTCTTGCATCACACGGAGCACGCAATAAGATACAACCGAATTAATTTCATCTCTGTGATGGATTATTCCTATGCAAATCTAATGGATCCCCTAGCGTTCCCTCGCTATCCCACTACCCCTGATTAGAAAGGATTGCAAAACTTTCATCATGTTGGCCAATCAGTCAAGCATCGAGTCAGCTAGTTCATCTTTTTCTGTCTCTCCCAGCGGCTCTATTTATATCAACTAGACATTGGACAATCCTCTACAGAGCGGCACCGAAAATACCCACCCCCTTCCAGCAGCAGCAAAGACCTCTCTAAAATCAGATTCACAGAAACTCTTCTGGCCCACCCCTGCTGCCCAGTTTGCAGCATGGGCTGCATCACAACACGCTCTCTATCCTGCGCTTCCCTTCTCCCAGAGTAAATAAACCGAGCTAATTAGGTTAAGGGATAACCATGAGTAATGTCACAGCTGCAGCAAATGACTCGCAGAGAGGAACCATGGAATAACTCAAGCGGCTGAAGGAGCACAGAAGCAAGTGCTCTACAATAACCCACCATATATCAAAACAATAAAAAGAGACAGAATTTGGCAACAGTGAGGACGCGGCCGTATTGACATACATCGAGATGTCCAACATAAATATTTCGAGATCTTTTATCAACAGTTTCTAAGCACAACGGGAACGTGCAGGAACTGCAGCAGCTCAGCTCCAAACAGCACCACGTTAGAGATGAGCAGATTCTCCACCGTGGAGCCGACGGGGTGAAGCAGCAAGGAGGGGAAGGAAGGGTTTGCAGCTTAGCAGGTCACTTTCAAACTAGCAGCATTGGTGCCAAACGGAGCTTTCTAATCACTTTTATCCTCCTGCTGAAATTGCAAGAGAGAAGCACAAAAAGCTGCACGGGCGCTGGGGCGATGCCCACGTTTCTGGCAGCTGCAGCCCCGGCAATCCCTCCCTGGCAGCGGGGCTGCTGGGGGAATTAGGGTTTAGTAGCTCCAGGCTGACGGCACGAAAAGAAGGAATGGACATTCAGTCTATAGAACTGCAGTGGGGAAAACATCAACCTTGCTGCTTTTCAAATCAGATGCTTTAGAAGCAGCAAAAAGAAACTGTTTTTCACATTTAAACCTCCAGAAAAGTTGTTAATTCATAAATACTGTGATACCCTCTATGCAACAGCATTTAGGAAGATCTCTAACTTCCTAATTTAGGAATAGCTAACTTTCAAGCTAGTCTGTTCCCATTTTCTGAAAACACACACTTGAATCCTTTCACTGAAAGGATTTTTGGGAGATGCTGCCCTTGCTCTTGGATTCTGGGAAATTCCAGGACCACGCTTCCTCCTCTTACAGACACACTACTTTGGTTAAGAAGTCCCCCCTGGAAGAACAGCAGAGGTGCAAGTACAAGTGTTACCATTCAACACAACATCCAACACAAGAAGGGAAAGTCTGCACTGAAGAAACAGATTTTATTTGCAGGTTAATTCTCATCTTACAAAAAAAAAAAAAAAAAAAAAAAAAAGAGGTACTACTTTTGGCTGCATTCAGTAGTTGTTTATTACAAGACGTATTGTTTCCCTTTTTGAAGTCAACGAAGAAATTCTCATACTTTTCAAACTTTCACATACTCTGTCCTGGGGTTTTGCTCTACCTAGAGTCTCCAGAAAATTATTCTTCTAGCCCGTACTTACAAACAGGGCTAAGGACCTGTGAAAAAGACTATTGCCTCAGCATCTTTTTTATCCATACGTTCATCCTTAGCAAAGTGCAAGATATTACAGTTTAATTCCATTAGGAGACCCATCAGAAAGGTACTGGAAATGTCCCAGGGGCTGGTTGCTTAAAAGTGAATCAGAAAGCTTGCTGGGACTGTCCAGTGACCATACACATTAGGATTTTTAATAGCTATTTTTAAGGACACAGTTTATTGTCACTTGGATGATCATTAATATCACACCCCTCACTCCAAATAATCTATTTTCTTCTGCATATGTTTTACACATCTGTGTATTGATTTCACTAACTGGTTTGGGCATTATGAACTGTTCCTCCAAGCTGCTAAGCAGGACTTTGACCCTTTACTTGCTTATCTAAGTTAATGACACCAACTCCATTTGCAAGGTGTGCTCATCAGGCCTTCAAATTCCAACACATTTTCAAGAAACATCAGGAGGAAAAACATATGTAACGTGACGCAGCTGAAACTCAGCAGGAGGATTCCCACTGTAAAACTGATACTGTGCTAGTTTAACTGGGCTGTAGAAAATTTATAATGTTTTTATAGAATTCTGTTAATTGTGCAAGTTGAGAGATGCTTCATTTGCATCAAAAACAATAAGTTGGCAAGAAAGCTCGCTAACCGTGCCAGATCTAAAGGTGTTACGATGGCGGTAAGAAGAATTGGTTTAAGAAACCATTTATTTGATGAAATTGGAGGATCCCCAACTTCATAAATCAATTCCCAAATTGCAGGAAAAAATATTACCTTTTAAATGCCCCTAATTGTTATTCATTATTCTAGGCCCTCTAAACCTCACCAGAGCGGTTTATTGATGATGTAGTCTTCAAAGAACATTATTCAGGCAATGGAAAGGAAAAAAAAAAAAAAGGAGGAGGAAAAGAGTACTGCACCAGAATAATGAATTACAGGGGACAACACTGAGAAGTTTTAGTTTGCTTGCTCTAGACTCGTTTAACAAAAAAGAATTATTTTTTTCCTCATTTTTTCCTGAAGTCAGTTAAAAAGGAACAAATTTATTTAATCAGGAAGACGGCAGCAGTGAGATCCCTAAATATCTGTGTTTAAATTTTTAGGTTGACTCTTACAAAACCTAATCCTTTGACACAAGACGGTGTTCACGTGCTGGAAGACTCTTGGCCGCAGGCTTTGTGTTCTTGGGGTGTTTGTACGAGGGCTTAACTGCTGAGGTGACGTCCTGGTTCCACAGACAGCTCTGGCACAGGCCACAACAAACCCAGGTTTTCACACGGTGACTTTAAATTGCAGGGTTTGTGGACTGCAGGATTCCTACTAAGTCAGGGGAAGTTCAATGTGCACATTAGAGCTGATTTAGTGAGGGACTTTAGCGTGCCTAATGGTAAGCATGCAAATTGTCCCATTCACTCCACTAGGACTAATTCACTGGGTAAATTTTTGGCTCAATAAAAGCATAACTCCTACTCTTCAGAGCCGATTCCTCCGCAGAACAAAAGCGGAGGTGCCAGGCAGACAGTGCTGAGAAACTGCTATCAAGTGGAAAGCATCGTATGAAAAAGGGGAATAAAATCAGATTTGGATGAAGTTAAAATAACAGTCTGCAGGAAAGTCCAAGAGAGGCATCCAGGCATAGTGAAAACGTCTTAGCAGTGAGAAAACTGGGTCCTGCATGGGACTCGAGCAAGCCTACTTGAAGAAGTGCATTTATTTGTCCTAGGGCAGTGGGTAGACGGCCGTTGACATAGAAGCTGCACTTACAAAGGCCCTGAAAAAAATTAAATCTAAATAGTTGAGACAACAAAAACTGAGGAAAAAGAACTATGACCTTCCCCACATTATAAACTGAGGGTAGGACACAGACACCTCTAGCTCCAGGCCAGGAAACAGGCTCAAGCACAGAGCTCACTGATGTCCATCACTCGGCTTGTGCCAAGGTTTGGTGGGTGCCAGCTGGCCCTGTGCCCCACCGCGGCCACCGGGCAGGAGGAAGAAGGCTGGACACAGCTGCTTTTTGCCCAGGCCAGAGGGGAGATGGTCAGATGGGTGGCACAGAACCGTGCTGCGGGGCTGCAGCTCCATCTCTGACTGCTTACCCTGAGCAGCATTTTGGACACAGCCAGGTGGGAACCATCTGCCCAAGGGACAGAAGATCAGTTAGGATGAGACCCAAACTTATTTAGGACACGCAAGGGGAAGGGGACAGAGGAAGAGAAACTTTAGCACTGCCCAGTCTCTTAGGGGGAAAAAAAAATCAAGACAGAGAGTAGTTTGCTTTCTTTCACTTGCATTACAGAATTTACGCTGGGACATATTTCGGAAGCGTTAGTACACAAGGAGAGAAGGTGAGGGGGGCACTGCTCCGTTAATTTTCTCCTTTGCCCCTTAGTTCCCTCTGCAGCAGTCTAAACAGAACTAATTGTGATGTTCCAGTGTGTGTTGTCTGCCTCTAAGTGAGAGCAAAACAAAAGCAGCATTAAACTGATCTCTGTGGTCATCCCCACACCATACTGGTTTGGATGACTCTCCGTCTATGCGGCTTTTTGTATTCCAGCTTGTATCAATGGCCTCCTTGTTGTCTGTTGAGCCCCCGTGGGGTTACATGAGTACTATCTCAATTCAATAGCTTTTCCCTCAACCATTGTCTTTTAATATAGGTTTATAGTCCTCAAGGATATATGCTGCATTTACAATTAGTCATAACGTCCAGCAGTTACTGAGGCTTATTTGCAACCCAGAGTTTATCGCCCTTTGTGAGGCTGACAAAGAGATACTTGTTGAGAGCTGTATACAAAAGGCAAATACAATGGATGAAATTCTCAGGAATACAAAAGGCGGAAATAATAGAAGCAGCCAGTAAATAAATAGCTCTGGAAGAGATCAAGTAGCATCTCTTCTTCAACCTCCCTCCACCCCACCTCTCAAATAATGCATCTCACCTAGTTTTAAAACAGTATCTTGCAGAGACAGGAAAAAGTGACTGTGTTGGGCATTCAGCCTCACTTTCCTCTATTCTGTAGCTGAAAAGAAACGAAGTGGCAGGAATAACATTTTACACCCTGCACTGGAGGTCTCTGTCATTTTCCCAGTTCAGAAGCCACACTGCAAATCCTCTTGCTAGGGCCAGACATAGTTTGGCTTGCAAAGGAAAGGAACAGCAGCTCCGATGTGACAAAACAAATCTGCGTGTCTCAGGAAGGCTTTCCCCATCCCAGCACAGTCTCATGGCTCTGCTGCTCCATGAACAACTTCACTCCTGCACATACACACATGGTCCTGGGCCGGAGGGGAAACAGGCAGAGATGGACACGGTCCAGCCTCTCTGACACGAAGCCCTCAATGACTCTGAGATCTCCGAACACAGCACCACCACCGACCCATACCCTCACAAAGCACCTCTGCCCACCCCTTCAGCAAAACCACCTCCCACAGTTGCTGCTGTGGGGCAGGAGCCACGGTTGGCCCTGGTACAGGCAGGACAAGCACGAGGGGAGGCAAAGCTCTCCTGCCCCACGCTCCCCTTGCACGGGAAAGGGGCTGGAGAGGCAGTGAAGCCCCTCCTCAAGAACCCTTTTCCATCCTCAAATGCCTGGATGAGCAGGAATGGAGGGCCTGACCCTCTATTAGTTTACAAAAATATAAATTCGGTCTGAAAATTGCCATCTGGACCATAAGGCTGAGGAGCAAAGTGGGATCTGATTGAGTGAAAGGAAAGGAGGCAGCAGAGTCTCTGCACTGTTTACCCTGGGAAAATGGTGGCTTCTTCATTTCAAATATTTGGACAAAGTACTGTGGTGTAGCAGAATAAGAGCTGGGACAGGACCCAAGACAGAACAAATACTGCATCTGTCTCCTCTCACTCCACTCTGTTCCCTCCACTTCTCCAGAGGTTTTGCATCTCCTTCACATCCAAACAATGCAAACCTAAACAGCCTGGGTTAAATGGACAGATGTGGGAAACAAAACCCAAACACCTCTGAAGTGTGGGGAAGCTCTTCTATTGCAGTTGCAAAAGTGACAGTTCAGACCAAAACTGGAATTGTCTAAAAGGATTTGCACCAAGGGGCTCTCAGCAGAGCAAACCCAAGCCACGCTCCAATCCTCTCTGTCCTCCAGCTAAGAGCTCCTCAGTGTTGACAGAAAACAAGGCATCCTGGCAAGAAGTGATCATCTTTACACTAGCACTGAAGAAAGAACATAAACTCACTGCTGAGAGAGAAGGCAAAGTACCATCTGCAGAGGGTTAAATAATCAGGGGTATCCTGTCCAACCACAGGGTTTTAATATGAGACATTGCGAAGTCTAAACACAAGGATCCTTTACATATCTGCATGTGTGTCCAAGTACAAAATATCCCTGTCACTTATCACAAAGTCAAAAAACACATAAACAAAAATCACCATGCTTATGTTTATTTCCTTCTCTCAAGTTCCTCAGCACTTTGGAGAATTCCTTGGACAGGAATCTAAGCTCATTTAGCTGATGAGGATTTTTTTCTGCTGTCTCATGGCTTCTTCTCAGAAATAGTTTCAGCCCAACTTGCCAACTTTCCCTGGCCTACTCTGGTCCTGCCATTAGGTTGGCCTTTTCTCTTAAGAAATCATCTTTTCCTTCCTCTGAGCTATGCCCATGTTTCTTGTTCCTCCGTGACTTCATTTTCAACAGGTGTTTCATCTTCTTGCTTCTGTCCAAGAAGTTACCCAAGTCCTTACTTCGCCTCTCCGATGTTATGGGAGAAAATCCCTTCTCTCGACTCCCTGTTGAGAAGCCGGGCATTAAGATGAGTGACTCTCCACGGTCATTATCCTGGAGGATGTGACAGACTTGGTGAGAAAATGATGGATTCACGGTCCGCAGCGATCCAAGATGCTACCATTTCTCATAACAGCAACTGCATAACTTCAACCAGAATTCATAAATTGTACTTAAGACCCCCATATCAGGACAGGCTCCAAAAAGCCCTCAAGGAATCGTCACGTCTCTAAGGCATTAAATCCATCTCTCATTCACCAGGTAGCTGTGTGGGTATTAATACGGAAAACCTCTGTCAGCTTTGTGGAATCAAAGAAGAGTAATGAGCATTTTTGGACTCCACATGAACGTTTGCCAACATACCTTTGAACACGAGTTTAATATCACAGCTAATTTTGTTCCAAGGCAAACGTATGCGTTCAATGACGCCTCATACTAAAATAAAATATTTCCCTTGTGAAAACATTTATTTTTCAATGAATTCCAACAGATAAATAACATGGACACATCAATTCAAGATATAACCTCTCTTGTGTGTTTCAGGGAACACAACTTTTTATTTGATCCTAACCTTTGAGGGCTGAAAACGTTCTCTTAGCACTTAAATAGCAACATCATCTATTAGCTTTTCAGCCCAGAAAAGCTTTCACAGGGAATTGTAAATCACTGTTCCCTACAAGCCATGTGCTATAGGAACTGTAGTCTGAAAACTGACAAATTGCTTGCTGCTTAGATATTCATGGGGTAGATCTAGATCAGATGCAGAAATTCACATAATTTTTTTTCCACATACCAAGCTTCTATATTTTAAATTCATCATGAGAAAAAAGTGTATTTTCCTGAATGTGCCAATTTGTAGACACACGTTTCTGATCTGTACTTCCTCTGGCAGATATTGGCAGTGTAAATACTTGTATTTAAAGGCACCCTAGTAGTCAAAGGTTTTATCTTTACTTTAGAAATTGTATAGGTGCATTAATAATAAGGCTGCATGTGTAAAATAGGATATGTAAATAAAAATACGTAAATAATAGTAAAGATTTTATTTCAGACAACCAAATACACTACTGAAATTTAAGTGGATGTAATAAATATTCATCAAGACATTTAAATCAAGGGGAAAAGAGGTGTAAAATACATAAGGATTTAGTAGCAACTGTACACATTTCAACAAAGTACTTACAGGTAGAATTTAATCCAGTAATTTAGAAGCGCTATAGCTAACATTGCCTTGGGGCTAGGGTCAGGTAACCGACAGCAGCCTCCTGCCGTGTCCTCCTTCCCAGCCCAGGCTAGATGCAAGGAACAGCATCCACAGCCACGCAGCCGAGAACCAGTCCTCGCCAGAGGGACAGTAAATTAACTTTGAAGGACTTCTCCCAGTCTGCCAGACTCCATCCCTACACACACACCCTGTGGGGAAGGGCAAAACACAATTTGCCTCCCCCGCGACTGCTTACGCCTACGATAAGGAGAGGTGAGAAGGGTCAGACTGTCCCCTGGGAGATGAAATAATCCATTGTAAGTACATTACTCATTAAAGGGAATCAAAGAAGATACAGATGTGAAGAGTTTCAAAAGGCATTACGGTGTCAGCTCTCATAACCAACCAAAGTTCTAAACTTTTTGCTCACATTCCCTTTTCTGTTTCCTCTCTTTATACGTGTACATCCCCACGTGTTGCCGTACATGCAGATCATCAGTCTCCACAGCGTTTTTATGCTCCACCACTTGCACTGTTCTTTTGGCCACAGTCCTTTACAGACACACTAGTTAAAAAAACATTTCTTGCCATGCATCGCAACACAACAGTGATGCACAGAAGACGGGGAGAATAAAACAGGTATTTAGAGGGGGAATAGACTGAAATTAAAATTCAGTCACAGGAAAATTAAACTAAGCCTAGCTAGCACACATCATCAGGATATTGTGGAACATTTTGTGTGTAATCCCTCCAATACACCACCATAAATTTCCAGCAACCAAAACCTTCCTTCTACAGCAGTTTAAGGCAGAATGAAAATACTCCCATCATTTTATCCCTACATGAGCCCATTCCTCAGATAGTGTAAAGCTCTGCAGCATGACTTGCTTCAGTGAAGTGAGACTCATTTATGCCTTCTTCCCCCAAACTCTTTCTTTCTTGCAGTGAAGTTTGGTGTCACTCTGCTCTTTCTATCTTCTGAAACAGAGCAAAAGTTTCTGCTACCCAAACCATTACCTGTTATATTATCATTTCAGTGACAATTGCAAAACCAGTTTTGGGAGTAAGAAATACATCCCACAGGGCAAGACTATCACTTGACTTATTCCCACTGCCGCTTGCTGCGGTGCACAATAAACACCAGGCTGGTCCTGTTCTCCAGCTGTTTCTTCATTTTCTCCAGCAGGGCTAGGCTCCTGCTTGCTCTGTTCCCAGTTCCTTTGAAGTTACCTCCCTGGATTAAGTCCCAAACTAAATTAATATCCTCCCTAATAATCCCCAAAGCTACACCATTACTGAGCTACACGTTTCTGATCTGTTAACTTCTAGTATTCTAACCCAACACAAACCATGCCACCAAGTGTCATCTGTTTTCCTGTAATTAGAAATTATATAGCACTCTTGGAAGGTTCTAAATTCACCACCACCAAGAACATGAAAAGGGCCCTTCATTTCCAGAGGTAGAATGGCAAGCATTTGCTAAAGGAGACTTTAAGAGCTTTAATTCTTTTATGGATGGCAAGTACTTCTGCTGGTGTTTGTCCACTTTCCCTAGAGGAGCTTCACCAGGATGGTCCCCAAGGAGCTGACGTGCACAGCTTTGCATTTACTGTTCTTCATCCATACAGACACAGAGCTTCACAAGCAGGAGCAGAACACTTCTGAGAGCAAATATAACCCTGCTTTATCTCTTGTCCTTCTAACATTGTCTGGATGAGACACTGGTGTTTTGCTTTGTTGCTCCCTCAGGAGAGGGTAAAAGTATAAAAGGGAAAGAAAAAAATCAAGAGAAACAGATAAACATCTGAAGTTCCCAACAAAACACATGGTTTAACTTATGGAAAGTTTAGACAGCGATATCTTAGAAAAATATGTACTTAAGTTTTTCTCTATATGAAGTAGAGGGAAAAAAGCCTGAAAGACAAGAGGGAGATATCAAATGGGAAAGCTGAAAAATATTGAACTGATCACGGTTCACTTCAACTCCGTACAGTGCTCCTGACACCAGCTTCAAAGAGCAAAGTCCAAGCCCTGCAAACTCAGCCTAAGATAAAACTCCCCACTCAGTGATCCCTAAGCATCCAAATGATAATAAACACACTGAAGAATCTTGTTGGAAAGAGCCAAAAGGAAGATGTTTCCAAGACCTGGCTTGCTTTCACATCCCTTCAGTTCTCAGCCTAGCAAAGGAGGGCTGAGTGACCCTGCCTCTCCCAAATTTTAGAAGAGCCAGACAGGCAAACACTCTTTTTCCCCTTCCCACAGCTCAGGGGAAGTCTAATCTTTGGCGAGGATACACTAACCACTCTGCCTTTCCCATCGGTGCGTTACCCAAAAGCCTAAAGCTGGACAGACTGAGGGATGGAGCACTGCAAGATCTAGTCCTACTTTTTGCTTATTCTCATACCAATTTCTTGCCTTTTCCTTCATTTGTGGGAACAGGAATCAAGGGATATTCTTCCTCCAATGGACTTTCCCGATAGTTTACTGGTTCAGAAATAAGTCCCAGCTCCATCTATCACCTGTTCTAGCTCTGAATTGCTTAAAATTTCTAGTGCTAGGTTGATCCAAAATTCTGTGAAGCTGGGCAAAACGGATTTCAGAGTGCTTTGGGTTTCATCTGATTAACATTAATCTCCTGGCATCCTTGCTTTATCAGCCTTGTGAAATGTCACAAATACACCTACACACATTTTTAGAAGGAAGTCTTAAACTATCCACATCCCCCCTGGAGACGCTCAAAACAGCACTTATCCCTGAATAGGAATTTCGAGCAAACTATGAATGGAGTTTCCAGCATAAGACTTGAACTTCAGAGATGAAAGACCTAATAAGTGAGTTCTTGAAGTACACAAAGGAGCAAGTATCTTATAGGTAGCACAACTGGACTTGCTACAAGTTTCCTCTGTAGTCCAGCGCTGCCCAATCAAGACATCAAAAAAGCATGAGGAACATCAGCAGATCATGCTCAACAACCCAGAGATCAATGAGAGACTGACCACATGAGATTCATCACAGCCATCTCCGTGAAACAATCATCATCTACTGCTGCATCCTTCACCCACCAGCACAGCTGATGAAACAGGAACACACAGCTGTTACCTGAACACTGACACAGGTCAACACAACCCCCAAAATAAAGCACTAGTTTGGATATCTAGGTGCTGAACAAGGTAACAGTCCTTTTCCCTCAAAGTTACCTTTAACAGAGAGGTAGCATACATAAATTAGTTCCAACTGGCAGAAACAACTTTGAATCCCAAAAGGTTGTTGCACATGAGGATTGCTGCTGTGCCCGTGTCATCTCTCTGTTCTGACCATGTCTATCGCCCCCCCTGAGACTCCCAAGTACTTCCTTGAAATTTGGACAAAGCAAACAGAATGAGACAAAGCAATAAGCAAATAAATTGACACTGCAGGAATAAAAATCTGCATCAGGAAGGATGGAGTCAAAACCTTGGTAATCAGGATCTGACCAGTTACATCACCATAAAAAACAGACACTTGCCCCTTGCACCATTCACCATCATGATGATGCCATGATTAGTTTTTATAGCCCTCTTTTAGAAACATAGAATGGCTGGAGTTGGAAGGGACCTTAAAGATCATTGAGTTCCAACCCCTCTGCCCTGGGCAGGGACACCTCCCACCAGACCAGGTTGCTCCAAGCCCATCCAGCCTGGCCTTCAATACTTCAAGGTTTTGTCTTAATATCTAATCTAAATTTCTTTCAGTTTAAAAACTCTACCCCCTGTCCTACCACTACATCCCATGATAAAGAGTCCCTTCCCATCTCCCCTACAGGCCCCCTTCAGGTACTACTTCTGCTTGCACTTCAATTTAGGATCTGTTGCCCTCTATTGAGGATTCAACTGAAGTTGTGGCAAAGCACCAAATTGCACAAATTCCAAGTGTTACGAGCTGTGAGGTGGTGGTATTTAACCAGATGAATATAGTCAAGCCATGGACAAAGTCAAATTTCAGGTTAAAATGATGCCTCTTCTGGGTGGGCTGATTTGAACAGATCCAAACAAAAACATGTTTGGGAAAAGAAAGTACCGATTCCGAAACCACAGCGGCCTGCCTGCATTATTGTGTTCCTGCCACGTGTCCCGGGGTACATACGGCACGGCTATGAACTTGTCAGTGGTTCCTTCTCCCTCATTTGGGAACAACCTCCTCAAGTGTGACTCATGGAACCGCATAAACTGCGACAATGCCGTCCTTCTCCTGACTTCTCGGAACATAAACAATAATAACGTAAATATGACTTACCAAAGACTTAAGTAGAGCACTTAAAGGAAATCTATATTTTTATATAAACCACGGATGTTTAGCGATGTGGTATGATATTTCTGCTTAGCTCCTAATAGCTGGAAATTATCTCACTACTGAAAAGCAGTATATTCCTTGGGTGCTGAGAACTGAAGCCAGAATGGTATATTTATCACATCTTTTTGTGGGTTTGTATCAAGCAGCACAGGCATGAACATTATAGACCGGTAAATGATTCCATTTCATCAGTTTATAAATGACAAAGTGTTAGCAAACCTCTTTGTGTAACATGTGAGGAAAAGTTCATTTCAGACAGCTCGATGCCAGAAAAAGAATCATCTAGAAGAGATCCTCTTTTCAGTTCATTGACCTCTCCCAAGTATCCAGCAACATCTGGCTGTTGTTGGATACTAACCTTAGCTGATACCCAATATCCTCAGATGGAACCAACTCCCAAGTCACACAATCCTCATTTCCATCAGCTGATTGGTAACCACAAATATTTGTAGTCTGCATTATTTGAGCAATAACAAAAATCCAGCATGGAAGAACTCAGACATTAAAAAATAATAATAAAAAAAAAAAAAGAAATCAATGTTGGAACCACCTTAAAACCCTTATGATGATAAAAGGCAGAGTCAAGCCTGGAACACTGTCCTTAAAGTACCCCATTTTTTTTACTAGCTCAATGCAAGGATCTTCCAAAGCTTCTCTGACTCTGCACAAAACAGGCCATGGGAAGATCTGTTTGGTGCCACAACCACATCTTCACCTCTTACCAGCCTAAGCTGTCCTCTACCAGATTCTAACTACTCTTCACCTGGGCTTCTTCCAGTCTAACTCCCATGCTCCCAGCCACCCCCACCTCGAGAAGCTCTGCCCTTTCTCTGCCAGCCACAGAGCCGGTCCCAGTCTTTAATCTGAGCAATGGGAATATTGCTCCTGCCATCAAAACTTTCAGTGAGTACCAGACCACAAGATCTCAGTACCCGAACCCTCCACGTTGAACAAAGCGGTTGCCTGCGAAGGAAGCTTGGAACCTTGTGAAATAAATTAGAGCTGCTTTTGAACGTGATTTTTCACCCTAATTGATAAAAAGGAGTGAACTGCATCACTGTTAAAAAGGTGATGTAATTCCATGTCACTGAACACCACCAGCCAAACACCTTTCTGAAGCAAGGTCATTGGAAAAAAGCACCATACGCTCTTTTTAGAGCGCTGGGGAAGTTTTGAGGAAAGAAAACAAGGAAATCCAGTCTACCCAGAGGGCATGCTGGGGCCAACAATTGCTAGCTGTTTTTATCAAAAATTACAATCAAGAAGAAAAGAGTGAATTAAGACACTCGCTGCCAATTTCTAAGGTAAGGGAGATTAAAAATAAACTGCTCTGGAAAACCCACAATTCCTTCCTGCCCAACACTAATTTCTGAAAATTTGAAAGAGCAAAAAAGGGCCTTACTGGGATCAAGAACTGGAATAAAAATGGCAATCTGGCTAATAATGCATCTGCCATACGAGACACAGCACTCATATAATGAAGAGGACCAAGTTGTGCCAACCTGAGGATCTAAGGTGCCTGCACACAGGTACTATCACAGTTCATAGCAGCGGTTTGTGCTGATATTCCAAAAAAAACTTCCATCTCTCGCCTTCATCCTGCTTAATTCAATTGCTTAACTGTTTGTAGGATCTATGGGTTTAATCTAAGGAGAATCTAATTTAAAGATTCCTCAGGGCTGATAGGTGAAGTGGTAAGGAAATCATAAAGAAAACAGTAAAACTGTCAACAAGCCAAAATTCTGAAAAAAGAAAAAAAAAAGAGAAACATCTGTGAAATGGAAAAATGCATTTGCTGTGTTTCTTGCATCAATTCTGCATCATCTAGATGAACAGGTGGGAGTCCCCAGCGCAGCGAGGCCGTGACTCCTGCCAGCAGCTTTAAGCTCCGCGTTATCTACCTCCAAAGGCAACCCCAGGCAGAAAGAGCCAGCAGCTTGTTGGCACGGGAGCTTTCTGCCACGACCTTGGGGGAAGCCACACGCTATTTTCTCCTCTGTCAGATGAGAGACAATGATGCTTCTCCCCTTTGACAAGCGCTTCCAGATCTGTAAATAAAGGATCACAGATATTGAAATCCTGGGTACGCTCAGCTTGGTGTGTTCCCTGAGCTTGTGGCAAGAGAGGTGCTAAACACACGGATAAATAAATGCGATGCAGGGGAGTCAGGATTTTGACTATTCCCTGATCATTTGTTATTCTACCTGAGTAACTGAGGCTAAGATAGGGGTTTTCTTTCTGCTCCCATTGTTCTCCCTTCTCTATTTTCCAAATCTATAGTGCATTAGAGCCACACGATACAGACTAAAAGTTGGTATCTGGGTCCACGGAATGACAGTGACAGCACATTTTACTCCGCTGCTTTCTCAGGTCTGCTTCTATTTTTGTGCTTACTTATTTGAGCCACTAAATTATCTAATTAGTGGCATATATAGTTGAAACATGAGCTGCTGTGAATATTTACTGCACACTTGTTCAGGCATTTATCTAAATAGGTGGCATGCCAGGCCTATGTAATAAGGAATAATGATTCTTTAGAAGAGTTACAGGAAATTATGGAAGACAAAAAAAAAAAAAGAAAAAAGGGAAAAGTTTCACACAGTGGGTTGTAGCTTCCAACAGCATATATCAATTCTTCCAGAGATAGAGCAATTGCATAGTAATGACAAAAATTTTATTGTAACAAATAAATCAATACTTGCCCTGCTGCAGTCTCAGATGTTACTTTTATGGATCTTCCCATGTCTATTATATAAAACTGCTCCTGATAGAGTGCATTAAATGACAACTGCTGGGGGGGGTGGTGGTGGTGAAGAATACAGTACCACGTCTTTGCGCACCGTGCTCTACCTGCTATTAATCACTATCTCATTGCACGGAGATCCATTTATATCACTGCAACAACAGTGCTGAGTGGCTTACAGTGATGGACTGCGCGGCAAGGGAATGTTTGTTTTTGCAGCAGAGCTGTCACCTCACACCCAGCACAATGAAAATCCAAGATACCCCCAATTAGAAGTCATTTTGAGGGGGAAGGAAAAGACCAGTAAAAACACACTGAGGGGCAAAGATAAAGGATATTAGTGTCCTATGGTCTTAGTCCTCAAAAACACTGCAAGTCTTCTCAGGGCCCCATAGAATGCAGACAATCCCCCCGCACCATCAGTGTTCTACCAGCCCCTTTCTATACCCAGCTCTTCATGTAACAGCAAAGCCATTTTTCACGGTACATAAGTCATTGTAGCAGTTATCTTTCTGGATATCCAGTAGCTCAAACAGAAGCCAGAGACACACAAAATTTTGTTATGCATAAGATCATACCACAGTCATCTGGTCTAGCCATCTTCAACTGACACTTCTGTTTTCTAAATACTAAAAAAAAATAATAATAAATGAACAACCAAATGCCTAGTTCTGGCAATTCAGAAGGAAACAGGGAGCCCATCAGAGAGTTTCTATCTATTCTCTTTGACCAGTACCTAGTAAGAGGAAGGTACCTGGCCCTTACATCTAATCCTTTATTTCAGACTTTCACGCCGCAGCAAACGTGCCAGCAGGGACCGGTGCCAACAAGTACTAGGAAGTGCCTTTGAAGTCAAAGGAATACCAGGCATGGGCAGAGAGTAACACCACTGTGACTGTTTGAAGAATTACAGCTGTCAAACGCATTACCTTGTTTTACCTCATTTGTTGGCAAATATCTAACAAGTTCCCCAACAGAACAGGCTATGGTCATCTCTTGAGGCTGGGTTGTTTGGATTTTTTTCATTTTTTTTTTATTTCTTTTTGAAAAATACTTAAGTCAATAATTATTTCTAACAGAGGAATAATTTCTGAATAGTACTGTCTTCAAGAGATACTAGCAAGGGTCAGCTACACCATCACATCGCTTTATCCTTCTCCTTTTCCTCTTCCTCATCTTTTACCCATCAGGCTTTACATCAGACCTTTTGGGGCAGGACACACACACATCATCTTTTATTTACCCTCACTACAATTCGGATGTTACAATGGGAAACTATAGTGATACTACCCAACAGACTCTTTTTGACACTGCTTCTCAGAAATAAAAGTTTAAAAAAACACCACAACAGCCTTATCAAGTCCTTCCTTGCCCACACACATCCAAACATTGGGATGAGCTTTTTATCTGCCACTGAAAACCAGGTCTCAAATGCTACCAGCAGGAGAGACAAACGAAACAGGCAGCTTACAGAATTCTCTCATTTCCCTGGTTTCTTCGCTTTAGGTGAAATGATTTTTTGCTGGTAGGTTTTGGAGTTTTGGGGATTTTTTTTTGATACAGCTATATGTTTTTCTATGTGTTAGATCCAAACAGTTGAGCACTTTAGAAGGAATGCTGTTGAGCATTATCCTTTCCAACCCAATACTCTCCTGTCAGCTTCCCATTTCCCAGCCTACAGGTGTCACCTGAAAGATCTACCACTCATTCTAAACATCCAGCTTCTCTCTACTCTGTTATCCACACCCTGGGGGCAGAAAACCCCAAAAGAACACTTCTGCACTGTACTTCCACACTACATATGGATACAGAAGTTCCCTCCTGGACTCAGATTAATTTATTCACCCGTATGCTAATTTCATTTGCCTATGGCTATTAGTGAATAACCTGAAGCCTGAATTTGGCATGGTTGTTAGGAGTACTTGCAATGATAAATGACCAAGGGGGTATATCCACACGGATTCTTTCTCTTCTGCATTTTAATTCATTAACCAAATTAGGTCTTAAAACCATTTACCTATTTCCTACCCTTCTGATAGATTAGTATGCATTTCATAGTCATCCATCTGATAAAGGAAAAAAAAAAAATCTAGACCAGTCTTCTACAGTGTTACAGGCAGGACTGTCTCCACCCTTCTCATTGCTCAGCTAAACCCAGTTTTGTTCCTTTCTGTTGGAACAGTCATTTGCAAGTGAATCCCTTCGCTCTCTGAAGAGGCTGGATGAGACAGCAGATGCCAGGCTAGCACAAATGGAGCTGCACATCTTCTCACACTTGCTACCTCCCCAGTTAGCTCAGCAGAGAAGTTATTTTCTCATCACCCTTTTTGAGCATACACAGAGTGGTTGAACTACTCCCCTCACCCTAAGGGATGGGTCTATGAACACTTTCCCCCAGCATAATCCCCCTTTGGAAGAGACACTCCTTCACCTTGGGCCCAGGTTTCCTCTCTTCACCCCCATGGGCATTAGCACTTGACGGCTGCAGGGTGAGCAGTGAAGGAGGAGTTCAGCTGCAGGCCAAGCTTTTACTGCTGGGCTAACAAGATCAATAGATGCTAGCCCTGACCTGGGAGAGGTGACAGGAGCACACAGTCAGGCACAGGAGAGATGCAGAAGGGAAGGAAAGCATTCCCACTGGGTAGATGTTGCCTGAACAGGATGGTGGAATAGCAGTCAGCTGGGCAAAGAAGGGCTTGTCTGGAGGTCCTCTGTGGAGAGGATAAAGTTTACCCATTCCTGGCTTATTTATAGCTTTACCTCTAAAACATGGTTGTCTTCCCTTCAGTCATTTGTTTTGGGGCTTTGTTTTTTTCCCCGTTTCATTTTGAATTTTCCTTGCAGGCCCTTGGTTTGCTCTAATAAAGCTTTTAAAAATGTTTTTGCAGGGAAGTCCATAAGCAAGGGTCATAGCTCCAGGGAGAGCTGCAGCCCACCCTCATACAGTTTAACAACACAAGTTCCAGGCAGATTTTGTGACACGATTCCCTTTCAGCTCCAAGAAAGGGAGTTTTCATTCAGCAGACTTCAATGGTTTCATTAATTTATCAGTGCTTATCCTTTGAAAAATCTAGTAGTTTAGAGAGACTTCTCCTTACTTAACTTTCCTTTTAAACTCAAGCAAGCCACCTTTCTGATCATTCCATTCAACTTGTTTTTATAAAGTAGCTCCATCACAACATCCTCACTATTTATTGACACCAAAACTGACAAAATGTCACCTCCTTTGGACTCTGTAAATATTTGTTCATTCCTTCCAGAAATAGCACTTGTCTTTTTCAGCCCACATGTGAGAAGTACCCACATGCTAGAAAAAAATGTATTCAATTTTCCTTTCAGGATGATGGTGGTGGCGAGAGGAACGATGTAAGATTGCACACTCTCAAGACATACATCATCTATTGCTGTATTTGGTGACTGAGGTTTCTGGCCCCTGCCTGCCTGAGCTCCTGAAACTCTTACCTACAGCTCCAGCCTTCCACCTGGCTTTTAAGGATCTCACTTTTTAAAACTGTGAATTTAAAAACCATCAATTTCTCTCCCGCTGAAGAGCATGGATGGAGATTGTGCTACACCATCTGGTCCCAGCCGACTTCATGCTATTAAAGGGAGAGAGAGCTTTTTAACTCAGTAATTCCAAGTATTTTTAGTTTGCATTTGTTGCTATTCTACAGCTGGGATCACAATGTTTTGAAGTAAATCAGATGAGAATTATACCATGCAGAAAGCAGCAGCAGATATTCAGCGCACCTATATTAGGTTAATGTATTCTTTTTATGGATTTATTTTGCTTAGCTCAAGACATGCAGAAAAGAATAGGAAAGATAATGAAATCCTTCAAACAAGTGATTTACTCTATATCAGGGATGTGTTTACCTGCCCTACTTAGATGAGGAAAAAAAGAAGTTAGCTAAATGGTGCTAGATATGAATATTTTTGTCCTTTATTTCCATAAAGCTTAGCTGCATATGGCCCCTCGAGTAAACAGCAAGTATTGGCTCATAAGCTCTACTGGGGAAAAAAGCAGCATTAAAGGTGGATCTCTGCTCTCACTTCCACTGCAATCACAGTACAACCAAGAGACTAAACGAAACAAAAATGTTTATTGATTCCTTTCCCCATAACTTTGTACAAAGAATATTGAAGACTGGCAGAGTGTACTAATGCCTTAACTTCTTTGATTTAGTTATAACATGAGGATAGCAGCAAAAAGTAACAGGGAAGCTATTTCTTTGAAGAGAGCTTGGATTAGGGAGAGCTACACGACCTTCATTTCTTTCAAATTAGGAATTCTTTCCAACTCAATGCAGATATATACCTCAAAATAACAATTTTGTTGACTCTCCACAGGGTAATAACACAAGGCAATGTTGTAGCTCCATGCATAACAGACCGTCTTGGAAGAGAGCTGTCAACCGAGGCACCTCCAAAGTAACAACCCTGCCAGTTAACAGCGATGGACAAGGATTTGGATTTATATTGCACAACCTCTTGCAGTTCTTCCTCTGCTTCTCCCTGTTGGTTCACAGATGTTGCTTCATCCTTTCTCTGAGCAATCTTCATACAGACACATATATATGTGTATGGAAGATGGACTACAGGCAAAACTGAAGTTATAGCTGAAGGTAACCATGCACTGCAGACAAGTGTTCTGGTATGGCTGGAAACCTTCACAGGCCATCCAGTATTTCAGAGAGTCTTAGATCTATTCAGCTTCAGCAAATTTTCCATTTAAAAATCAGCTCAAGTCCAATCATCCTAGATGGCCACCTCATTCTATTGCACAGACATTCGAAAACAAAAACCACATCACAAGCACATATTGGCACTGACAAATTCTAGTTGTTTAATTTAAGTGTCTTGTTTCAGGCTCATACTCTCTACCTAGATAGCAGAGAGGAACCTCTAGCATAGACAGTCAACCATAATGTACACATCTACACTAGATGCCTAAAAGCAACCATCCTGAAATGTCAATCTTTCAGAAATACACTTTAATATTTTAACCTTTCATGTCATATTAACACCACAAACATTAGATTTTTCTGATTACACAGTGATCAGCAGTACCTCAGTCTGTCAACTAGACAACCCAATTAATGCTATTTCTCAATTCACAGATTTGTTGACAGTCCCTAACCAAGTTGTCAGTGGACAGAAAATGGCATAATTCGCTTAGATATTTGCAGTCTGTCAACACTGTTCAGATAAGGTTGCCTCTGGCCCTACAGTCCACAGGAAACCAGTCCCTCAGTGAACTGGGAGCACAGTACAAAGCCAGCATCCCTGGTGAAAAGGCACTGAAGGCTTCTGCTTCTGCCAAGGTTGCTCCATACCTGCAGCTCTTTAGCAGGAATCAGCAAGAGCCTCATTCATAAATAATTTGGTCCCTCTAATAAGACCATCTTTAAAGCTCCCAAGCCCCCACACCAATAGTCTGCACTATGACCATCCTCAACATCTTGGGTTTAGAAAAGAAACATGCTTTACAGTTGTATTCTGTTTGAGTTCACAGAACTTGAACATTTATCAGCTACTTCAGTGTTTAAGGCATTATTCATGTCAACAGCATTTTGCTTGCTTTTCATCCTCTCCCCAGAGGAACAGTAAAACAGATTTATCTTTACTTTCTGATCTTTATTCTCCATTGTCACTTTATACAGAAAAGCTTCTGCTTTGTTTTGCCTACTTCCAGGCAGGGTTTGCCTCCCTCCCCCTTTAAAGTCAACCTTCCTGGGTGCTGATTTGTCTTCTGTTAATCATCACTTTGCTCTAAGCTGCACTAAATTGGTTTTGCCACTATCTGTCTTATTCTGATTTGTACCACAAAGTTCCTCCATGCTTTTAAATTTAAAGCCAGCCTTCAACAAGACAACTAGTCATGGCTTTGGTGATCCTGAAACGCCAGCACATGGCCAAAAACTGGGCCTATTTCCATCATGGTTGACCACCAGTGGCTTCCCTAATGATGGCTCTTTGTTAATTTGATCCTGTTATTCTCACCCTCGATTCCATGATTAGATAGGACTGCAGGCATGGCTGCCTCAGGATAATTAGTCAGCCCAGGAAATTTGAGAAGCAAAAAAAAACTTGTTTGGTTATCTAGATGCTATACAGAAAGAAAACTGAGATGGTAAAAGGAGAGGGACATCGGGTATGGCTAACTCCATCTTCAAGAAAAAAAAATTACAGCCATTTTAAACGACAACATATTTGTCTAAATACATTGGATTAATACCTAGTGGAGTATTTACCAAGCCCTTAGAAGCTGATGCAGTCTTCATATACGTATGTGTGTGTGTGTGTATGTATATATGCCCTGCCCTGTTGCTAAACCAGGTTGTCCTCCATGTACTGGAAAAGTACAGTTCACAGAATTTTGCCATAGACTAGAGCTGCTACTCCCCGTAGCCTATCAGAGAGCAGAGAATATTACTTTTATTAGCAGCGAGTTAAATTAATGTGGATACTTGAGTACCATAAGCAGAAACATTATGAGGAGAGGGGATTGACATACAAACAAGTACAATCCTAACTCTTAGAGGAGCTGGAGTAAAAAATGGGCTTTTCCTATTATCCATAGCTATTCCTGATGGCTCTTAAGAATAAATATGTTTAAAAGTATCATCTGTCTTTTTATTTTATTAGGAATCGGTCATCAGTGTCCCATCTGTTCCATCGCTCAATTCCAGAACATCTGAATGCAATATTAAATTAACCTAGTGTGGGATACTTAGTCCTGTTTCTGTTTAAACAGCAGTATATTTCAGTTTTGGCTTGATGCAACGTAACTTTTATGGGAACAAATATATTACTGAACACAGTTTTTAAGTTTCCTATAAATTTTTCTGTAAATTGACCACGTGAATATTCTCTACAGCAAGTTACTCTCCTGGTATTAGGAACTCCATGGCAAACTTGACTAAACGTCTGCTTAGTAGCACAGTGTGGCACAGAGCCATATGCCTTTCCCACTTGGGTCATAGAGCTAGGACTGACCTCTTTGCCTTGATGCACACTTATTTTCCAAGCAACAATTGGAAGAGGCTCATCGTAGTATGTAGAGGCCAGAACCCCACTGTTCAAACCCACAGTAGCGGGGAGTCAACAACTATCACCGTGTCAATGAAATGTTGCCATGTGGCCGGGAAATAAACAAAACAAATTCAACATGGATTTCACCATCTGAACTTCATCTGACACAACTGCACAAGGTCAGCAGCTCAACTCAAGCTGTACCGAGCAGTCATTTCATTAAATGTTACAGTAGGAAACACGAGAGTCAAACTTCAGAGGCCGACAGTTTGGTCTTTGGTTTAAGCAGCACAAGTTCACCACGATTCAACAGCCATTATCAATCAAACTTACCAGAAGCAGTTATTACAGCTAAAAGATTCTTCAGGTCAGAGAAATGGGTCATTCTCAGTTACAGAGACCACTTGAATATATTTTCATCTGGATTCATCTCAAATATTCAAAATTATTTTTTTTCCTTAATTTTATAGCAATGTAACAAACATGTTTTGACCGAAGTGACTCTGTTTTAGTACAGGCATAAATAAGAACTTCATGGAAAACTCAGCAAGGTTTAGTCCTCAAATTAAACTATGCTCATGTAAACACAGGATGTGCCAGCAGCTGAGAAGGGCTCTTATCTGTTGTGTCACATTTTGCATTTGTGATGTGCATCTTCCCATTCTTCTTCATTGGACTGGGAACTCACTGGCCTTAGCCTGAGACTGAAGACAAACCTTGCATATAGTTTTCACCCTATCCAGACAGCCTCCTTTCAAGCGTGGCTGAATAAGCAGGTGATGCATACATCTATACAAGATCAGATATAATTAATAAGACAAATTATTTGTGCAAGGATTTGCTAAATAAATATGGAAGAGTCACTGTTTCAGCATCTAAATGCAAAGACATTGGGAAGAGTTTATGATGTCCTTAAAAAAAGAATGCCTCAGAGAAGCCTGAATTCTGTTACCCATCACAAGATGACATAAAAGGCCAGACAGATTTAAAAGAAGCCCTAGGATCCAATTGGTATGATTTTATATGCACAGCTTATTGCAAAAGAGCAAAACACATTTACCACCTCCCTCCCCTTCACTCAAAAATTCATCCTAACCAGGGTTAAGAAAGATAAAGGAAAAGCAGAAAAAGAAATGTTAATACTTATGGTCTTGGATTCCTAACAGAGTGAAACCATACATTTATGGTGATTTGCCAGGAATTGCAAAATTACACAGACTAGTAAATAGCTTTGCAGAATCTGAAACAACAGTGGAACCATTTTCTTGTGTTTCCCAGACGTTGGTTTCAGCCAACCCTATGCCACACACGAGCTTTCCTGCCGTTCATATGCTGTCAACAAAATAAATGGACAGCGATTGGAGAGTGCCTTCTACACAGCTGGATTACGCCAGGCCAGCACTGACTCCAACATTGCATAACAGGCAACTTGGGGAAAAAGGAGAGGGAAGGAATGGAAAATCATGTGCAACCATGAATGAGATCTGGGTGGTTATAACTGACAAACTCCACAAAAGCTAGAGAAACAAGAACTGCAGAAGGGACACAGCTTTGGAGAAAGAAAAAGGGCAGACACGCACAGGCAGCAGGATCCAAGCCACCTCCAGAGAGATTAGTCCATGGTTGGCTCTGAAAACTCAGGTTGGACTACCTGACCCTCGGTGGTTTCACTCCTCAGATTTATCTTTTCAATTTGCACTGTATAAAGCACTTTTGAAAACATATGGTAAATGGAGACGTTCTTGAACACATCCCATATAATAAATGTTTTATGTTGCATAATAAATAACCAGATTCAATTAAGCTCAGCATAGGAGCCATATTTTGTGAGCATTGTTGGGAATTTTAACATCTAACACACTTTTAGAGTAAAACATTGTATTAGCGTTACAGCAGAACATGAAGTTAGATAGCCTGAAGTCTCCTCCTTTCAGCCACAGGGAAAAGAATCTGGATGTCATTATTGTAGTAATCCTGAAAATGGGATTTTGACCTCTTGTTGGTACAATCCAGGAAACACTCCTTTGAATCTTTGTCTTTACAGCTGGGGAAATCAGACACTAAACCACAATTGGTTTGCATTAGATTTTGGTAGGGTGTAATGTAGGTGGTTAAATCCTAGCTGCAGTGGTGTGCCTTATTCTGTGTGTAAAGTCTTTCAGACAGCCAATATCTTGGAAGAAAGTTGGGGAAACCAAGGAATTGAACTTCTGCCTTCTCAGAAGGGAACAAAACTGCATAGATTAAAGTAGAAATGAATCCTTGAATTTTAGCACCGAGCACAGCTTCTCCATTTGGGCAGGCTTTCTTAAATGCTGCCTTCCTACTCTACTGCTGTAATTCTGCATGTAGCACATCCTTATTTGAGTAAGCATCCTACTACTAATTTCATCTGTGAAAGGACAAATGTTTGTTACAAGGAGTGTCTTAATTTGACACAAAGATGGGGAACATTTTCAGATCACTTCACTGTCCTGGTGAAGTGATATTTAATTTACTGACTGCAAAGTCATTAAGAACATGACTAGATCGAGCTCCTACTCCTGATTTAAGGAACCCTTGTATGATAGTATCTAAAAAAACCCCACCCCAACAAGGAGCAGGTAACCATCCAAGGTCAGAAGGATCATTATGACTATTGAATTAGGATGACTAAAGCCTAAAAACTATGGGAATGCAATTTTTTCTTTTTTAAAAGGTATGCAAGCTTGACTTAAAGACTGCAATAACCGAGACTCCATCATATGCCTGTCTTGTTCCAGAATGTCTGTTTGAACAAGAAGTGCTTTATTCCATAATTCATTTGCCTACTTTCCCCATCGGATTCTGCTTTGCTATGCCCTGCTGGAAGCAACATCTGGAGTTAGTAACAGTAAAAAGATGAACATGAACCTTCCCTATGAAAATAGGCATTGAAAAGACTACTCTTGGAGATAGCACACTTATTTCCTACCCTGAATCTCCTGTGACAACTAGTTATTATATTTTCTATACCAGCTGTGGTATTTCAGCTGCTGATACTGTTGTAACTATTGCTGAATGACAACTTTTTAGCAGCAGATACTTAAGCTGTGCAAGACACCCTGCCTGCAAAACAGGCTATTGCTCGGTTTTCAGTCTTCCACCTCCCTAACATGTTCTCAATCTACACATCAACTAGAAATATTTTTCTAATTCTTCACCATTTTAATAGACCAGCCCAGAGTTTTAAAAGTAGAAAAAAGTAACTCTAAGCTTCTGGATCCTTTGAATTTTCCATTTGAGTCACTGGAGTATCGCCAGGTTTGCTGGAGCAGACTGCGGTCCTGTAAGATGCATCTCTTGTGGTTCACCCAAGATGCTATTTGGGAAAATTAGGAATCTTGCAAATGCTATACTATTATTTTAAAATAACTCAGTAGTTTGGTTTCTTATGATACATGCAGGATGAGCCTGGAAACTACAGCAATCAATTGTGGCCAATTTTGGATGACAGACAAGAGATTTCAGTACTGGAGACTTGTCCACGATATCCTATAGGCAGGGACTGAGAATGAATTTTGTATTTCCACTCTGATACTCTATCACTCCTACCATTTTTTTTGTTCACTCTCCCACCACCACACTTACCTGGTTTGTTATATTTTATATCCATACCATAAGATCCCAGGGCTGGAACACCTTTCTTTGCAACTTCACTCTACAGCACACTCATGGGGAGATGTAAATACTTGGCCAGAGTTACTTTGGTAGATAATACTCAAGTCCTTTACACAAAAGTGAAAAACAGCCAATCTTTTGAAAACAGGAGTTGTAGCCCAGGTTCTCAAAGTAAGAAAAGTCATATTCAAGGAAAAACTTGCCCATAGTGTATACACCTCAAGAACCTCAAGGTTCTTCCTGCTTCAAAGCAGGATGGTTTCAGCCCCTCCAGCAAGTAGATTTCAGGCAGTTCCTCAGTCACAAATCCCTTCCTCAGACAAGGGAAGGCCAGTCAGATGCAGCTCTTGAGCACTGAACACCTAAGCACTCAGACCTAAAAACCCTCCAACAGAACAGAATGGTTTTAGAACCAGCGAACTGAGATTTCAACCAATTTAAACCGAGTTCAGCTTCTTCACCAACAGACCAGGCTTCTCTTCCAGTGCTCTTTGCCCTGAAGCGTTTGTTCTGATGGGTGTTTAATCCACTTCTCATAGATGTAAAGCAGGCATACAGTGTGCTCTGGAGTCTACCATTTACATAGACTGTGTATAACAACATTTAAGGGCCTGGGCACCTTGTAACACTCCCATTTGATTTAGAGACATAAAAAGCAGCATCAGGCAAGGAAAATACCAGGTTACATTACATTTCATGTTGCTACATGTTCTTATAGATTTCATAAACCCCTGTAATAACAGGAAAAAAACCACCCTAGGAATAGAAAAACATTACCAGCTCTTATGATAACCTGTACCTTCAGTATTAACAGATCCACTGAGGGGTTTTTTAAGTCTTATTCTCCCATGTAAATATAGTCTGAAGCAAATGACAGACAACTGATGTTGCATTACAGAAGATCCCCCATCAGCTACATTATAATATTTTAAAATAATGTTACAACCTCTCAAGCATCATATGCTATCAGCATTGCACTAGATTAGTTTTCTGAATTTTTTTCATCTTCGAAAATCTGGACAGAAGATTAGTTTAGGTCATACCATCAACACAATTGAGTTTGGCGATTTCTCAGGCTGAATTACAGACATATATCTTTATCACAGGAGCCCAGTTTTACCTTTGTTAGAGCAGTTGAGTGCTTTGCACTTACACATGTATTTAAATTTAGCTTTGGTTGCATTTTTACAGCATTACCTTGTGTAGCAGCGATAACATGGTTTAAGTTATGTGTTATGCATGTATATGGGGGCTTGTACGCAGGGGAAAAACGTGAGAAGGCAGACTATCACAGCAAAGCTACAGTTATCCCAGGTTAGCATCCTGTAAATTCACGGTTATTCCAGCATAAGAATGTTTCTGCTGGATATGCTGCATACAAAGGGACACAGTCAGTGGCAGAGCTCTCTCAGTAATTCCACATACCTTAAAATATTTCTCCGGCACAACTCCCTGGTTGTCACGCTGGCTGACAGGAATCCTAGCGAGGGGTAATTCCAACCCTCTCAAAACAGAAGCCCTAAAAAAAAAATAATGAAAAAAAGGGCTGAGTACCTAGAGCAGTTTCCATGCTGGATGAAGGTGACTTTCAAGTTTAAGAGGAAAAGGAGCCTCACATAAGATCTAGACAGTTTTGTAGGGATCGGTTTCACAGCAAAAAGAATTGCTACATGAACATCCATTAATTAATTACAATTGAAGGCATTGCACAGGATGCACACTCATCAGAAACACATTAGCATGAGAACTGCAGTAGGACAATAATCCCCTTCCCTGTTCTGGAACTGGAAAGACTGGCAGCTGAACTAAAATAAAGAACTGGCTGGGCTCTACATGAAAGCCATTTCAATAAGCTGGTATCGCATCAGCTAGGGAGACTTCACCTCACTGGGTTTGTACAGATATATATATAGTACATGTATATATTATTCTCTTAATTTTTCCCCAAACCCCCAAATGCAATGGTTTCCGATAACACAAATGGTCCTGATCTGCTTTGCAAGTCTATGCAACATACTGACAGGCTTCAAAGCCAAAGGCTGAAGCCCAGCCCCAAATATTATTTAAAACAAAGCCACAAGATCTCCAAGCCTCAAACAGGCATGTTTCACTAGAAAGGTGATGATTTAAATCTCCTAAATTTCACACAGAGTAAATGAACTGCTGAAACTTGGTCTTTGACCAATGCTTGGAGCAGACATCAAATTGCAGGGTCTGAGATGAGAAAAGTTCATCCAGAGGACACTGCAACAGGTCTGAGCCCAAATAGGTATAAACAACCAGAGTGAGCTGTACAGCTGCCTCCTTATTACACTCAGATGGCCACAAACATATTTTATGTCTCGACAACTCAGTGTACAAGGGGTGGGAAAACCAGTTCTCCATTATTATGCGGAGATTTTAAAGATGAACACATCTTTTAAAAGTTTGAAGGGAAAAAAAAAGTATAAAGACAAATCAAATTAAGATCCTGCTGATAGTGAGCTTATGTTAATTTTTGTTTCACTTGAATCAATCAGCAAGATTTATTTTGGTAACAGTTGGAGCCTTTAAGACATTTTATATCTCTCTTGTTCTGTGGCATCACGAGAGCCACGTGCAATGAACTCAATGTGCGTAGGCGTCTGAAGGACCTGAGAAGATGCTTCTGCAGTCTCACGTGGTTGGAGGGCTGAGGATGAAGGGGCTGCACCCACTGCAGGGTCAGGAAGCAAAGAAATACCACTTTTCACCTTTTGCCTTCACTCAAAGTATTTAAAAAAACCTCGCAAGTCTCCCAGCAATAAAGCAGGCTGAAGCCACATCTTGGAGCTTAAACCTATGTCCTGAAGGTCCCAACAGCCCTGTGATCAGGAACTTGCTCCTGTGCCAGTGGGGAGATTCCCCACCAATTTGCACAAGGGACACTAAGGACCTAGAAAAAAAAAAACTAACCCACAAACACCTCTCAGTCCAAGAGGCACTGCTATTGAAACCGGTCCTTGGATTAAAGGTCTTAGCAGCCAACCTCAGGAACACTATAACAGGTAATAGCATTCTGATGTAAGGAGGTAATGTTAACTGAAAAGTAGGCTAAACAACAATACTTCTAGATTACATTTAAGATTAAAAACAATGTTTTTTTATTAATGATCCAGATACATAAACTACGTATTAGGAAAGTCACAACATACCCATAATTTAAGATAAAATTATTTTAAAATACTGGTCACCACTGGGAGTTAATATCCTCTCAAATAAGGCTTTTTTTGAAAATGGGTCTTAAATGATGGGAGACATCATGTATTTTGAAGGGGTTGCAATGTTTCAGTTTTCTTTATCTTTTGTTGCAATTGCAGATTTTCCTTTGCCATAAAATGTTACCAGAGCTTTGTGACGTAATTTCTGCCTAGAAGTTACCAACATAAATTTCCATATAGCTGCATAAAACGTGACCAGCCCCAGGAATTTGCCTGCAAAGAGGACCATCTAGGTCAGTCCCACTTCCTCGGGACATAACGGGGCCCACACTCAAAGCCATCTACTAATTTCCCCAAACCTATTTTTCACTAAATCCAAGAAAAAAACACACATATCCCTGAAAGAAAATTGTGATTCATAATCAGTCAAGATTTTATACTTGTTTGAGGCCAACTTTCCCAAATAACGATGAAGCCATCAAAACCTAAATAAGTCCAAGAAACAAGTTTTACTTCCACATACAGATTATTTCATCATATATCACTTTAAAGTTTTATTTCCATTAATATCACTGCTTGCCTATGCATTAGAACTTCTGCTGTCTTCTTGCTGATGAGGCAATAGGAGCCTCAAGATTCTTTTTTCCCCCAGTAGGAAAACACGATATATAAAACTAGGTTAAACCAGGTGCTAGGTATTTTCAAGAAATCTCCAAAAAGAGCAATTAGAAGCTTAGTGTGCTCTACCAGATTACCTAAGTATTTTTATGTTGCAGTAACAATGGTGGATTACCCTACATTAACAACTTAATACAAATTAATGAGGCACTCTAAACAATACTCTTCTGCTGCTTAATTGCATATAATCTTAGTTTAGTTCAGTATAATACTAGCTGGAAACAATTAAATACAATGGTAAAGCCGTTCATCAAACTTAAGGAAGATCCATGCCAAGTACTCAGACCTCTTTCCCCTGAGGTTAGAAGTTTAAGATCAGAATAATACTGAATCATATCCCTACTTGTAGCCCCATTATCTTTTTCTTCTTTAGTTCTTAGACAAAAATTGATGAAGAAGCCTAATTTCCAGATTTTTATCAAGCAGTAAGAACAGATTCATCACTTGGTATAAAGTCACACTGTTTCCATGAAGCCAATGGAGTTATATTAATTTACTTTAACCAAAGCCTGGGCCGCTGCTTTTATCTGTTCAAAGCTAGAAGTACCGGATAACAATCATCCCGGGTTTGTTTTTTCCCAAATCAGAATCAGCACATCAAGCACCTATTTGGTCTTGAACAGATTTTACACGATTTACCAGCATAATAATTTGACACTATTGAAAACACTGGTTGAATATAAGCTTTCATTTTCTTGTATTCTAATCCACCTGGGCTACAGAAGTGCCGAGTGTGTACTTATAGATCTATAAATAATTAAAATCTAAGAGGGCTGTTGGGAAAATTGTCTCAACTGATCATCAGCCCTCTCTCACCTGTCTAGACGTATTTGCATTGCATTTATTCTCATCTTTAAAAGGGGCCATGTATTTTATAAACCACAGGTGCCAAATGAGGATTGAATAGAAGCTCCTCTCAAGTCAAGCCCACAAGCCCTGGTAAGAGCCACTGGCCTCAGATCATTTAAGTGCTTTCACAAACTTCTCACAACCTCTTGTCTCATCCCACCTAGAACACATTTCATTTCAACTTGACAGAGATACCCATTTCTCTCATCTACAAACAGCATTGATTTCCACAAACATCTTTGGAGTTAAAGATTAAGAGGCACAAAGGAAAGCTTTAGGAAGGCAGGCAGCGATTAGTGAACACCAAGAGAGTATCAAAATCGGCCCACCAACTTTTGGTTTTCAAGAGTCCTTCTCCAGAGAAGCCATTTACTCAAGTAGACTTAGTGGTGGGAAAAAACTGCCTCAAACAGTGGGCACAGAGCGAACAAAAGAGTAACCTAAAACGAATACACAAAGTACACCCCAAAATCCTTTCTCTCAGAGAAAGGCTAGTCAAGAAATTGAAAAACATGCTTACACTTTCCAAAAGCAGGTCATCTAAAGGAACAGCTCGGGGTCTTAACGATCCAGCAAAAGAGTTCTTGATATCATCGCCCTCAACAGCAGAACACACTTCCACTGCAGCTACCAAAAAGAGCCTCCTCCACCAGACTGGAGGGTTTATACCCTCTCTCTCAGGAGCTAATTCACTGCAGCTGAAGCCAGCACCACCCTCCTCCCACCTGGCTCCCTGGCAACAATTTTGGTGATAACGGGCACCTGTGGTAGATGTTCAGTTCAAGAAGAACATTAACCTTTGCCGTGCCCACCATTTAGCCCCGGTCTATATAGATCTCATCACAGCCTTAAACACACACGACTATTCCGATGAAAGCAGCCTGTTCCTCATTAGCAATTTCACAGAGTCCGAAAATAATGATGTGACAACAAACTCAACAGAATTTGCTCTAGGGCACAACAAGAAATAGACAAGATTTCCATATTTTTGGAGGACAATTTACTGTACTTGAAAGAGATGAATTCTTTCTGTTTACATTAACCGCCTCACTATTTGGTCCAATTATTCCTACTACTTCAGCAATCATGTTACGCTTGTTCAAGAAGAAAGAAATAACAACAGCTTATCTTGTTGAGAGCAAAGAACAAACAGTAAAAAATCAGTGGATGCACTTAAGCACTACAGTTGTTGCTATTGTGCTAAAGAGATGATTCATGTTCTCATAGCAACTAGGGTGAAAGAAAAATGCTCTTCTTCTGAAAAGGATTCTGTTGTAGTGGTTAAAGAACTCTTGAATAATCAAGGCAAATGGAGAGGGGGGAAAAAAACCACTTCCCTATAAAATTATGTGCACTAAACTCAAGGACACGTTGATCTTTATATTATATTGATCTCCATACGTATCTGTCAGTGTCACAGGGTATTAAGCAAAGACAAAAAAAAAAAAAAAGGACAGCATCAAATAGCTGAAAGTGCTTCAAATAAGGTGAATCTTCCAGCCAACGGAGTGTTTATGGAAGGCTGCGACAGGGGGAATCTGTATCATATATCCCAGCCCAAATGCTCTTCACTCAAAATCATTCACACCATGATTCCTACCAGCTCTTTACAAACTGCCCCATACAGTTCACATTCACACGGCTAACTGGCCACGAACAGCAAGCCCCAAATCTTTTCTGGCACCGCTGTCACGCCACGCTCATGTGTCACTTCGCTCTCTCCGGATGCACATCACGGTCATAGCACATCGCGGGAAACTGGCAGGAGGGACCCAGAAGTTTTGAGTGGAGCGTGGTCACGTTACGCTGACTTCATGGTTTCAGAGTGCTGTGATCCTGTCCTCACCCATCGAGGTTTACACTGTTATCACAGTCAAAAGAGATCACAGCTTGCCAGCACGTCACTGTCACCTTTTATTCATGCTGAATATGCTTTATTTCTCCCCCCCCCCCCCAGCTTTGTGTCCCCATCCATTCATGGCAAACTGGCTTTCACAAAGCACTTGGTGAGTTGCTGCAGGCACGGAGGGCAAGCTTGTCCTTGACCTGTGTTTTAACACTCTCCTTTGCGGCAAGCTTTAGTTTCAAATAATGGCCAGGTTGTGGAATTAGGAATCAATATTCAGGAGCACTGGCAAGAGAGAGGAGGTTTAATTTCCTGATAGATGTCAACATGACAGCGAGTAAGACCTAGGCCAGGTAGCATCAGTTACCAGCACTACCTTATGGGGCTGCTCCTAGAATGAACTTCCTGAAAAGGGATAAATGCATTTGCAATCGGCTTCCCTTCCCTGGCTTTATTCCCCCTTCCTCACTCACTGACTTCCTCTCCCTCACCATCCTCTCCCTCACTTTCTTCATTGAAAGCAGCCTCGGTTGTCCCCAGTCCCCCATGCCAGAGCTGCGTGACCAACCCCGTAGAGAAATCCCTCAGCTCAGCCCAGCAGGCTGGAGGCTGTTTGGATGACAAAAGTCACACTGCCCAAAGAAAAATTTATTAAGTCTCTTAACCAAACTGAGAGCTGGGCAAAGAAGGACTGTAAAAATTAGCAGAATCCCACCCAAATGAGGGGATCCTAAAAATATGCCTTTTAATCTGACCAAGGTATGTTCCACATTATCCCTGCGAGGGAGTATTCAGCTGGTGGCCAACAGCTGGCTGCAAGATGGGCTGCAGCCTTTCATGTTTATTTCCTCTGCAAATTTGTGTTGCAATTCTGTAGCCTCAGAGAGTTCTGTAACTGACCTTTAATTAACAGTTTCATCCATGTAACACTCAGAGTATCTGTCCTGCTAGTAACTAGTATTTTGGAAACAAAAGCTATTGTTGGTAAAGTCTCTTAAAAGTATTCTCGGCAAGTTTTGACAGCTTTAAAGCATAAAAGAGGGGTGGTAGCGAAATATCTATCAAGAGATTATTACACTGTTTCCTTACACTTATCCAAAGCTTTTTAGGAACTTTTTGGAATGCCCTATGGTTTCACCACCCTCTCTCTCCATCCGTTGGGATGCTGGCAGGGAAGGGCTGCTGGGTATCGCAGAGCGGCAGAAGAGGCTGGATTGACTCAGGCGCTGCTCCCGCTGGAATAAAGCCGCTGTGACTGCCACCAAGTCCCCCCGGCGAAACACAACTGCCAGCTCAGCACCGAGCCCTGCAGCCCCCGGTGGGTGTGCTACAGCCATCTCCTCCGGTTGGAATCATGCCTCTGGCTGTCCACCGATCGCTTTTAAGGCAATGATTTAAGCATGTGCCTTACAGTTTTTAAGGTAGTTAGAGGTAGATCTAAACCGACACGCAAATTAAAGCCCTGCCTAGCTAGGTAAATAGGTTTGGATTTCATTCTGGCTAATAAATGTGGGTTTTTTTCATATATGTGCAAGATATATACATATATACATTTCCAACAAAGAAATGTTCCTCTGCTCTATTTTAGAGCCATGTTGAAACTGCTAAAACAATCAGGCATACATCTGCCCCAAACTGAGATTAATCGCTGCCCTACACCCAGCAGGTTCACCCTTCTTTCAGCTTCTCCGTGCAAGGTAACAGCCCCACCAGGCAGTAAAACCTTACTTTAAAGTTGTATTGAGGATGTATTTGTTGCAGTGTGGTCAGTGCAGAGGTGGGGAGCATTCCTGACACAAACTTTTTTTCCATTCCTCTAAGGTCTGGGAGGCTCCTACCCATTTGGAGCACTCCAAGCACTTTTCCCCCTACACAAGCATTTCAGAAATAGGCCAAAACGTCTTCTAGCTAATTTTGGTTTCCAGAAAAGTTAAGCTGCATGCATATGGCTCTATTATGATTAAATGATGCAGATCTAAGTACTCTGAGTTTACAAAAAGAAAATGGTTATGAAGCGACTGTTTTCACTTTTCTCTTTGTGTGCTTAGAACGTAATTAACTGGAGGACAGGCTTGCCCTGGCACAAGTCAAAACTGATTTAAACTGAGATCTTTCAAATTAAATGTTTGAGAGCCTGCTTGCGGGTTTTACGGATTTCAGGAGGGCAGATTCACATGGCAGAGTATGCCGGGAAGCATGGGAACAACACGAGAAATACCCGTCTCTTGCTGTACCTCTCCCATTTGTCCATTCCTGAAGCATTATGGCGGATGATTCACAAGGCTGAGGGTGTTCTGCACTGCAATTTACGGTCAGTGTCGGTGTCACTTCTCAACAGGGGAAAGGGAAACTTTCATATACCATAGTTTGGTCCAAAGGGAAAAAAAAAAAGCATCTCCCCTAACAGCAAGCTGGCTTGCTGGACTCTCAGATTGGATGTCAGATAGGTGGCCCCATACAGAACAATGCTCTATTTCCAGCATTCTTCAGCTTCAATAGCTTTGCTGCCCCAAATCAACCCCACCAACATCTTCCTGTGGCTGCCTGTGATCTTCAGGTTCCTTTATCCCAGCAGCACCCTGCGAGACATTTTGCTTTGGGAACCTCAAGGCATTTGGATGTTCTAGGATATGGAGCTCAGCATGGAATGAAACTCCATCTTCTTCCTTGATCACAGCAAGGTGATGAAGCTTAACTCCCTTGGACCTGCTGCCAACCTTTTAAACCACCAACAATTTCCTTGCATGTGCTAAAGAAATTTAAAGCAGACTTCTAAGGAGCTTTTGTCAGTGTCAGCATCAGTATATTACAGTACCTGCCACCATCCATGGCAAGCCAAGCCAAGGGACACATTCTTCCCGGAGACTCCCGAGTTCAAAGGATTTCTCCTGTCTGGTTGAATTTACTGAGGACCAGCATAAATTATCCTGGATGGCTTCTAGGGGCAGAAAACGGTCTCGAAAGCTGTGGCCCTATCTGCCTAGAAGATGAATTCTCAGGAAATCATTTTGGACACAAATTAGATCTACTACCACGGTGGCACCACTAGGAAGGGAAAAGTTGGAGCTTGATTGCAAACATGCCCTCTACTTTTTCATATTACTTTCTTTCTTTGAGGTGCTAGGTTATTAATGTTGTGGTAGGGATACAATCCAAGCCAAGGTGAATAAGGCTTACTGCTGATGAAACAAGCGGTTCCCAGGCCTCCAACGTGTTCATACCACTGCCTTTGTGCACAGTAAAAAAAAAAAAAAAAAGGAAAAATTTAAAAAAAATATATCAAAAATGCACAATGCGCCCTCAGCCACATCAGTCTCCTGATATATCACACTACCCAGCCACATGAACGTTACTGTCTGCCCCAAGGGGGAAGCAAAAATGTGTTGCTGGAGGCAGGGAGGGTTTTGTTCGTCAAAAGTTGCAGATGGTGATGTAAAAAAATCAAGCTTTGGCTTGTACACAGCAGAGCTTTTTGGTAGACCCTACCAGAGGAAGGCATCATGCCTCGCAAAGGCTAATTTCTCCAGGAATTCACTTCTGTCCCCCCTTTCCTCCAGAACAACGCTGAATTCATTGCAGAAATGCCTTTGGCAGAAAGGAGTTACATTTCTGCTTGGCTGCCCCAGATCAGATCCTGAGTGGCATGGATTACACGGAGTCCAATCAGGAAACGCAGCGATCTTCTGCTCCAGCCAGATATATCCAGACCTGGAGGTCTGCTACAGCTGTGTCGACAATTCAGCAAGTGGCAGTGCCAGAAATTAAATACAATATTGCTCTTTTTGGCTGCCAAAGTAGCTCTAAGGAACCATTTACACTGAGTACTGCAAAGTCCAAAATGTGGGAGGTATTGCCCAGAATGCAAGTGAAAATGTGACTTCAGAACTGCACGTTGGCAACCAGCCCTCCTGCTGCAAACAAAAAGGGCCAAGACCATTCCTGGGACGAACCGAGGAGGGTTGACTCCCCCCTGCTGTTAGCAAAATGGGAAACCAAACGAATCACCCCAACCGTGATCCAGAAACTGCATGTCTGTAATCAGATCTGCCGTGGGCTGACTAAAATTTACGTGAAGTGGACTTTTGGAAAGCCATCAGCCTCTTATAAATGGGGTACCACCTACGCATCAGGTGCTAGAGCTAAACCTTGGGTTTGAGCCACAAGGTGAGAAGCGGGAAGCCAGTTCCATATCTTTGTTTTATCACAAGTTCCTCTCAGCCCAACACGTAAACACCTGGAAGGTTCCCACAGCTTGTGATTTAGTTTGCAGTCAGACCCCTTAGGGGTCCATTCGTTTTCTACTCATTTGCCTCTTCACGTGGTTTTCCCTTGGACCACTTCAGTCTTTAATGATGCTTTGCATACTGCAAGAAATATAGTTCTTACAAAAGTAGACTGCTGCCTTCCCCAAGCACTGCTCTTCCTTTGGCCATCAGATTTACGCCATTTCTCACAGCTATTTCTACTTCTCTGCAAATCACTCCTTGACAGAAGTATTATTCCAAGATGCATTCCTCTCGGGCCCGGTAGGATTATCTGGTGGGTACAATACTCCTCACTACAGCATCTCAACCCACTTTTATCAAGTATGAAAATAGCCAGAAGCCTTACTCAGGGGAAGCGCATCGTTACATTTTCTGTTGCTGAGCAAACAGTACTGCCTTGCTCTTCCAAAAAAAAAACCCAACCCAAAGTAAGAGGGAAGAACGGAAAACCAATTTCCCCTTCCATTTCTTAAAGGACGAAATAGTTTCTACCAGATGTACTTGCAGAACTGGAGAAGGAGTTTCTCAGGAAAAAGCTATCAGGCACATTTACTGCTGGGCACAGAGTTACCTTGATAAACCCTCTCCCTTGTCTTGCTGTTTGCTAAAGGAGCAGAAAGCTCATTCTCTTCACCTTTTGCGTCCCATTCGTAAGCGAACTCCTTAAACAACTCCCCATTCCAGGCTGTCTCCCAGCCTAAGAAGTTCTTTTCTTGACAGCTTGCCAGCAACAGCCCTAAAGTCAGTCCGAGAACATAAATACAGCCTCCTGAGCTTGCTTCAGTGTGTTAGAGGGCTGCTTTCTGTACTGTCGACACAGCTTTCATGGTGGGAACTCGGCGCTGGAGTCCTACTGAGCACTCCAGCGATCAACACCCACACAACACCGCAGAGAGTTTCGTTCCAAAAAGTTATTTTAGGAACCCTTGAAATCAGAGGCTTTCTCTCTGCTCTGCAAAATGCTCATTTTGGAAAACAATTTGCACCATTTTTAGTTGCGGAAACGTCGAGATAACCCCGCGCGCGGTGTCACTCTCCTGGCGCCTTCGTTTCCACAACGTCACACTTTCAAGCCGCCCGCCTTTGCCGTCCAGAGGGTCTGGCCTTCCCAAAACACCTCTGAAAGGCCATTAACATGTATTAAAAGCAACTTTTCCTGTCCCAGCTCCATCCTGAGCATCTCAAGAGACAGAACGTGTCCCACCGGCCTCACTGCCTGCTGGGTGACCTTATCCTTTGATGAAACCTAGAGGAGTCTCGGGGCTGCTCCAGCTCGCCCAGCGCAACACGGACCATGCTGACCAGGGGCAGCTCTCGGACACCTTGTCTTTGACACCCCCTCGGGCCACAGCTAGGACTTCAGAACTTCTTTACTTTGCATTTTTTCCATCATATAGAGCAATAAACTGTTTTGGAAAACGAGCGCCTTGTGTCCCATTCCTCCTTTAAATTGCTTGGCGTCTTTCTTTCCACTAGCTTCAAGGAAACACGCAGCAGAGCAGAGCCCCCCCGCACTCCCCGTCCCAGCTGACACAAACCTTGGGCTTTAGGGCTGGCCACGTACAAGGGTTGCACTGGTTTAACAGGTTTATAATTGACCTTAAGCATTGCAAAAAGCCTACATGGCCAAGCTACTGGTTTGCAGCCATCTTATACAAAAATTAGACAATTACTGGTTGATGCAGTTATTATGGTAACTTCCTGATTTAAACTAATTTGATGTAAGCTGGTTATAAACCAATTTAAGTGTGTCCAATCAGAGACGTACACTGGTTTAGCTAAATGGATTTTGCAGCTGAACCGATGCTACTATTGTGCGTGGACAAGCCCCCAGGCTAGTGCAGCCCGTTTCCCCATTGCTTCTGTCTGCTTTCATTTACACCAGGACTGGAAACGTTACCAGCTCCTGGCAGAGCAGCCGAATGCCCACGCAGAACAAGTGGAATGGTAGTATGAACCCAGTCTTTTTTTCGTTTTGCTGTTCCCAAAGAAGAAAAACATCAGTATTTTATCACGCCAGCGTATAACTCTCACTGACTAGCCTCCTACGGATGGCAGTCATGCATAAGAACCATTAGAGGAATGAAAACCCACAGTCTCGTATTTCAGTGGCTGAGGATTGTCATCTCCAACCACACGTCCTGGCATATATCTGGACTATTTCTAAGGAAATGGAAGTGTAACCCTCGCGTGAAGCCAGTGAAAACGAGCAGAATTAGGTGCAGGGTCTGCAAGTGTTCCTGGGGAGCAGGAGAGGGATGCCCTGGCCCCGTGGCAGCTCACAGGCACCGTTAGAAAAGGGAGAGCACAGAAGCTGGTGCTCAAAGGTACCTTGCTACGACTTTCACTTGCTCCCCGTCGCATACTGAAGGTTTTGGCTTTGTGCAAATTAATACAAGGTGTCCCCCTGTGGTGCTGCTCTGATCTCAGCTGTTCACTCAAGCTTTAGTAACACTCTCCTGGAGTCCCACCAGAGCATGATGCTCCTCCCAGCTCATCAGTCTTCTTCTTGATCTTACTTTTCATGACTGTGGCATCTCCCCAGGCTACATTTCCTTCTGACCCATGGAGCATGGCTCGTCAGTTCTGAATTAATCATCTCCCCCTCTAAAAACCTGCTTCTATTAATAAGAACAAATTTGTTCTGGGAGTAAAGACCCAGATGACACCATCCTACCTTCCCTTTCCACTGAGTTACCGCCAATTCAATCTAATATGAGAAATTCAGACGAGTTTAAAATGACCACAAGGACTTGTCCTTAAAAATATTTCACTTATTGTAAAAANATTAAAGTCTGTTCTGAATAAGATTTTTAAAGTTTTGCCATAAAAAAACCAAAGCCATTCTTATCAGAACGTTCTAGGAATTTCCTCATCAAAGTTACACGTGGTTGAAAAGACATTTCTCATCAAAACCCAAACATTTTGCAAAAATACTTCAAGCAGCTTAAACAGTAATGCAATTTCGTAGGGCACAGATATAGGTCCAACATAATAATGTATTAGTGTGTTGGGCTATCACTGCTCTGTGATACTACAATCTCTTAAAAGCTTGTAGCATTTTAATAAGAAGTGAGGCCCGATTCAAAGTCAAGAGAAAACCCTTAAGCTCAGAGTAGACGTATATGAACTGACAGGCTGACTATATTATCTAAACTGCTGTTTTATAGCTGCATTATGCACTCAATCTAAAAAAAAAAGTAACATAAAAAAACATATAAAGATAAGGCACTAGTGAGGGGTGGAGCTGTGTTTTTTTCATTAGATACATTCTTTGATTCCCCTGCCTAAAACGCTGCAGTCAGCAGTAGCTTAATTCTAAGTTATAATTAGGGTTATGCATTAAACCAGGACTCTTGAGCATGTCTACCCTAAAGAAGTTCAATGCCCAAATGAAAAACAGACCTGTGGCTGGCTGACTTGGCATCAACCCGGATACCAATATGTAGCAACAGAATAAATTTAAAATGAAAATTAAATGTGGTCATTATAGCTTAAATTGATGTCGTATTTGCCAACTGTTTATGAAAGGAAAAATTAAAGATAAGCATGATTCCGGAGGAGGCAGTGTGCCCTGAGACACAGCAGCTTGCTGTGACTTGGGGTGCATTTTAAAATAATTTAACAT
Organism: Pedionomus torquatus; assembly: GCA_013398155.1. Classification (NCBI taxonomy): domain Eukaryota; kingdom Metazoa; phylum Chordata; class Aves; order Charadriiformes; family Pedionomidae; genus Pedionomus; species Pedionomus torquatus. Next base: position 211,595 of record VZRU01010758.1, read on the forward strand.
TAATTTTACAGCCTAGAAAAATGATGTCAGCATTTATTTTTTTTCTAAGATTACTTTCCTTCCAACTGTACAGGGTGCTTAAACGCACAACTGGGTACATGTTAGCTAACGAAAGGCTATTTTTAACTTGGAGATATTTGGTTGCTTACCAGCACTGGTTATTAACACCAGCAAGCCAGAATGAAACAGATCTCGGAGAGACTTAAAAGCTTTACAAAACCAAGTGAAGATGCCCTGATCAGTAGGATAGTACCGTGCTTTCTCTACATTGTATTTTGTATTTCTGGCATAAAAGCCTTGTATCTTTAAGGAGAGTTTCCTTCACAAACTGAAGAAGGCAGTAAACTGCGGAGAGTAACTTTTCCAATTTTCTGCATTTCAGCAAATATTTCAGTCGGTATGAAACACGTTCTTTTTGGGATGCTTCTAAGCCCTTTTAAGGTATTCCTTTTGCTGTTTAGCAACAGAATGCGTTTTACAAATGTAGAGTTTAATCTCATGCAAATTAAGTATTAAAGTATGTAATTGCCATGCTAATGAAACCAGAACTGCAGAAGGGCAAAGCTGGATGTCAGTGGTGGTTGAGCATAACCTGCATGTGCCCTGCATCTTGGGGATACACCTTTACACCCCTCTGGGTATCGGGGAGAATTGCCACAGAGAATTCCTCAATCCTCTCTATCCACGGCCAAGGGACAGGCTGTAAACGGGATGTTCAGCAGGAGACTGAGAGCAGGGATGGGAAGGGAGCTCCTCCACTGACCACGATGTTATGGCTCCTACCACGTTGAGCACGTTCCCCCCTGTGTTTAAAGTTCTGGAAAGAAGCGCGAGTTTCCACGTCTCTGTGCCAGTCAGGCACAAAACAATGAAAGCACAATTTAGAAAAGGCAGAGGCTTCCGTTCTGGGATTGGTATTTTTTCTTTATACACACTCAGTGAAGAAACAAGATGCTCTCTGGCAGCGGCTCATTCAAATATATAACCTAGTATTTACGCATGTGCTTAACTTTAAGCAAAAGAAGTCCCTTTGAAGTCATACCATCATGCATCTAATGTTAAAACACATAGTTAAGTGCTTTACCTGACTGGAGCCAGAATGCCTCCCTTGCAGGATCCAGCCTTCCATACATAGGTTTAGATCTTAATTTACAGACCTGATCTTAAGGAATAAGATTGTGCAAAACTGAAAAAACTTGCTTCGTTATCACATCCATTACCCTCCCGAGTCCTTTGGGAACACGCGCTCTGCAACAGGCCCCGTGGACATGCCTTTACGCCCGGCTGTCGCAACCACGCCGAAAAGTTGGCCAAACTTCAAAGAACAAACACTTGATTCTGTGTGTGTATATATAGAAGCATTTTCTATACACACATATACACGCACACGTGTGTGTGAGCGTGTATATATGCATGTTATGCATCTGTGTGTGCGTGCATATGTTTCAGCTTAAGAGGCAACGAATTAGAGTTAAATATTAGTTTTTGTAAGCCGTATTGATTAAATCAGTGATGTTTCCTAAATAATTAAAGGTTTGCTTTGATCTTTGATTGTAGGCTTGGGTTTATGACAGTTAATGTAAGTATCTTGAAATGATTCCATCCTACACTCACCTATTATCCAGCCTCACACCGGGTCATCGGCGTTCATCTGACAAGAAAATGAGGGAATTCAGGAAGCAAAACTAGCACGAAACTGTTCAGCCAAGGAGAGGGGGCGGGACTCTGTCTCCTCCCAGTTTAAATCTCTGAATTGAACCACCGTGAGGTCAAACCATCACCGGTGCTGACACCAGGGAACCTACCCGAGCAGGCGCTGGGGAGCGAGGGGAGGGCGCCGCAATCCTCCTGCTTGCCTTCCCCCCAAAAAAACCCAAATATTTCAGCAAAAGAACACTAAACAGGACTCTTCTGTAAAATAACGCCTTTCCTTAACATGGACTCTTTTGCAGATACAGTTGCTAGTTAAGGAGACAGAAGAGGTTAATCATCCTCGGAACTGACTGCAAGCCACCTAACAAATAAGCAGAGATCAGCCCGGGGGCCCTCGGCGCATGTAAATCAGCATCGTTTCATCAAGCTCGGAGCTTACACCATCACGCGCTCGCTCAGGATCTAAAACCGAAATCTGTAAATGAAAATGATGCTAATTACAGTTCGCCACCGAGCAACACTGCCTTAATTTTAAGGAAATGAAGGAAACGGGCTTGCTACATGACAGTCGATATCATATTGCCATACAACTAACTTAAAGTTGTATAAGTTAGATTATAACTTTTGAAGAAGCAATTATGATTTTATTGCACCCACTCTGCTGATGATTAATGCAGAGAGCCTAGGGGAAAATGCATCCTATCATTTGCTAACATGCACTATAATTATGCATACCTCTCCAGGTACTGTAATTTAGGACTTAAAAAGCAACATTCTGAACGAGGACTGCTGCACTTGTAAAACATTACAGATGTGTTATCATATAAATGAGGTAGCTTTGACATGATAGTGTTCTAATAAATCCTCAGCTAAGATTTGGAGACAAGATATGTCAAAAGCAAAATCCAAACTGTCTCTTAATCTTCTTCATAAACTGTTTATTTTTTCTGAGCCCTACAATAATACATGTGTCAAGAAGGCATTGATGGTTTCTAGATTAAAGTACAGTTGGGTTGGATTTTTTTTTTTCCCCCCCTCTTTACGGGTCATCTCAAGAACGCTCGTTTTAGTTAAATTAACTCAGCTATTCGCAGGTTTGAAATGTGAAGCGAAATAAAACTGTTTTCACCAAATTGGGAACTTGTGAGATGAACTTTCATAAATAACAAACTTATTTCGCTCCATTTCAGTGAAAGTTTTTAAATAGCTAACGCTGAAGGATATTCTGTCAGCTAGAGAGCTTCATTTCAAACCATTTGCAACAAATCCAGAAGTAAAAAAAAAAAAAAGCTAAAACCACCCCACTCTGTATTCATTGAGATGAATTTATGAAACCCCTCCCGACTTATGTTCATTCTGTTTATTTTTTATTTATACCACAGGACTGACTTGATGTCTCAACCAAGACTGGGGCCCCATTCTGCCAGATACTGGAAAATGAGTTTCTATCCCTCTGCACGGCTTAGTTTACAGTCCAACCTGTCAAAACAGAGGGGTTTGGGAAGGGGACAGCAGAAAAGCAGCAAATGGCAGGTCTGTTTGCAGGCTGGAAGCCGGGAATAAAACCTGTATTTCTCAGTGCCATCTGTATTCAATCCCGATGCTTCTCAGTGCTTCTGATGCTGCTCAGTTATACGGTCCCTCATCGCTAGCAAAATGTTTGCTTTCCTTTTTAAAATCAGCTGTACAGAATAGATCACACACATAGACAGGGTCACTAAATTGTTCCGGGCTGCTCCTGGAAAAAAAAAATAGCACGCTCCTCTCTGGCTTTCAATGGAGCACTTCTATAAGCTGTCTCAGTAAGTATTAGGGAAGGAAGGAAGGAAGGAAAAAAAAACCCAAACCCCCAAATAAACAGGAAAGGCAAAATTTCACACAGTAACGCGTGAACAGCAGTTACATGTTATACCAGCATCTGCTCTAATTATGCTATGTGAGTGGTTCGACTGCATTTTGTGGTTGACTGTGCTGAAAGCCTCCCCTAAGATGGGCTGGTAGAATTCGAGATTTATTGCCATTCAAAATCAACGGCTAAAATCAACATATATCTGTAGTTACTCATTCCAACTTGCATTGTCAGCCATAACTTTTCATCAATTTAATATTTATTTTTTTTTTGCCAAAGCAACGCCATAAATTTAAAAGCTTTTTAACAATGTGACCACAGGGAAAAAAAAAAAAAAAAAAAAACACGAGACAGATTATTTTATTTGATATATACTACAAACACTCTACTTTCCAAAAGCAGATTATTTTCAGGTGTGTCACACTCAAATTATTTTTTAAAATTTGAAAGAAACACTCATATTTCTTTTTCTGTGCATCTTGGCTAACTTCTGCTTTCCAGTTTTGATTTTTGAGCCAGCAAACAGTAAGTCTTCATCATATTCCCTTTCTTGTCCGGAAAACCAAGGGAAGTTTTTATTATTTTTATTTCAGTTTTGTGCAAACAATTTGTTAATTGCTTGCCATTTGCCTCATCTTGCCTGATATGAAAACGATCAGATAAAGACCCTTTCTGTGCTTTTCAGAACTGCTTTTCTTGCAATTGCTCTGGTTGCCGGTGATCTCTCTGTAGAAGTGAAGCACAGCCAGATTTCTGAGGTGCTTGTAAAAAATGGAACTGCCTTCCATCCTCAACTTCTCCAAGTAAGCTGAGCATGAGTATACACTCAATATTCACATGTATTTCAGACCCTGATAGTTCTCCTAACACCTGGCAGTAGGTTCTGAATATGACTGCTCCTTGTTTTTCCAGAAATGCAGCGATCTCTTGGCTTTGCCATCTCCTCCTCCTCCTCCTCTGGCAGAAATCAAAGCCAGCCTCGGTTTTCGCATTCAAAAACTGCATGAACATTTTGTAGGACTCTTTTTAAACAAAATATCCTTTCTTGCAGACACTGACACACTGTTTTGTACTGATAAAATAGACCTGGTTTACAAAGAAACTTCTTGGGAGATTTTTTTTTTACTATAATCCCCATCATTTCAATATTTCTCTCCAACACTGTAGAGACGTAACTGATTACAACCTACTTGATGTCACTTGGAAGATACCGGTCTTTGGTTTCTTTAAATGAGAACAAGAAGGATTTGGAAATGTTTTGTTATTGATAATGCTGCTCACTTCTTGCCTGAGGGGAAAGACTAACCTCAGACGGCTCACAACTGGTTGGCACTGCTGAAAAGAAGAAAAGCTGAAAGTTTGCACGTATTTTTTTAAACTATTTGTAAAGGTGTCAAAGCCCCCTAATAGCTATGGAGAGGTCTTCTGGCTCTTCTGAAGGAAGTGCTCCCCGCACCACCGCGGCCGTGTTGTTCTGGGTCCAGTCGGGCAAATTCCCAAGCCGAAATCACTGCTGGGGAACACCGGTCTCTCACAGCAACACCCCTCTCCGTGCAAAAAGCAGAGAGGAGGCGATTCTGCCCTGCAGAAGATGACAGCAGAGAAACAAATAACAGCATTGCTGGGGTCTGCACAGGCTCCAGAGGTTACTGCAAAAATCAACCCATTTTAGGTGAACGAGACAAGAACCAACAGGGATAGGCAACAGGCGAGAGTGTGCCTGAACTGGGTCTCCAGCAGCCAGCCCCGTGCTCACCACTGAGTCGGGGGACTGAAACCAGTTTCCTCGACACGAGTGGAATCCTTTCAGAACACAACTGACCAAAAAGCCCCAAATGGAGAGATTCAGCCGTAGCAACGATTGACCTTGGATACTTTTGACATTTACACCTTTACTGCTGGAAACCACTCCAATTCTGGATCGTCAGCAACAGAGGAAAAGTAGATAGCCAAGTACTTCCCAAGCTAGCTCTTTTTCCATTATTATTTGGAACAAATATGCAAATTACAGTCTTGCGAGCAGAAGTAAATGTTCTGATACTGCAGAGCACGCACTAAAATATGTGCACGCGCCGTCACAAGATTTGCTTCTTTACAAATATGGCTGAACTTGTTTCCATAACGGTTTGTGTTTGTTCTTTTCCCTCTTCACATTTAGTTGATGTAAATTGTAGGTTTCGTGCGCTCTGAAATGATGTTCACTTCATCAGCACTTCAGCACTATTTTATCTGTATATAAAGATCCAGCATCCTCACCCCTAACTCTCTTCTTCCCATTTTTTACCTCGGATTCTTTATGCTTTGTGCAATACTCTTCCAGTGACTTCCTTCTCTGACTCATCCCCACCAACTAACGCAGCAATTTTGTGTGCCACTCAAGCAGGTTCTGCACATGCCTGCCGTTGCATCACTCCCCGTTGGATGATTTAACAGCACAGCTTTGCAAGGCAACCAAGATCATCCCGACAAGGTTTGCAAGAAAAGGACCAGTATGCAGCCTTGCTTGCACTTACCATTTTTATTGTCTTTTTAAGCTAAAGAAATGTCTCTTCCAATGTTTATCAATTCTGGGTCACAACAACCCCATATAGTGCTACAGGCTTGGGGCAGGGAGCTGGAGAAAAGGATCTGGGGGTGTTGGTCAGCTGAACATGAGCCAGCAGGTGGCCAGAAAGGTCAACAGCATCCTGGCCTGTGTCAGGAGGTGAGTAGGACTGGAGATGATTTACTCTACTCAGCACTGGTGAGGCCCCATCTCAAGTGCCGTGTCTGGTTTTGGGCCCCTTACCACAAAAAAGACATTGAGGTGCTGGAGCAGGTCCAGAGAAGGGCAAAACAAAGCTGGTGAGGGGTCTGGAGAGTAAGCCTTATGAGGAGAGGCTGAGGGAGCTGGAGTTGTTCAGCCTGGAGAAGAGGAGGCTGAGGGAGGACCTTCTCGCTCTCTACAATTCCCTGAAAGGAAGTTGCAGAGAGGCAGGGGTCAGTCTCTTCTGTGAAGTCACAGGTAATAAGACAGGAAGAAACGTCTTCCAGTTGTGCCAGGGGAGATTCAAATTGGATATCAGGAAAAAATTTAACACTGAAAGGGTTATTAAGCATTGGAATGGGCTGCCCAGGGAAGGGGCTGAGTTGCCATCCTTGGAGGTATTTAAAAGTCGGGTTGACGTAGTGCTCAGTGACGTTGTTTAGTGATGGGTTGTTGTTTTTCATCAGCATTAGGTTGATGGCTGGACTAGATGATCTCAAAGGTTCCTTCCAAACTAGACAATTCTATGATTCTATTAATTCCAACAGAGCTCCACTCTGGTTTCAATAAATAAAGGCAATCTTGTCCTTGCTTTGTGAGTTAAAGAATAAACCATTTCTCCTATGCTGGGACTGCTAGTCATCTGGGTAGACTCAAATTGGCCTGAACGACCTGCTGAGGATCGGTGAAGTGCAAAGATGACCTGGCCACAATTGTGTTGAGTGCTTCATGGCTGTAATTCAATACAAGACTGTATCTCCTCTTGGTCATATCCTCAAGACTGCTCCCCTGATTGATACAGACATCTGTCAGCACCTACTGCCTAAATGTCTGACAGGAAAAGTCAATACTCACAATTATGAAATCACACAGAAGTGACCAAGTGAGCAAAACTTATTTCTTATGCAAGGTGAGGATTCACACCTCTGTTAATCCTTCAGAACCATTTGCAGAAATCTTTCTGGGTGAAGTCACGAGTGAAGACAATTTTCCACTGACATAGACAAAGCAGCTCTATATCTACCTGGCCTTTGGAATTCTCTGATAAAAAGACTGGAAAATTGGGAAATACTGATAAAGGGTACCACTGAGTGAGGATTTTAGTTCTGTCTTCTTTCTGTTTTCTTCTCCTCTATAGGAGAAGAAATTCATAAATTTCTATATAATTTCTATAAATTTATTAGTTAATTCAAACACAGTACTTGCATTATATCTACATGTGAGGTGCCAGGCAACCAGAAACTGTTTAAATTTCACATGGAAATCCTCAAAATACATGTCATTGGTGACTTGTTTTACTTCCTCTGTACCTCCGATCCAAAAGTTTCAAGTATGAAATCACATCAAGTTGCTCACTTTGTCACTCCAGTGCACCCAGCCACAGGTCTGCTTCGCAAATGGATTTGTAGTCGGAGATGCCACAAGATGCTGTGTGAACACCTCTAGCAGGGCAATACTCATGAAAATCCCAGAGGGACAACCCCAGCACTTGTTGCAGTGAACGTCCATTGAGGCATTTTCATTCTTTCAGCTTTGTCAGAGGATAAAATCCGAGCAGGCAGTATAAGCAAAGGCACGTGGGAGCACGGAGTACACATGCTGCTGTGAATTACAGATACCAAAGAAAGAGGTCGACCAACAGCGTGAGACGCCAACACGCTTACACATCTTTGGGCAGAGGTGCAGTAAAAGAACAAAAGCATGATGGTATTTTGCAACTTTATCTTTAAAAAGAAACCCAATCAAACTAAGGAAATATCCCACCAGATAATCAAAAGGCTACTCGACAATAACTTCAGTTCTCACTCAGGCACACTAGTCATTCCCAGTCCTCCAGGAATCCCCTCTACTGCTCTTTGGAGGCTTCTCAGAGTCCCAGCACACCGATGGAAGGTGGTTACGTTACACAAAAATCTCTGCAGTGTTGCTTAGGAGCCAATCTTTGGAGCCTATAATGAAAATCAACATCTGTGCATTCCAGAGACTTTGAACTTCAGGTGTTTCGCACTTCCTGCTACTCGATTTATGGAAAATGCAAATCAAAGTAAAGCAGATAAATGTTCTTTAATAACGGGAGGGTTTTGTCGTGTTTGAAATGGCATCGTTCTGAAGGAGTGGATTCATTTAGCCACCACCCTGGATACCAAAGGTTATGCTTGTAGAGGAGACAAAATAGAACCTGCACGGATTTTGATAAGGTTACATCATCAGGACACTAACAATAAAACCAGCTTGCCATTTCTGTGCAGACCAGTTTTCAAGCAGGAGGTGTCTTGTGCTCCCCCTTAATAATGAATCAGGCTGACTGACGTTTGAAATGGCAATAATTTCCCCAGGAGATGCAGCTGCAATCTTAGTATTTTCTGTTCTTGCTCTCCATCTGATTTCTCTTATCCACAGTATGAGGCAGCTGAGTGTAATGCAGGAAACATTATCAGCAACAATGCTACAATTAATGCTGAAAGAAAATGAATATTTGTCTACAGAAGAATAGATTTTAGAATACCTAGGGGAACTACTGTACTTTGAAAATGAAGCCATTTTGTGTGTTTATTGGAATGCACTCATATTCCTGCGGTTATACTCGGACTAGTTAACCATATCAAGGTAATAAGCGTGTAGGCAGCTTTTACTGTCCTGTATTAAAGCTGTTTACGGAATGCTAAGTAGTCTAGGTCCAGTCAGAGAACAGTCTATTTTGGCTGCAATCCATCTCTACGTTGCCACACCTCACTTCTTCCATTATTAAATCCAAGAACAAGAAAGGTCATGGCAATTTCTCTTTTGATTCAGAGCTGCAACTGCAGAGGACATCCCAACCTGGAAACGAGTCCTGCGGCAGCAACGCAGGACCAAATCGTGGAAACGGAGTTTTGCGCTCTGTTATGGGTGGATGTGGAAGTGGGCTGATACTGTGGTTTCCCATTTTTTCTATCTCAGGGTGTCTTTTTTGCCAGTTTTTAAATGCCAAAAAGTCAAACAAGTGTCCCATTCAGCTCCCTGGTGAGATAGGAGAAAGAAACAGAAGCTACCAGAACATTCAAGCCTGCAACCAAGCCCCAAATTGAAAAGTGCTATTAATAGAGAGAAATAAGCAACTAGACTTCAAACAGCTCTGGACACAATAAGGCCTTAGAAGAAGCTAATGCCCCCTTGACCATCTGTGTATCATCAATCAGGTCATCCAAGAAAAAGGTCTATAAATAACCTATCTGACCAACTCTGAAAAGGCTTTTGATACAATCCTTCATAAGTGCAAATGGTAGCATTCAGATCACCTTACTTATGAGCAAAAAAGTGATTTGTCCCTATAAATCAGCTAGTCGGTCAAAAATCTTTCATGCTCGCATTTGATTGCACCCACAGAAGGGTACAAACAGCAAATTACAGTGAGCTAGCTGTGACCTCTCACTGAGACCTGGGCACCAACAGAAGAGCAAATGTCTTACCCCAGAAGGTCCATGCTTCTGTCTGAATTGAGGTAACTTGCCCCACATAACTCAAATACTATAGAGTCACATCGTTTTCTGTCCATCCTCTTAATCCATTATATCAAGACTTATCATTTGAACAATCTCAGACAAAATGAAGGCCCAACTGCTCTAGAGAACAGCCTCTCCACTTTTGGAGCATGGTTCTGAAATCCAAAATAATGACAATGCTGAATGTAGTTTTAATGGGTTCCTGTAATGATTCCTGTCATCCAAAGTAGAATTTCAGCCTGGAGTCCACAAACCCAACATATCCTTTGCCTGATATGAGCTCTGAGGTTCACCTCATCTCTTCTTCCAGACCAGGTCTCTCTGTGGTTATACACCCTAAGCCTACAGGCTTTATTATCAATAGGCTGGAGTTGTGGGTCCAGCACTGACAGTCTGAAAACTGCCCAGGACCCTGGAGTACGAGAACATGAGCAAAATCCTCTTTGACATTCCTAAGGAGGTCTTTAATAATGTAGCCCTCGGGTTAAATAAATATCTTTGATCAACAGGGCATAGTTATTTATTATTCATTTACTTCTACGCAAGAAATACAGGTCATCCGCTGAACCAGGCACTGTCACATTCGTTTTTAACTCATTTGGAGATAAGCCTTTATTTATTGGAAATGATCATAATCCCATTGGCTTCAATAGAGTTTCATGAGTTGAAGTCATCAGCTAATCCATATTATAGTTGCTAACTGATGATCCTTCACAAGCAATTAAAGCTGTGTCCCTCAGATGACATACAGTTTGTTATAAAGAATTCTGAGTCTATATGGGGGATCTATGACTTCCCAACGAGTTACGTGAAGATGCTGAAAACCTGAGAATGTTTTCTTCATAAATAATCATTTTGACATACAAGTTTTTAGTAAAGCCTAAGCATATTTGAGCAACCTGGTCTGGTGGGAGGTGTCCCTGCCCATGGTGGGGGGTTGGAACTCAGTGATCTTTATGGTTCCTTCCAACTCAAACCATTCTATGATTCTATGACTGTATATTCAGGCTTTCTAGAATATTTATTCGTTTTCTGACATAACCACCAGTTTGATTTCCAGTGGATTTGTTCTGGTCCATCAGTGTACTCCACCGACACATCTGCTCCACAAAGTCAACTACATTTCAGTGGAGGGGCTGATACAGTTTTCTTTCTTACTCGCTTTGGGTTTCTCTTTTATGCTCATGAGCTAAAATAATAACAAAACTCTACTTAGTGCTTGCATTGTTTTCCAAAGACTACTTTTCACTGAAGTAAGTGTGGGGACAGATTTTTTTTTAATGAAATAATACTGTTTACTACCAAAAAATATTTAATCATAATTACATTAAGAAACACACATAAAAGCTAAGTAATAAAATAAAATGAGTTGGAGAACACAAAGCGGGGGGGATGGGGGGAAAGACAGAAAGGATTAAGTAGAGTCATAGAAGGAATAGATTCTATTTAATGAAAATTTCCACAGTGTTCAACATTTTTATTATGGTTAATAGCACTGTGCTTCATTTTTGTCTGCAGTAATTGTGTATCCTTAATGAATGGGCACTCTTATTTCCCCATTGAGCACTGACAGAAATTAATAAACCTAATTCTGTAGGTTTAAGTTTAATTCTAGTGAAATATATAAAGCAGTTACATTTTCACTTAGCTACTAACTGGAATAGAAATGGGTTTAAGCTTTTCAGCAGCTTAATAGGGAACAAATTGGGTTTTCTTTTATTTCTTTTTTATTTTTCCCCCTCTCTTTCAGTACTTGGGTCTATTTTTGTTGCTGCGTGCGAGAAAGGACATGTCATGGCTGGTGAGGCTGAACCGAGCCTACAGTCAGAGTTGTTAATTTATTATTTTCTTAAGTACAATTACTAGACTTAGCCCTTTGTGCCAGCCTTGCTGTTAATGATTGGTAAAGATCATCTCCTTGGTTTACACTTTGATAGGGATCGCAAGCCATAGGAGATTTCAGACTGCCACCTAGAACGCTCAGCTAGCGTAGCACCTTGGAGACAAGCTTTCAGGTTCATCCCTCCACAGGGTAGGCAAGGCAGTAAACACAGAAATAAGCTGAAGCTGAGCTTATTTCAGCTTGGGTGATGCTGGATGCAACAGCCATCTCTTCCCTGAAAAGAGAAGTGGGTGATGTGATGCCTCCCACCAAATTTCTAAAATAACAGAGGAGTCCCATTTCAAACGTTACCTGTTGGGTAACATCCATCATGTGAATAAAATCCATACATCTTCCCACCACGGTACCAGAGCCACGAAACGAGCATGAGACAGTTATGAGACAGACTGATTAGGCCCTGCGTTGTAAAACCTTTGCTAATCTCTGCAATAAGCCCTTCCTTGCGGGAGGCTGGGTCTAACAGTTTGAAATAAAACCAAAGTGAATGTGGAGGTAGGCAAATAACTCAAACATAAGTTAGAATTTAAGGCAGAACTCGATCACGAGACCCTGAGGTACAGCGTTCTGCCACCACGGAGACCCAGGCGGTGAAAATAATACAGGTCTTGTTTCTTTTTGGATTAGCAGTTTTTAAGAGAAACTCCAGGTGCTGAAGGGAGCCATTTTAAGAGCCACCACCGAGCGCCTGAAGGACTTGGCATGTTCACTTTTGAAAGAACCAATATTGTGACCACAGGTGGGCAATAGTGAGACAATCACTTTCTAAAATACATCATTTTAAAAACAAGAATAGAAACATCAGTCTGGCATCATGACAAAAGTGCTCTTTGGGGAATAATTATATGGATTCTTCCTATCCTACAGTTTCATTTTAGAGTGGGCCAAATCCCCAGCTGGTTTAGATCAGCTGCTGATTTACTCCAGCTAAAGACCTGGCTTGGTATTTCATTTCTATTATTACCTTATCTTTTACAGTCCCCACTGTCCTAATTTATCATCTGTGTTAGAAATGGCAGGAGCGCAGTAAGGGGTAACCATGAACAGAGGAGCAAAGACAGGGAAAACCTAAGATTAGAGCAGAGCCACATCACGAGCTCTTCTGTACCCCCATCTGTCCATGTTGCTAGACCATGGAACTGAAATATTGTTGAATCATTACGTAAAGACATGGAGACAAAGGAGGCAGTGAGAAGCCAGTCAGAGGTGAAAATCAGACAGCAGGAGGGTTTTGAAGTCCCTACAAAGAGGAGACGTAGGAAGCCAATGGCAGAGAAGATTAAGTTGTTGGTGGAGGAGGCAGAAGACACAGCAGCAAACAGGACATGAGCTGCTGCAGTTTGGGGGACAGGGGGATATTGGGTCAAACAGCTTCAAGCTTCGCTGTTTGGCAACAAGAGCCGATGTGAGGTGTGGGCAGGGTTGGTGGGAGCTGGGCAGATCCTCTGCTCCTGCTTTCTCTGTGGGCTTGACAGGCTGTACCTACCCAACTGGGAATCCAACACCACGTAACCCCAGGTGAGCAAAGAGAACTACTGCAAAGGAAGTTGAAGAATCACTTACAGGGCTTCTTCCTTCCCTTCAGACTACAGATCACAGAGCTGGAATACACTCTGAATTCAGGAGGAGGTGCTCCAGAGAGAAATGAAGTAATATGCTATTGCATGTCTTCCCAAAAGTAGCCTTTTCTCATGCCCCCCCTTTCCCCAGAAAAGGGCAGCGGCAGCTGCAAAGGCTGCCCTGAGCTGGCTCTGCCAGTTCCTATCTCTTCTGTTAGCCTCCAAGGTTTTTAAGTTAAATATTTTGTGAGAGATTAGTGTTGAAAAGAAACAAACACTTACTAAGCAGCAACAGGTAACACCCTTCAAGGCAATGCAGACTGACTTCTTAAAGCCATACGCCTTGTGCCTCACGTGTCCCATCCAAATTAGCTCTGAGCAGCGGCACCTGTGTGGGCTCTACTGCTCACGGAAATGAGAGAGAGAAGGCAGGCATCTCTGCGGGGAAACTCAGCATCTCCCTCGGCACAGATGCTTAGGGCTACCTGGTACCACCGCTGGGTGAAATAATCTGGTTGAACACGGACCAGCCTAGTCCCTGGGCCTGTGGAGGATGATCGTGGAAAGATCCAAACCCCTGGGAACGGCCATCGGGCATGAGGCTGCTCCAACTGTAGGAAAGCATCCTAAGAATGAAAGAGCTGAGTAGCAAGAGGAATTGGGAACAACTCTCTCAAGAAAACCACGTAGAAGAAAATTTACTCTTCCCAAACTGTACTTGCCTAGTGTCTGCTGTCTAGAGAAAAACATTTTAACTTTTTTAGATGTTTTCACACCATGACGAGTCAATTATTTTTCCCTGATCAGCTAAATACCTATTTGGTTAATGACAAATAGCTAATGGCTTCACTATAATAATCCATATATGAAAGTTGAGGTTACATCTTTCACTTAGTCAGAGAAATGCATTTTCCCACCCTGGTTCCCATCACTGCTCCCATTACCAGCAGACTAATAAAGATGCCCTGCAGCACCAGTCACCCTGTTAACTAACAGGCTTGAATTTCCACCCATTTTTTTCTTATGGACAACTAGCATTTTTTTCGAGAAGGAGAAGGAGAAGGAGACTTACTTTACAGGTGTCCCGGAGGACAAGCAAATGTTTAATTTGGAGAGCATATGCACCTAAATTATTATTATAAACTGCAGGTTCATAGTTACCTAAGTTTCATTTTTCATTCAAGTGTACCATCTTTTATGCTTGCCTTTGAAAAGCAGAAAACTAATGTGCCATGTTCTATTTGGAGTGATGAAGGAACAGCACAGCTGCGATGGAGACTGGATCTACCAGCTGAAATTCAAGTTTGTGGACTGTGATTGATTTGCCAACACTGACAGGACCTAACAAAGAAAACACTGGCTCCTGTTCCAGAGTTGCACCTACTAAGGATCTATGCAATTATAGGAAATTAATATCTCTTCATTTCTCTGGACAAAACTGCTGTTTCCCCGGGGATGTATTTCAGTCCATGTTCTGCACGTTTCCCAGGCAATGGAATATTGTCACGTAAATCTGACAGGCATACTCCTCTGTGTCCCACCTACAGAATCTGCCCCTGCATGTCGAAGATCAAACTCCACCACCTAATATACAATTTTTAGCCCTTCTGATTCTACCCCACACCCCAAGAAGATGCAGCTCTCCTGCAGTCACCAGGCTCCCTCAAGAAAGAACTCCCTGCTTCAGACACAGCTGAGGGAATGGTGCACCACCTCCTTCCCTCCTGATGTTTTAAATCAACTTTAACTGCAGCAAAACTCTCAGGCATGTGTGCCAGCAGTGCTGGGAAGCTGTAGACAGTCATGTTCCAGAGTCAACTGCACACAGCGTCGGTGATACAAGTGAAATAGAAAGGTATCCAAGTATGAGCAGAAGCAATGCATGACGCCAAGTGCTAATACCTGATAATTACAGAGGGAGAGTCAGAAGAAATCCAGAAAGAGGAGAAGGAGAAGGAGAAGGAGAAGGAGAAGGAGAAGGAGAAGGAGAAGGAGAAGAAAAAAATGCAAAAGAAACAAGAAAAGAATATTGTCTCAATACAGTCATTGCAGAGAATTAGTCCATTAGGAGAACGGCTGTGTGTTATGGAAAAGCTGAGCTCATTTATTCTTTCTGGGGCTCTTGGAGCATATCTCTGCAGCTAAAGGAATTGCTCATCCTCCACAGCAGCATCTCCTTTGGCCAAGTCAGGAACAGCAAACTAACTTCAGCTTCAGCCTTATCCAGCACTCTCTACATAAAAGAAGTGTAATTAAGGTACACAGCTCTGAGAGCTGCAGGATTAACATGGGTTATGCTGGTTAAGTACTGAGAGCTAAACGAAATATTTGACCTGCTTTCCTCCCCCATGTATGCTACAAGGCATAAACTATGTAAGCCACAAGCACCATGGGATCCAGACTTTGGAGCCCTAGATGATTATGTTTATTCTCTTTTTGGACCTTTTGTTTTTATTTCTTTTACTGAATCTAAATAGAAATTGATGTTTAACTCCAGGAGCACTTGAGGACACGTCATGAAGGCTATAGTCTGCTACTGTTCCCAGAACAACATATTTCAAGGAGGGAACAAAATAATCAATGAGGCAACATGACACGAGACAGTCTGGAGGCCCCATGACAACAGTAATTAGTTAGGATTAATCATCATAATGGTTTTTAAAATTTAATTTGCAAGTGGAAACCAGCTAGTTCAGGAATTTTGCCACCAGAATTGTGGCTCCAGCGCAGTCCACAGTGATCACAACTAAAAGCCTCAACTCTTTTATTAATTTTCAATGGTTTAAATAAAATGGGTTGGTGGGACGTAAGAGATCTCATAAAAGACCAGTATCCTTATGACAAGTATATATTTTTCACAATGGCATTTTCCACAGAAGTCACCCATTGGCATGGAAATGAAGCCTTGCCTCCACCCTTACTAGCAAACTCCCTTCAAAACAGGACCTTGCCAACTGTGTCTCCAGCCGTACTAATCCTGATTAAGAGAGAAGACTTTGAAAATGCTCATGTCTGATAACCTGAGAGTCACTCACATGTGTACCTGGAAGGAAAATCAAATCTGTTTGCTTCAGCCACATATAAGCACTTGACCCTGCCCCATGAAAGTCAACGGGAGCTTTACAGTCTTCAAGGAACGTAGGAGCAAGCAGTTAATAAATAAAACTTAGCATGAGAAAGGCCCATTTGGCAACAATCCATTTTACTGAAAACAAAACTGCTCAAAAAGCTTAAAAGGTCATACACGAATCTAAGGAGCAGTATGGAAAGGTGTATCTCAGAGTGAGAAACGCATACAGCTTTACCTTGATCCCAACAGGGTTCAACAAACTAAATCTAAGCCGGTGTTTACAACAGTAAAAAATTCCTACAAAATGCATCGCGCTCGTCTCTCTGGTAGGTCTCGGTCACCACAGAAGCAGGACACAAACTCTTCTCAGTTCTACTGGGATAAGTCAGAAGTAACATAACTGAAGCAAAAGGTTATGTACAACCAATTTAGTAAGATCACGATCAGGTTTGCACAAAAGAACTGCTTAACTGACGGCCAAAGAGAAACTGTTCCAGTGACTGATGGATAGCAACTTCTACTTCTAGGGGAAATTACCAGTTTAGATATAGGTGAGAACCAGAACCCAAACACAAGGTAATTAATATACCCATACAACCAAGATCTCAACATAAAAAGGAATTTAAATGCTAAATATTTCCCATTTATTTTCATGGCTTCCTGGAGGTTAGATGAAGGCATTACCTGCTTTTAGTACAGAAGGATATGCACCGTTCTGGTGTCCAGCACGACATTCAGTGCACACTATTGTCCTCTTAGGACAGATTGCTGAAACCGAGTCCTCATGGATACGGGATATGGATACAGGATATAAGTGTCGTGTTGCTCAACGGCTAGAAACGGCTTTTCCAGTTACGCTTCCTGAGCTGACCTATTAACCACCGCCCACAACAGACACACGGATTCCGGCCAAGCCAAAAGCCACTTTTAATGCCATCACCTGAGTACAAATGGTTAGGAAAAAAAGCCAGACCATTCTACCAGCTCTTATGTCAGAGACTGCAGTCTCAAAAGCCAACAAATGCAAGTCAAAAAAATAGCAAAAATGAGCGTTACTTTATCTTTGAACTGACAGGCCGCAAATTATGGTGTTGGTACAATCCTTTGCCCTGTGATCTGAATAAGGAACAACCTGAATAAGGTCTGAGGATCTCAAGTCCCTAAATTTCAATTTTAAATTACTGAGGCAATGCTTCAAATTTTACTGTTTCCAATCCTTAGCTTGGTTTCAGCCAGCAAAACCAAATCTTGAAAAAGCTTCAGCTTTTTCCTTTCCCATACCTATTACCACCTACAAAGAAATGTTTAAGAGAATCAAATAGCTGACTGCCTAGGTACTAGATTAATTCATCATGAAACATTTAGGTTTCCCAACCTAAGAAACAAAAGTACCCCCCTCCACACATTTATGCGAGCTAAAAGCAAAGTGACAGCTGAGATTTGTTCCTGTGACTCTTGGTAGCTGAAGCCGCAGCACCCACGCTGCCAACAACGTCCAGGTGTAGACCATATGAGCTGACACAAAGAGGATTCTTAGGAGCACGGTTCCGTGTCTACGTGCACAATTCATCCCTGCCAAGGTGCACTTGAGCATCTGGAATTCACCACTCCGTTCTGGAGTGGTTTTTAACGAATGTCTGAGAGATTAACGCCGCCAGGTAGCTACCACTAAGCTAGTTCTAGAGGATTTGTACGCCACTGAAACACACGGATGGGCAAGCACCAGCTACTCAAGGTTGGCCACCTGTAAGAGGTACATAATTAGACAGGATCTCCAGCCAACGGTTTGGAAAATCCATTCATTTGTATAGTTCAGGGGGTACCTGAGAGAGAGGATCCTGCAAAGAGCTGAGGGGCAGCATGTGGATCACTGCATTTACGGGACCGGATCAATGCTGCACAACTGCTCAAGTCACCCTCAGCCTCGGCTGTTGGAGGTTGTTCCCTGAAGTGAGAGCATCCAATTTCTTTACTTGTTGACACCAGGAAATTAGGCACGAGGTTTGGAGGTAAGCAGCGAACGCCTGCTTTCAAGTGGGTTTCTGCATCACTCAGTGCAAAACTAGGTCAGACCTGAATGCACATGACTAGCTGAATTTTTGCGAAGAGGCAAGAGCATTTCACCAGTTGAGGCCCTGGAATATCCAGAACAGATACTTAATTTTTATTTCCTCCTTGACCATTTCCAACTGCTTCATGTATGAAGAAGATGCTACTCTTAATTGTACAGCAGAGCACACACCAGGACCATCACAAGCATGTGTGAAGACAAACCTCTGGTGGGAACACCAGTAGCTGGTGTAAGGGCACTCCCTGCAGCACAGAACAAGTGACCTTTTATTCACCACAATCTCATTTCATTCCCTGCCACTAATTTGGCATCGTATTAGAGCAGGAGAAGCTTCTAAGCCTTCTCTACCTGAGGATTATTCCACGTAAGAAGGGAATCTATGGGGGTTTATTTTAACTCTAATTTTAACAACTATCTTTCAGGTATAAAGACAGCTGTTTGTGCTAGCAGTGAAATTCACTTCTATTAGATTAAACAAATAGCCAAGATCAACTACTACTAGGAACTTCAAGCCTGAGCAAGTAATCTCTTATACAAATGAATCACTGGGTCATTTTAATCAGTTAAGTGGCTTAGCACAGGAATGCCTGCCGTTCCTTTTGGTTTCAGGAGCTTCCCTACCTGCTCTCAGCGCTACCAAAATAATCCCTCCGCTCCACCCAGCTATTAGGCCCTAATACATCAAAGTCCCTGAACCAGAAAGTGAACTTTCAGCAGGTGAGAAGCCCCTGCAAAACTGAAGGATGATTCATGGTCTCAAACCTGCGCTGCTGGCTTTGTAACCTTGGTCATCGATAAACAATTTTAATGAGGCAGATGAAAGTTATTCAAAGGATTGAATAATGCTCAATAAATGATTGCTGAGGTACTACACTGGCACTTCCCTAATAAAGTAAAATAAATAAATAAATAAAATAAGTAGAACAAGTGTATTTGAAGCACCATGGGCTTATTAATTCACCGCCTGCTACTCTATCTTACCATGGGATGAGCTGGAGCAGAGGTGTAAGGAGTAATCTCAGCTTCTGTTATTAAACTGTCTAGAAGTAGAGATGTCCCAGAGGAGGGCACTTCACTCCCCACACGCCTCTATAAATACACACACCTTATGTGGCATGTGTGCAGGGCCTCTCTATCTCTGCTCCCAAACAGGATGTTCACACAACTTCCCAATGTGGGTCATTTTATTTGTACGTCCCTCAAACTTGTAAAGGTCTTTCCTCCATCTGGGAGAAGTTGTGGAGAAAGGGACAAAGAGGAGCTCCAGAATGAAAGCCACCAGGTAAGGGATGAAACAAAAGAGGATGTGCCCTTCTCTTCTACGGAAAGTTTCACGAAGGTCTTTATTTTGTCTTTAGCGCTGAAAGAGCAAAGAGCTCATTCATCCTGAGACATAACACTATTGAAAATAGAATTGATAAAGCTTGGGAAGATGTGAATTACAATATTAGATACACATTTGAGAGCTTCTTTGGGGGATGGAAGGCCATAAGGACCTTTAAGGTACCTGAGTTTTAAAAATATCTAATATTTCCCTTCCTCAACCCTTAGCTAAGGTCCCCACAACCCCCAGCCTCGGTGATGACAGAGGAGTCGAGGTGCACAAAGGTAATGGCAGGGGGAGGAAACCCTGCAAAAGCCCGGCCACTGATATCTGAGACAACAGAGAAGGTTCTAGAAATACATTTTTTTGAACCGGTCTATTTTCAATGCAAACAAAATGCATAAAGGAGGAAAAGTAGTAAGATTTCTGTCAAATAATTCTAAAAAAGGGCCAACAGATGCTTCTGATTTCCTGCATGGCTTCAGTCAGGCCACCTCCCTCACCCCATTCCCCATCACGACAACCAAGGGAAAGGCATAACCCAAGTGTGAAGAATTCTGCAGCCGTTAGCACTGGCTAGGTCTGAAATTTTTCTTTTTCAGGAAGAAGTGAGCTGTGGAAAAGCCTAAAAAGAAGGTTATATTTTAATCACATCCAAAA
>VZRU01010758.1:231936-252985 GCA_013398155.1 Pedionomus torquatus
GCGGGCTATCTATTCAGTGGGAATCCAACAACAAACCAATTGTCTTACAAGGGCAATTGAAAATCAAAGTGAATGAGTATTTATAGCAACTGAACTGTTTAAAACAACAAACTGAAACTGCAGCAGCAACTACTTCACAAAGTCATATTCTTGAAGAAGGGGGGGAAAGAAAAAGATCAAAGATCTGCAGGCAGCCAGCTCTTCATACAAGTGGCTTTATCAGCTCTTGGCTGTGCTAAAGAGAGTCAGGCAGCCTGAAAGAGAAAACATTTAATGAGGTGATGAGCAACACTTTCTTGGCCTTAATTATAAGGATAGGACTAAGCAACAATAATTGCAGGATAAATTATTGTCAAGAGATATTTCCAAACAACAACAAAAACCCCATGTCATTATCAAACAATTATTTTAAGTCTCATTTACATATAAAAAAGAATAAATGGAATAGTCCTTTTTTTCTTTTCCATTTGTGGGGGTGGTGGAAATTTTCAGGGTGGTGCATGGGAATTAGACGCACTACACCCAATATTGCTAATGACAGATTAATTCTCTGCAGATCGCTCTGGGAATTGTACATTTGTATCCAAGGGCAGAATTCAACCCAAGAAAAAACTCCAAGCTCTGTGATGTGCCCCCAAAGAATCACGTGCATTTAATAACAGGAACAGAAGACCAACTTCCTTGCAAAGTATCATCTGAACTAAGCGGCAGAAAAGTTCCATTTAGGACAGAGGGAATTAAGCTTTAGGTGTAGTAAAGTAGCTGTGCACATAAGCTACTCAGACCTTATCAGATGAGCCTTTTAAAAGCTCGCATGATGAAATGAGATATATACAGTAGCCTTGAGTCAAATAGGCTTTCAGGAGCCAACAAGTGTATGTCATAGGAATTGAGACAAAATGAGATCATGGCAATCGCTCTCGGGCATTTATCTCAACACGGCTTTGTGCCTGCAGATCCCAAGCAGTGGAAGACCGGGAGGTTTTTGGCATCAGGAGCGGTGCAGAGCCAGGTCGTCTACTTTCCCACATTATCAAATGGAGCAAAGTACCAGGCAGGTTTTCAAAGCGGTCCTTGCTTCGCTATTTAAATAAACAGTCACACTTTTCAAAAGAGCTCTGAAGAATATGAGTTGCTATGGGTTTCTGAACTTTTGCTTGTTTAATCCAGCTGCTCCTGGATGAAATCTGCCATTACCAACTAGGGATTCTTCACACACCCGAAGACAAGATGGATTTTTTTTCAGAACTCAGGGGGATTTATCTCCCCGAAAACATGGCCCCTTGAAAGCGTTCTTACTTATCCTGCCAAAAATTGGTTGTACCAAAGAACTTGGAAAAACATAGTCCTTCTCTTGTGTATATGAGCACTGAGGTCCCTTCCAACCTGGTATTCTATGATCTTATGTACATAAGAGAAATGAAATATATACAGTGGCTGTGAAAACAGTATCTACAAGGAAACCAAATAAAATGAAGTGTTAGTATTTGAAGGTCTTTCCTGTATGCAGGGCTTTTGGCAAGTACCCTACCCACAAAGAGTGATGATCGCTTACACCTATAACAGACCAGCCTATTATCATATGAATATATATAATAAGAAATCTCATTTCTTTCACAAAGAAGAATTAAATGAAGCTGGGTACCACCAATGCTTTTCCTTTAGTTCCATCCAGACAATAGGGGCAGTGATAAGTATTATTGTTCAAGGAAAGCTTACTTATTTTTTCCTTTTTTCAAAACTCTGATAAATTTGTCAAACTACTTGAAACATCCAACGCGTTTTTCCAGAAAATAGGAATTCATCAATGTCGTTACTCTTCTTACCATAAAAATATGACAGCAAAAACACCATTTGGGCAACACAGGGTCTATTTCATGCCTGTTTTATCAGGTACTAGAGCTACAAAACCTGATTTTCAAACAGGATAGAGACAAACAATTTAGACACTTCACCCAATAGCTTGCAAAATGAAAAGTCCTTTGCATAAATTAGACAAGTAGTTCTCAGCTTATATTTCAGAGACATTTAGAGGTCCACAGGTTACTCCAAAGGAAGCTACACAGGAATCTAGCAAGAGTAGAATTCAGTAAGCTTACATTGGCTGTATTTAAGTCTATCAGGCCTACAAGAAAGGCTCCATTACATCAAAAACCTTCTCAACCTCAAGGTCTCAGCTCACAGCACACACAAATGAGTGAATTCGGGACAAAACATCATGAAAAAAAGTCCTGAGATTATACAAAGAGAGCTACAAGCGAATAAGAGACAGGCAGTTTAATGAAAATTTCACTAAATTCCAAGATTCTGGCCAAATCAGTGGATATGATTCAGATCCTAGATACTAACTACTTAAGACTGGGATTATTTTAATGACAAGGACAGAATAAAAATGTGTTTCTTTCTACTACTTAGCCCACTGACATGAGACAGCACACTAGCTGCTTCATTTCTGCCTTTATTGTGCTTATTGTAAATTAAAGCCTTGGCTTGCAAAATACACAGAAAAGCACAGTTCTTATTTCAAAAAGCTCCCTCTAGCTTTTCCTAACTGTTTGTTACCAGAATTTTCCTGATGATCTGCTAGAAAAAGCAGCTTAGAGTCAAAGGTGGTCTCATCAGTCTTAGAGAAACACAAGCACGTATTGTACAACCAATTTGAAGTAGGTTTTTAATTTGTAAAAGCCACACAGTTAATACGATGTTAGAAACCCACCCCCTTCTTTTGATTCAAGATCAAAGAGATTTTTAGAAAAGTGACATAACCCTTAGATGTCCCAGAAAACCACATTTGCCACAATTAACCAGCTCCAGTCTCCAAGCCTCGTACACACAGAGGAGCTGGAACAGCGCGTTCGGAGCAGGGAGGTTTTATTGCATTTGTGGGCACGTCTGGAATAAACAAGCACGGGTCAAACTCCCCACGGCTTCCTTCCAACCTACGACAACCAGGGCAGGCGGTCAAAGGGAGCCCAAAATGACTGATCTGGGGTTACATCACCAGGTCTTCGAGGCAGTGTAAATCAGCTTAGCTCTAGTGAACTCGCTGAGGACACATTGATTCATACCAGCCAGAACCTGATCCATCAGGCTCTACATGTGGTGGAGTTCAGTGACAAAGCACTCAGACCCACGTCACACAGGTGCTCCTCTTCATCTGGGGATGGGCTAAGGACTCTGGGGACTGGTCTGAGGTAGCAGACCAGAAATAAACATGAGAAAATGAATGAGATCCTATAGAAAGAGAAATTAAGGAGCTGATAGGAAGTTGGAAGATGGGATCTACACGCAAGCTACTCCAGAGTGCTTTCAGCCAGAAGGCTACATCAGGAATTCTGCAATTCTGCATTCTCCTCATAAAACTTCATCTGAGATGGCTGAAGAAGGTACTTGGATTCAGAGATACCTAAAGTCCACTCAGTCTTCACCACAAAACTGTTACGGGAGAAAGAGATGCTGCCACATGAGTTCCCAAAAGGTGAACTGAGAAACCCATCAAACATATAGCAGGTAAAGAATGTAAAGAGATGGAGATGACAGGTAATCTTCCATGAACATGGGTAACCCCTATCAGGGAAAGGTGATGCTTGCAAACTACCTTCACTTGAAGAAAACAGTTGGCAGCGGATTACCCATCACAGCTGAGCTTAAAACAAGAGAGATGCCACGGCAGCAGGACACAAGAAGACACTGCCAGTGTGGGAGGTGTGTAATACCAATACAAATCTGACATTTCCCATAGCTTCTGGGGCAAACCAGCACAATGAACGGTCACCTTCTCTGCTCTCAGGTACCCGGGCTGAATCTCAACACACATCGCATCGGTCCTGACGTTACCAGTGCAAACTGGGGGAGGAGCCTCAGTCCTAATGATAATCCACTTTTATCTCCAGTGATATAGCACATGGTTTTAGAGCACGAATGCCCAAGTCCAGTTCCACTTTTATGGGTGTATGAATAGGAAAGGGGATGGTTACTTAGGAAGCACATACATAATTTTCTATAAAAACCTCCGTCCCTGCATCACATACGTTCCTTCCTAGAGACACTGGATCAAATAAAGATGTATGAATTTCAGCAGGTACTGCATCCCACTCAACCACCACCCAGGGAGTAGATTAGAAACACAGGCACCTTTAGAAGTAAATGGAAATGAGGGGGGATTTCAGTCATTTGGCAGATCATCATCAGAGGAACTATGGCCCACACCTTGTGAAATGCTGATACAGGTAAGTAGCAAATAATGCACAATCTTGTATATTTATTTTATAGAATTTAACCTCATCCTGTCTTTACACACGTTTTCAGAGATCCAAGATTATCCAGCATGAAAGTACTCGGTGTGCTACAGGAAGGCATAAAAAGACACATTATAAGTTTAAAAAGCGAGAATTTCATGAGAGTTAAAATTGTGACTTAGGGCACACCAGAAAGAAGCACTGATTTTTTTTCAGACTGCTCTAACATCAAAGGATTAAATAAGAAAACCAAAGTCTTTTATAAACTCCAGCAAACGTACAGACAATGTCAAAGCTATTTGGTCACAAATTGGAGCCATCATTTTCACTTTGAAGGCTTGCACAAGAAGCTATTCTGCAGTGGAACTGCCACAAAAATTGAAGGAAGAAAATAAATGGGACAAGGAAAATATGGACTTATGGTTCTGCAACAGTGTAAAGTGCTCTGTAGAAGCAATATTTATATGAGACATCAGAATGCTAAAGACTCTACTGTTGCCCATCGCTGACTGTGATATATAGGCTGTGGTCATCACACATATAGAAGGACAAACCTGAACTGGATTGCCCTCTGTAGAATGAAACTGTTTGTCCCTCAGGAAATTATAGCTCCTCCTCATTATCACCGCAGTGATCTCAAACTTCTCTTTGCTCAGTGTTCCTGTGGCTACTCACGGACACAGGACAGGGTCCACCACCTAACAGAGCTGCTAATAAAGCCCACATTACAAAAACACCGAGTCCACATTCTAAAGCATGCAGAGAACTGAAACCAAACTGAGCAATGGGCCAGCAATCAAAGCAGGTGAGACAGCCTCACTTTTCCATGACTTTGTCAATTGTTCTCATCTGAGATTTGTATCAAGACCACCTGCAGCCCAAATTCAGTGGGCTGATTTGGAAAGAAAGCTCGGAGATACCTGCCTGGGACAAACTCAGACCTCCGGCTTCTGCAAGATGACCCGTATCAGTAACCTCCACCCATATCTCTCAGGCTTCACTGTACTCGTACCATCTTACATAATTGTGCCCCAATATGTTACACTATGTATTGTAATTATTTATAATAATTCATAATCATGAAGACAGCAAAAACTCTGATAGAAGTGAGGAGATGGAAGAGCACAGTCCTTCCCCATGGTCTTTGAGAACTAGCAAACATCACCACAGGAAGGGGCCACCAGCAGGTGTAAGTAACCATGAATCTATGCCACCTGACACCAAAGCTCAGGATCAAACCCATCCACCCACCCACACAAATATCCAGCAAATTCTTTCTGAACTAGAGAAGCAGTGGGTCCACTTAACTGACTGGATTCCCTAGAAGTCTCCCAGCCTGGGCCTTTTCATGTCTTCCTCTCTGAAAGCATTTACTGCATGTATATATTTCCATTTTCCTTGAGATTTCAAAAGAGTTGGTGTTGTTAACTTAGAATATTGCTAGCTAATTGTTGGTGAGAAAAGACAAATTATGAGCAGGGGAACTGTTCTGGGAGGATTTAGTGTATTTGAATAATTTAGACCCCTGCCGTTAACGTGACAGGATTGTTTTTCTCTTGCAGTAGCCTGCTGCTACAAGAATTAAAACTGTCGTGGCAGGCTACAGCTTGGGCTAGGCCTTAGTAATGAGCTTTATCAGTCAATAAATGATTTTATGCAGCAAATTAAATTGTAAATTTTGTTTAGGTGGTAAATATTTAGAGAATAAAGATATCCAGCTAATGAGGAGGACTGGGTGGGGAGAAATTGTAATGCAAATGTCAATCCTTTAAATCTTTGGTAGACTAAAGCTTTGCAGAAAGTTTACTGCCACTGCCTTCTATTTTTTTTCTAAACTTTTTTTTTTTCCCTTTGTAAACAGCAAACTATCTCAACTGTATTTACAGATGTTAAAGAAGGCAGGAAAGACTTGTGCGGGGTATCGTGCAAGCCACAGTTCCGTGAGCTCACTTTGCTCTCGGACTGAAGCATCAAATGGCCTCATGTTGAAAGCAAGAGAGACGTGGTTCATGTTGAACCACAATGGACAAGCACAGCAAGTTTGACACCAGGTGAGTTCCCAAGGGCCAGCAGACACTTCCAACTTGCTCCAGGCTCTAGTCTCTACCTCAAAACACAGCTCACATGAAAAGAGGTGTTTGGTCCTCAGCCCTTAGCGGAGAGAGCAACAGCAGCAGCAGCAATCAGCAGAGGCAACCAATTGAAAACATTCCCCTTTCAAAGTGGAGATGACTTCTGACAAGATGACCTTTCAGCTCTGGAGTTTACTTCTCCCTTATGGCTCGCCCGAATCCCGTGCTGCTCTGTGGCCCACCCTCGAGGGCACGTATGTGGAAAGGGATTCTGAGAACATCAATTGATCAACAGGAGGAATATGGTTTTAAAAGGCACATCTGGATTAAGATGGATGAAAGTGCCCCGAACGAATGAGTTGCTTTTTTTGCAAAGGTCAGGTGATTAGCAACACACTGCTTCCAAAGCAGACGCAGAAACACTCTACCAAAAAGCTGGTTTCCAAGATGAGTCCTTGACTTCCAGCTATGCTCCAAGGACTATTCTTTCTCCAGGGAAGGTCTGGAAAACTTATTAATCTTGGCAAGGGCATTTATTACCAAGATGAAAATTTTGCATGTAAATTTTTTTACCGTGGCCAAAAAGTCAGCTTTCAGAGGAAAAAAAAAAAAAAAAGTATGTGAAAGAATGTCAGTCAGCTCCATAAAGAATTGCTGGAACTCATCCTAAAGCGAGGAGCGTTAACCTCACTGTCCTTTATCAATTTCTAACAGTAGTAGAATTCTTTTGTGATTTCTGCTGGATCAGTTATTCTATACTTTCTGACAAGAAGAATATATGCAGTCCCTGACAGAATTGGTGAAACAATGGCCTTATTTATGCCTTCCAGGTGACGCTGCCAGATGGTAAAATCTCATGCAAACAAAGCCAGAAGAGCCTGTACACTACGGAGGGCTAAGACAGAACCTACTCCAAGATGGGGAAACCATCTCCTTTCGTGAGAACCACAAGCCAACCAAGAATCGATGCCAGAAAGTCCCCTTTGAGCTGGTTCCAGGCTCAGCCATAGAGCAGTTCACGGGGACAACATGCAGAGAACCCCCCAGCTCTCCCAGAGACCCCAGGTGTGCCCTTGCAATTGAAGGAGCTCCTTGCTGGTGCTCAGGTCAAGGTCAGCCTTGATATTTTAGAAATCAGTTGATGGGGCACAGAGCAAAGATTTTCCACCCAAACAGTTGACTGCACGAGGCTTTAAAGCAAAACTCGAAACGGACACGGTCACATATTGAAAGGAAATTGAGCCACAGAATGTCCTAGTAAAACTCGGTTGGACCCACACATTGTACACTCCAAACAATATGCTATTAAGTGCAATAAATCCTAACAGCACCCTGGAGATTTGTTTGGAAGATCAGAATATATATTGTGGATACAGTATGGAAGGCTGTTTTTAACATGAAATCTATTCAATTGCAAGCTGTTGATGTTAACTGTTTCTTGAAAGACCCAATATACTAATGCAGTTTATTTACGTGGCAGAGAATGAAACTTCATGTATCACCTTCTCCATGCCTTTCTTTGATTAGATTGCCTCAGTTTAATTACTAAATTCTGTTAAAGGACTTTCAGCACAGATGTAATTTCATGCAGGTGTTACCTGGTGTAATGAAACCAGATGTTTCCATCAGACTAGGCCTCCCTCATTTGAGATGTGTGCGCTGCAATTGCCTGATTTGTATATCCATCAGTTCAAACTGGAAAAAAATAAGAGGTTGAGGGCGTTAGGTAAGATCAGATTTTAAGTACAGAATGGATAGTGCCACCTGTTGTCTCCTGTTACATACAAAAGTCTTCCATTGGTACATAACTACTTTTAAATGATGACTTCATATAATCCATGTAGCTTTCTAACCAGTTTATACAGCAGGCTTGAAAGTCCTTGGCTGGTTACAGAACGAAACAAATCATACTTACTAAGGTATATCAGCAACAACAAAACCCTTAAAACTTGTTTTCAACTAACTTCAATAGCTTTTGAATATCCATAGGTTTCTACAGGAAATCCAGTAGGAAGTTATTCTCTACATCATCTTAGAGTTGATATTATGGTACAAAATAGATAGAACTGAGTAGTTACAAGGATGTTCATGGGAATTACACGGTCAGATCTGTCACTTATTAACTCCTAGATTTGGGGCATGCAGTTTACATTTCCTGTCATAAACCCCAGTAAATCATATTAAACTTGCCACTGTTTTAAATACAAAGGAAGTAAATACTCTCTGCATGTGAAATCTCACAGAAATCTACTTCTTGCGTTCGGTTCCTCATGAGCTGTCTTAGCAACACAGCCTTCTCATTTTCCATCACACACAGCATCATAACCGCTGTTTACTTTTATTTTGATTATTGTAAAATCATGACTGGCCAAATGACAGACCAAAGACTTCAAGTGACAGAAAGAAGTGCCACTCAGCAGCAACATGGAGAGAAGAATCAAGGCCATATCACACCTAAGCTGATAGCACTTTTGGAGTAGCTTCTGTAACACCCAAATTTTTAACTGCTTTTCTGATTACCCCGGTTGACCAAATGTATCATGGTCAAAGAAGCTGTCACGCATCAGCCAACACCCTCCGACTCCAGGGGAAAAATCCTCCCCATCACGCTGACGGTAAAACCCGGGCCATCTGCACAGAAAGTCTTTGCTGGGTCCCAACTGCCACCGATGAAATGTTCACATTTCAACCAAAAAAGAGCAAAGCCAGCCCCAGCTGACAGGGCAAGGGGCTCCAACTGGCAGCTCCAACACGAGCCTGAGTCACAACCTCTTCTCATTTCTCCCCATTGTCCTGTCAAGCCCTGATGCTGCACAGACGACACCAGCCCAACCCCGGGACTCAAGCTGCTGGGACTGCAGAGCTCCAAACAATGAAGAAGGAAGGGCCTTTGGGCATTAACAGAAAGTTCACAAATAACAGCCAACAAGCAGTGGCACAAAACGTTTGCCAACCAGACAGCTCAAAACAACCCCGACAATCATTCTTTGGGTTAGCTCTTGTAGTATGAAAAACAAACAAATAGAGAAGATCAAAATAGCCATAAACGACACCGCCCTCTCCTCCTCTTCCATCTGTATTCTTACAGGGACCTTTAATCCTTTTGGAAAGTACACGTGCTCTTTTGGTAGGCACATGGACAAGGGTTTGCAAGGTGGAGTCTTGAACTGTAGGAACCAGAGGTTGCCCAAGCATGTGTGTGCACCCACACAAAGACATTTTACATTAACAGCCCCCAAATCTCCATCTTTACAATCACCTGAATTGAACAAATTCATTTTTATTTTGTTTTGTTTTCAGGTATTTTTAAGGGTGGGTGGGGGTCGAGGAAAGGGAAGACATAGGCTAGGCAACTAAACTACTGTCTGCCCTCATTATTTCAATTCAGGGACTGACAGTACAAGACTTAATATTACAATAAAGCAAAACTGGTGTCAGCAAAAAAAAAAGTTTCGATGACACACTGATATGGAACACTATGATACACTGGTAAAAACTATGTGAAAACCAGAAACACATAAGACTGCAATTTAATCTTTTTATTTGAAATATAAATATTGTTACTATCAAGCTTGACAGTATAGAAAATGTGTGCCCTGCAGCCTTCTGACAAAACAAAATTTATATTTAAAACTTCCTGAAATAATGCCTTTCATATGTGGAGTTTTGTCACATTGCAGCGGCTCTGAGCCTACCTTATGGTCCTGCGCCTTTAATTATTTTATGCCTAGAAGACACATTTTAAATAGAAGAGGCGGGTTACAAGAGTTTTGACAGCTGTGGATGATTAAAATACTGACAACATGCACTATATAAAATTCCCTGAGGTTTTAGCTGGGTACTCACACGAAAGTTAGCGATTAGATTCCCTCCCCCCCCTGCCAAATCCCACCAGCATGAAATGTTCCTACCACTGGCCTGTTACTCCCTCCTCTTAAGGCAATGCAACCCTTTTTCTTTTTTTTTTTTTTTTTTTTTTTTTTTTATAAATAATATCTCAAGGCCACATACTTGAAAATTGGTCAACAAATTTGATTTAGTAATCTGTTCCCATTTAACAAATATGCAGCCAGGTTTCATGACCAGCTGTTCTGTATCATTGCATGAATGGAGGGATGGGAAACCGTTTAAAATGTATGAATGGTTTTAGGTTTTGTTTTCACTCACCCCCTGCCCCTTTACAAGAGTCTTACAGCTTGTGCTAATTTTCTGGCCTCTTGACCTACATGTTTGGGTTGGGCAAAATATTGTATTATGGGAGAAAAAGAGTGCTCCCTAGTTCAGAAAATCACTGAAGTACATTCTTAACCTTAACTCTGCCAGCTGCCCCCTGACTTTGCACACTTGAGTTAGGGACATATTCATGAACTTTGGTTAAACTGGGAGTCTACCCTTCAAGTTCTTTTGAATTAAAAGCTGCGTAAGAAATAACACTAATTACACTGACTTGGAGCTGTGGCTACAACTGTGTCAATCTGTCCCTCCCTTTATTACACTACTGGCTAAAGAGTCAAAGAAATCCTGGAAGAAGTCATTCACCTCCAAAAATACATGAGCAATTGCAGAGTCTGACTATCTGGATGTGGGTCATAAATTATTGTTTCTTTTTGTTATCTTTTATTCATTTAAATTAGTTTAGACACTTCAAAACACGAGAAAAGACAAAGAAGGAAATCTTATCACCAAAGAGCAGACTTATCATTTGGACGTTCCTTTCAACTCCAGAAGAGAGGTTTGTGAAAAGGCAAAGATGGATTTGGGATAAACCAGTTTCCACACTGATGGTGGGAAAGTGTATCTTCCTTCAGTCTCATGAAGCTCTCTGGCAGAGGTAAAGTTTAAGGATGGATGGGAAGTGCTCTAAATAAAGCAGAAATGATCCAGAGATACTTGCAAGCCAAGAAGCAAGAGAAACATCAAGGCTGATGTCATGGAAAATTCAGAAAGACACTATACAATATAAGGGGAAAGGAGATGTAAAATCTCATTGATTCAACTCAAATACTTCTCAATCTGCTAAATCTTTGCAAGCAGCTATTCCACCAAAATCAGTAGACTGTGAGACCAAATATTTCTATTTGCTGAGAGGCAACCGAAGGACCATGGTGGAACTTAGACTCAATTTATGAAATACGCCATGCAGATTTATTTTCTCTGGAGGCAGTAACAACTTCCCCGTTGACTTCCATTCCTGAATCCAACCAGCTACAGTGACATCTCAGTGAATCCAGGGGAGGAGCCAGGGGGAGCCACCCCCTGCTCTGCTCACCATGAGCTCACCCGACCACTATCCCCACCGCAGCCATCCCTGGCCTCTCCTTAGAAAGAAACTCACAGGGTGGGATGAGACATGGGTTGAACTCCTGGTTTGGGCAAGGAGATCAGGTCTGTGGCACACAGGATGCAGCACACCCGGCCCCTAATTTAGATGCAGCTGTTGATACCACTGTATGAAGAAATGTGTGGTTTGCCATTCTGGGAATCTCTACCAGGAGAGTTCCAAACACTCTTTGTTTCCTCAGAAGCAGCAAAAGGAGACTTTCCTGTAGAAAAGACTGGGGGAATTGTTCAGTTTTCTCTCCCACAAGGCACCCAGTATACTTGCAACTACATAATCTTTTTTTTTGTGCTAACGATTAAGTATATAATTTTGATCGCAGAGCAGCGTAGGCCACGTTTAATAATTCTGGCCAGATTTAATAATTCTGATATTAACAAAGACGGGGAAAGGACAAGGTTTTTCTCTTTACAGTGCAGTGCAAATTACTGAAGCAGAAGTAAAACTGCAGAAACAGGAGCCAAAAACAGTTGAATGGTTTGATTAAAGAAGTACAAGGACATAGTAAGAATTTATCAAAGGCTCCTATTACGTTTGGCCAAGGTACAAAACATACCTTTTAATCTTAGATATTTGTAAACAGAATGTTGGATATATTTTTTTCCATTAGAAATAAGGAAAGTCTTTTCCTTCCTTGAAAAGTTAGAAATCTACCAGTTACGTACTACAGGAACGAGCCAGAACAATAGAATTTCCCACAACAATACCTCACTTCCCAGGAAAACATTACTTACAGCAGGCTGTACTTGGGAAATGATGCCCGTAAACAAGCGCCTTCAGTCTTGTGATTTGAAGGTTTCAAAGTGCATCAGACAAGCAAATTGGACCTTTTTCCTTCCTGCTCTTTCCACACATAAAAAGAAAATAATATTAGTTCTGAAGATAACTTATCTGTAAAGTGAAAAATCTGTAGGTTATTGGAGTGGCAGTGGCCGCTGGCATCATCCAAGGCTTTTTAACCTTCAAGCCAGTGAGAAATAAGCCAAGGATTCAGTGCCAAGGAACCCGTTGTGCAAAGGAGAGGCATTATTCACCCTAATTATGTTGTCTACAGAATGCTGGAACAGCTGAAAGCGGGGGAGATGGGTGCTCTTCCACCCCTTTTCCACCACTCAGTCATCCCTGTGAGATGGGCAGCATCGGCTCCTCTCCTCCCCGTATCGTCAGAAGACCAGTAACGTTGACGATGGCTGCCCTTCAGCTGGCCAGCGAGCTGAACTCCCCGGGGCTTTGGGGACTGTTTGCAAGAAGTGCCTGAGACTATCAGATTTGGGAGTGTTGTCTTTTTAAAAAAAAAAAAATAATCAGGGAATATTTAAAGCATCCCCATCACCCCACCCTTGAGAAAAGGAGTTATTAAAAATGCTGGGATGCGATCTGTGTCAAAGGAGACGATTACATCAGTCGCTCGTCCACCTGCTTTTTGTTGTTCAAGTTCTCAGTAAAGCAAATGAATGAAATCCGTAACCTGGTGTCCTTGCCTTCAAACCTTCATTGTTGATAGGACAAGGGGTAATGGTTTCAAGTTGCGCCAGGGGAAATTCAGGTTAGATATTAGGAAGTATTTCGTTACTGAAAGGGTTATCACGTATTGGAATGGGCTGCCCAGGGAGGTGGTTGAGGCACCATCCCTGGAGGGATTCAAGAGAGAAGTTGAGTTGGTGCTCAAGGATATGGCTTAGTGTTGGGTGGTGTGGGGTGTTGCTTATGGTTGTTGNTCTTTCCTAGATTATTTTGTGGTTTTTTTTTTTTTTCCCCATTGGTTGGACTAGATGATCTTAAAAGGTCCCTTCCAGCCTAGGTGGTTCTGTGATTCTGTATGTAGGATACTGCTGCCTATTTTATGGCTACTGCTGTTTCCTCACCAGAAACTATCCAATACAGATGTTCAAGCACGGGTCTGTAAAACAGTGGCTGTCAGGGCAGTTAAGTCACACAACTCAGCTCTTTCTAGCTTCCCGTTTCGTTCCATATGTCATACTACGCATTATTGGTTGAATCATCACTTTGTGACACGTTTTGGATTCTCACAAACCCACGCCTTCTAATGCACACGCTGGTCTGTTCGGGGTCTGCCTCCCATCTTTCTTCGCACAAGGAGTTACAGCTTAGTATTTTTGTATCCAATTATGAAGAAAGATGAGAATGAAATGGGAAATAAAAAAGTGACAGCTACAATTACAGAGCAAAATGATACTGTACGCTTGCTTGATGCTAATTGGTTTTCTTAACTGTTTAAAATCTGCGGCACAGCATAAAATCACCCAACAGGAGGGTCTGCCAGCCATTTTTGACATGGTTTTAGTCTATTTAATTTACTTAGTGGCAGCTCTAATACATTTTGGCTGCTGAGGATCTCAATAGACACACCAAGGATGACCTTTATGGCACACAAAAAAAAAAAACGGGGAGAAAAGAGGAAACAAACTCTCTTATTAAAGAAAATGGGAGACCTTTTGGATGAGTGAAGTTTCCTTTTTTTTTAGCTTAAGAAAGTGGCAATGTTCAACTGTTTAAGTAAATGAGCTAAAAGTTCAGCACTCCTGAGCTCCACCATTACCAGTAATTTATACTGCCTTTCACGTGCTTCTGCTTATTGTTATTGATAGAACTTATAAAGTCAACTCAGCTGAGACGGCAGACAGGTCACTGCCCATGAGCAAGTGGGAATGACAACGGCCAAGTGAGAGCACACCACAGGTACATCCTACAGCTGCATAATTCCTCAGTACACATTGTCTGGGTACGATACTGAGAACACCCAAAAACCCACTGGGAGTGATCGAGAACTGTTCCAACCTCTGTACCCCAGAAATTACAACACTAACGTCGTTCTGCCATTGGGAGGCAAGTGGCAGGGCTGTTTGGGAGTGCCTCCATCCCGCCTGTCCTAAAGACAAAGTGTGCTTTACAGCTCCAGTATCCTAAATCTGAGTAGATACAGCGTTTCCATGTGCTAAAAACACTGAACATCCGAACAGGTATTTGAAACGGTACTTTCTCCAAGAGCATTGACACAATATACACACCTACTTTCACCAAACATGGGTGAAGGATGCTCTCTTCTGAAAATGCTGATGGTGTACGGCAGAGGCACGACAACAAGAAATTAATTATTTCTCACTGGTTTTCATTGAAAACCAAGCTTAGAGACCAACCGCTGTTGCTTATGTATTTCTCTTTATCAGTACTAAATGTGACAGAAAGTAAAGAGGTGAGGGAAGAGGGAGAATAAATTTTAATTGGGCTTAGACACATAACCAGATTTTCAGACCGGGCTTCACAAGCAAAGTGGGTAATAATGTTAATCTCGGCGCTTTCTCTGGAGGAGGATGTTACGAAATAATAGGCATAAAACCAATAATAACTATCAGCTTCTTTGGGACATTGTGAAACTCATCTCATTCAAATCTGAAAGCACTCCGAGATCCAGGCAGCCAAGGGCTGCAGGAAAGCAAGGTACGTTGAAAATTGAGCGCTTTGGGCTTAATTTATGTTCCCAACTACAGCTTTTGGGATCCTGTACATTAGCTGTACATATATTTTTACATATTTCTGAGAAAAATGGTCCTCAGAAGATGATGAATAGCATGCCTTACCAGAAAATATATGACAGGTTCTAAAAATGGTACATTTTTAAATTGGTATAGATATTTATATTCGCTCTGATCCTCTGAGATGTATATTGAAATTTGTAATATAAACAGCAAAGGGCATTCCAAGACAAGCAAATTAAAATGAATTCTGCATCATTCTCTCCTGTCCTATTATTACATGTTCTCAGGAGGCCTACAAAAATTTGTATGTGAACTAAAACTGTATGTGAGTCTAGTAAAAGTTACTTTAAAAAACCTTAATCTTTTATTAGATCACAGTGTAACTGTCATTTAAAATAAGAAGTTAGGGCTATTATCACAATATATAAATAGAGTCCACGGTAGACTAGCACTAGCATGCTATGTCTTTATAACATTTTACATTGCGTTTATATATTTAAACATATGTATCACCATCGATTCATGATGGAAGAACTTTATTTTTTCACAAAGTATCACCATCCCCCATGTCTAAGGAAGAGTTATTTATCGCCAGCTGATAAACCCACCATCCATTCATAGTCTCTTGGCAGTAGCTTTGACTCTTCCCTCTTGGGCCGCTCTTCACAGGTAATAACGTTGGCCCAGATAGGACCTCCCCAGCCTTCGAATCGTTAGTAGTGCCAGGCCTCCCCCCTAACATCTGTCTACCCTGCTCTGGAAACCCTCTGATGAAGTCTGCATCATTACTCAATTCCCCCTGTGGTTAGAAAGTTTTCCTCCCAGTCATCCTAATGCATCTTGGCTGAAAATTAAATTGGTTTCTTTTGAATTCCCTCAAGTGGAGGGAGAACAATAAGCACCAGCCTTTGCGTAACTTTCTCATATTGGAAAGACTATCACGATGATTTCTCTGTAGGTTTATCAGTTTCCACAACTTTTCTTCATAGGCCATGTTCCATAAATCTCAGATTTTCCTGTCACACTCCACTCAATTTAATATGCCTCCTTGAAATACAAGATGTGGTGCCCAATGCAATTCTTCAGCCATGCACTCCACTGGAATATATTTTTTTTTTTCCTAATTTTTCACAAGGACACTGTGTGAGACAAAAAACAAAGCTGAAACCAGGATACCTCAGCAACATCTTCCTCCTTTCCCCAGGCTAGTTATTCTCTCAGTGAAAGAAGTCAGACAAATTTGCTGAGAATAAATCACTTCTATCTTATGCAATCTTTCACAATTTTCTTATCAACTGAACAGCTGGACATTCTTAAAAATTGAATTTGCATGTACAGGAGCAGCCTGACTTCCAATCTCAAGTAAATCTACAGGACAAGCTTCCCGTTACAGGTAAGGCAGTGCCCACAAACTTGGGCACATACACGTCTGCCTCCTTGTTGTGCACCTCCAGTAAAAAATGAGCAAATTCAGGGAGTTAAACTATCAGGAAATTAAGTATGGGAGGGAAAAAAATGCATTTTCTACAGATGCCAGTGTGTGCAGCTTCAAGGGATAAGAGCGGTCAGGGATACCAAGGGATGGAGAAGCAGAGCCACCCCATCCAGCAGCTGCTGGTTATTAGACTGGGTTTGCTATAAAGGGATGTCTCACCAAAGAAGTGCAAGAAAGACCCCACCAAATCCTGGTTTATTAGTGACAAAAACACGAAGACTTCCAAGCCAAGGTATACCAGCGCAGTACAGATCTCCAGAGGTTTTGACTTTTGGTTTTAGGCTCATGACTGCAGTGATCCAAGATATTTCCTTCTATCTAACAGTTCTCTTCCACCAGCTTCCCAACCCGGTTGCTCCTGGACTGCGCAGCCTATCGTTCACATCTCAGTTCATTACTGCAAATACGTATTTCTTACCAATAATTTCATAAACACTCAAAAACTGGTATGTTTGACAACTTTTCAGAGTCCTCCAAGCTTTCAGGCACCGATTCAAGCCAGAATTGACAAGCCCTGCCCCACTCCTGAGGCAGAGTGCAGAGATCATGAGAAAAAGTAACACAAAGGCCATTTTTTGAGTTGCGAGGGAATTACCTTTCTCGGCACTCCTCCCACGGTGTCACCCGACTGGCAGTCCCCCAGGGCCACCACCGTAAGGACACTAAAGACAGACCTCAGCCAACACTACTCCCTTGGTGGCCCAAGGAATAGGAGGGAATACTGAGAGCCAGCCCCAGGCATCTAAAATCATGGAAAAAAAATCTTCTAGGCTGGAAGGGACCTTTAAGATCACCGAGTCCAACTGTGTAGTCCCAACCTTGCCACCACTCCCCCGCTGTGTTTTTAGCAGTGGGTGAGAAACAGCACCACAGTTACTCCTGTGCTTAAGGTTACGCAGGAGAGTAAAATGGTTGTAGGCTGGGTTTCAGGTCTGCTGGAGAGAAACTTCAAGGGTAGAAGGCAGGCAACTTGAAACCTTTAGCTAGCATTAAGTGCTCTTCATAAAGAACAGAAAGAAATTGCTGCCTTCGTGTGCTGCCCCATCTGCATATTTTTAACACGCCATGGGAAAAAGAAGGTTTTATGAAGAGCTGATTCATGCGTTATGTCACTTGTGCACTAAATACTATGTTATCTTCTGAAATTATAGAAAGGAGGAGGATATTTTTAGTAATTGTTGGCTACTCAAGCCACTGAAAGAAAGTATGTTTCTCTGGGTACAACTAATTTTGCTTGTGGTTTCAGAGACCACTGCCAGGATTTCAATAATACATACATTACGAACTGCTACAGCTGGCAAGGTGTATCTGCGTTGTCTATTCCAGGGAGGGATTTTGCTGCCTATTCAAAATGAATAGATTCAGAAGTGGAATCCAGCATGGAAAATGAAGGAAGGTCAGGGGAAGGGTAATATTTATGGCAGATTGAGTGTTTTAGTGTGCTACTGGCTTCAGGGTCTGCACTCCCTAAAAATACCAGGTTTTGTGCACTGGAGTGCTGAGCAGACAGAGAGTAGCCAATGCCTGTGTTTGAACCTTCAGAAACAGACAGATGCTTAATATTCAAAAAAAGAAAAGAAAGAGAACTTTTACATTTCATGCCCCTCTAGAGCAGAAACGCTTTACTCAAATAACCAACACCCCCCCCCCAAAAAAAAATAAAAAGGACTTTTCAATGGAGAACAGCAAAGCTCTCTCAAATACACCTTGGCTTTGGCAGCCAGGATGGCAGACGCTGTACCTCACCCCCTCACCCTGCTCCAAGCAGAGGCCACAGCTTCCCAAAATGCTCGTGTCTTGGGGGACTGGATGAATCAAGGGGATGCAGGGATGTGAGACAGACCTGGCTGTTTGAGAGGGATGTCAGAGAGGCTACTTAATAGCACCCAAGAATTGCCTGCCGTAATTAAACACAAATAAAAAATGTGAGTTAACAGTCCACAGCTGAATTATTTTTTTGGAAATATATGAGAGCTGCTGAACTGAAGGATGTGGGATTGTGGATGAGAAGCTCAACATGAGCCGGCAGTGCAGACCGGCAGCCCAGAAAGCCAACCCCATCCTGGGCTGCATCAAAGGAAGCATGACCAGCAGGTCACGGGAGGTGATTCTTCCCCTCTACTCTGCACTCATGAGACCCCAGCTGGAGTCCTGTGTCCAGCTCTGGAGTCCTCAACTTAGAAAGGTCATAGAACTGTTGGAATGGGTCCAGCAGAGGGCCACGAAGTTGATTAGAGGGATGGATCGCCTTCCATATGAAGACAGGCTGAGAGAGCTGGGGCTGTTCAGCCTGGAGAAGAAAAGGCTCCGGGGAGACCTTAGAGCAGCCTTCCAGGATCTGAAGGGAGCTCCAGGAGAACTGGAGAGGGACTCTTTGTCAGGAAGCTTAATGATAGGACAAGGGGTCATGGTTTTAAATTGCTAGAGGGGAGATTTAGATTAGATATTAGGA
This sequence comes from Pedionomus torquatus, assembly GCA_013398155.1. Classification (NCBI taxonomy): domain Eukaryota; kingdom Metazoa; phylum Chordata; class Aves; order Charadriiformes; family Pedionomidae; genus Pedionomus; species Pedionomus torquatus. The sequence goes on from VZRU01010758.1 coordinate 251,029, forward strand.
AGAAGTTCTTTACTGTGGGGGTGGTGAGACACTGGAACAGGCTGCCCAGAGAAGCTGTGGATACCCCATCCCTGGAGGGGTTCAAGGCCAGGCTGGATGGGACTTTGAGCAACCTGGTCTGGTGGGAGGTGTCCCTGCCCAGGGCAGGAGGGGTGGAACTGGATGATCTTCCAACTCTAACCTTTCTATGATTCTATGAACAACTCAGTGTGAACAGCTGCCTAGTTCAAATGTTTAAATCCAACAGGACTATAAAAAAAAAATTCTTTCCCTCACAAGACCAACTGGTCATTGATCTAATGACCATGGTCTGAGCATATCCCACCTGTAAACAACCTTACCTTTCTGAGTTGCCAGTCAAATGTGTATGGTCAAAGAATGAATGCACATGAATGCTATACAACAGAGCCTCTTTTCTACCCCTATAGAGACGTTTTGATAGGAAAGAGGATGAAAATATAAAGTGCTGTAAATAAAGAAATATGGAAAACTGTCTTCACTGGCAACCAGAAGAAAATAACTTTCAGGGTTTCTGTTTTTCTATCTTTAAGCATTAAACTCAAGAGGTAGAAGGGAACTGAGGAAAAGGCACAATGAAGTAAAACCAGTAACTCTAAAAATACTCTTGCAGAATGCAGCAGAGAAACCCATGCACTGGGGTAGCACCGAAAATGCTTCTTCACAGCCCGTTGCTCTGGGTCCTTGATGCAAAACACATGAGCACTGATGCACTAACTCATTGCTCTTCCACACCCTTCAGAAGGCGGAAGGCTCCCACAGGAACGTTTTTAGCATGACAACGTTAGGAAAAAAAAAAAAAGAAAAAAAAAAAGCGCATTTACTTACTTTCTCAACAGCTATTCCAAAGAGCTCCTATTAATACTAATTAATTACACATGGCAAATAATCTGTATTTCCTAATAGTGAGTAAGGACTGATTTTTGCCTTGGTTAATTCAATGACCTAACTTGCATTCGCTTTCGTTGGAAAATACTGGACCTCTGACTCCTCAGACTTATTTTCATGTGCCCAGGAGCAAAACTGCAGTTATATATCTATATGTGCTCTGCAGCGACTCTTTCCATATCAGGCATAACTTTGCTCACGTCAACAAACCTCCCTGAGCAAGAAATGAGCACTGCTCCGAAGTTCAAGGATACACCAGCAGGTCCTGCTCCCTGCTCTCTTTCCATACACATTTTGTTTTCCTTCAGTATATAAAGTGACTTACAGGAACCTTCCAGTAGTGGAAAGTTGTAACTCATCTGAAAAGAATCTGTGCTTTAAGGAACAGGCACCTTCTTACTGGATCTTAAATAATATATCACATAATGCAATTATTCTATGTCTCCTGGTCATCACATGGTCTGGGGAAATCATAGTCAGTTTTTCAATACTGGGAATGTAAGGATCCTACAGAATTACAGACTACACAGAACTGTATTCTTCTCTCTGAATAATCTCACACCTCATGAGAATAAGCCATTTTTAAAAATTATGATCCATTCTCCATTTCACATATATACACATAAAAATAAAATGCAACAAATGTGCTTTGGGATGGTTGATTACCCAAAACATACCAGACAATTACACGGTGCGCTGTTTTAATTAGAAACTCTCTCTCTCAACAGGTCTCCTTTGAAATGCGTGACGCTCCTCTGTGCTCCATGGCTGAAGTTGAGCTGTATTACAATCACATCTCCAGTCAAAGAACGTTGCCATTTTTTTTTCTTAGATCAGACACCTGCTATCAATTTGAATGGTATCTGATTGAATATTTGTGCAGGAAGGACAAGAATCAATTATTCATGAGTACTAAACAATAGACTGTATAAACACAGTTCATGAACTTGAATCCTTTACAGCCTGGCTTATCTTCCATACGTTTATAAGGGCAGTTACATCTTTTAAACAACTGACATATTTATTGCACCAAAAAAGAAAGGGGGGGGGG
>VZRU01010758.1:252996-324404 GCA_013398155.1 Pedionomus torquatus
GGGGGGGGGGAGATAAAAGAGGAAACAAATGTTTTCGTTAAAGAAAATGTGAGATGTTTTGGATTAGGTGGAGTTTCTTTTCTTTTGCTTATAAAAGTGGTAATATTTAACTGTTTAACTAAATTTAACTAGACATCTCATGTGACAGCTGTTTCCCCGAGACTCCCGGCTTAAATTCTGCTGAACCAGGCCATTTGGGTAATTCAGATGAAGGCGAGAATATATGCAACTATTGGATCCCTCCCCAGGAGTCTTGTGTGAGTTTTGGACTCCTACCTGTTCTTGGCAACTTCACGGAACAAAACATTTTGAGTTTCTCCTGTCATTAGGTCTTCTCCATTGCAGGGACCTGCGTTCTTTCCCTGGCAGCCTCTACTTTTTCAGGTCCCCAGCACAACTCAATTAAGCCCTTGCAGCTCTGCAGGGCTGATCTGGTTGAATGTACGGCAGCGGAAACTCTGCACCTTCTTGTCTTATCTGAGCTTCATAATACAACTGCGGCTGATGGCAGAAAGGGAAAAGCCCCATTCCCAGTTTCAAGGAAAACGTAATTCTGACATCACGGAGGAACAACACAAAACAGGCCAGTAAATACCGTATTCTGTTAAAATCCTCCCTCTGAACAGGGCTGTTAATGTTGCCGTCATGTTTAATACATTTTTATGTATATGCTTTTTATTTTCTTACAGCAATGGTTTAAATTTCAGTAGAAATGTTTAGAGCATGTGGCACTCTGAAATTACAGCATCCGTATTTAAAACCCCAAGATTACAGCTTCTAGTGGTGAGTGCCTGAACTGTTGTGAAATACAATTTGATTTAAAATCAATCCTCCAATTGACTTTAAAAAGGCACCTAACGCTGTTTATTTGTTTTTATGGAAAATAATACAGACAATTAATTTCTTTCATACCTTAAGTGTCTGCGTTATGAAAGTCTATAATGTAACATGGCACGCTTGATGAATAACAGCTGAGGTGATTTAGTTCAGGGGAAGTGATTGGCAGTTAGCGATTTTGATAAAAACTTGTTGCATGATAAGCAACTGGCAACTCAGCGGTACAGCTGGCTCAGTGAAAACAAACTCAGAGTGAAAAAAAATAATTTCTATCACGATACATTTTATGCTGGGGAGTCAGAGAGAAGGAAAAGGACGTAATTCTTTCCTAGATCTAGTAGCTGCTGCTTTAAGAAAATAAATGACAAGGTTATGGGTTCTCCCTGTGCCGTGCATTTCCTTCATAAATTTTAGCATTAAATTATAAATAAAACATATGAGGATTCAGCTCAATAAGAAATATGTCTGGACTTTGGCACTGTATAGGTCTGCACAAATCCATACGAGCTGCTTAACATTGATTTTCTTTGGCGTCTTTCACAGCCCTATGTGGCCTTCGCAATGCAGAAGGCAGACATGCCTTTTATTGTATCAGGCCCTTTGCCATTAATTACAGACATGCCTTTCCTTAATGACTGGGCACAACTGGCCTGTTGATACCCAGGCTGGATCACCAGAGGAGGTAACCAACGGCACAGACCAGGACTGTCGACCATAGGCTGTTCCTGGCCTCCCTGTTCTCCCCATCCTTTTTGGTCTCGTTGCCGAGGAGAGGTTGAGGTCAGTACCCAGCCCTCCTCACTCGCCTCTCTTTCTGTACCCACTTCTCCAAAGGAAAAGCAACTCAACCCACATCTCCGCTCACCTTCAAGCAGAGGTCAGTGGGGAAAGCCAGAGGAAAGACTCATCTTTCACACACCTAGAAGCGAAGAACTCCATGGCAAAGCCAAGATTGTCCTCTTGCTCAACATGGAGACCTAACCAAACCTCCTGAGTCTGCAAAACCCAGTGGAAAATGTGGAAAAAAAAAAAACAAAAAACAAAAAACCAAACTCAAACAATTTTTTGCCTGTGGTATTTTCACATCTTCACTCTGGCCCTGGCTAGAAAAGTAAATGATCTTGGTGGTTAGTGCACGGGGCCAGGAGTGAGGAGCCCTGGGCTCAGTTCATACCTCTGCTACTGACTCACTGCAGCAAACTGTTTGGACAGAATTCTTGAAAAGCATTTGCTAATTTGGGGAGCCAATTTTTTTTTTTTTTTCATAAACAAGTAGAGACATGTAGGCCCAGAGCACCTACTGCTTTTCATAAAGCTGGGGGAGATCCTGGCACAAAACACGCTACTGTCAACGATCCAGACCGTGATCTGGACCTTCATTTAGGAAGACACAAGACGCTCTTTCACCTGAGTCAGAAAGCTGAGAGCTCCTCCTGGGCCCAACAGGGATCCTTCCAGAGATGCAGGATGCAGCCTTTACTCATGACACTGAAAATCACTGGACAATGCGTTTGAGCACTCCCTGTTTCTCCCACCTGCTAAATGGACATTGTATGTGTCAGAAGAGCACCTTGACCTCCTGCGGGTCAGAAAACCTGGCAGTTTCTCAGGGTGAGATTTGTTTCAGAACAGCAAAAATTTTCTATAGCACTTCGATGTTACAGTTCCTCTTAGAGGAAGGCTTGGTTCAGGTCCCACATCTAGCAACAGACAAATATTTGTTAGAGGATAGCTTTGATTTTTCCAGAGTAGTTTATCCTGAGTAATACTCCCCCCTGTAGAACACGTTTGTTGAATTGCTTTTCTTAATAATCCTTTCATATCAATCACATCCTGCTGCCCAGACTTTGCCACTTTAGCAAAAACTACTGTGACGTGTATCTGATCAGGAAAAAATACGCTTTTTTTTCCTCAGTATTTTAATGTTTTATTTACTTTTACTTAACTTTGACATATTTCCTGGAAAATCTATCAATAGTCAATCCCCATGATTGGTTCATGCAAATAATGACTGTTGAGCATGTAAAACAAATTGGGCAAGACCCTGCCCTAGGAGCAGGAGGGAGAGCTCTCATCAAAATCAATTCTCTCTCAGATATAAAAAGGTCACTGCTAATTATGCGCATGCATCTAAGAATGAAATTTGCCTCGCTGAGTGATATTACCTCTTCACTTGCAATAACAGAAAGTAAACAGTAAAAAGACAGAATTGAGAGAGACATCCTGGCTGTTGTTCTACCAGCCGAATGCCGTGTTTCTGTCCACAATTCCCCTTCTGCTGAATTGCCTGCATTCAGCATTTCAAAATCTGATGCATTTTCTTTGCCCAGGGCAGATTATATACGGCATGTTTTTCCCCTCAACTGACTTTACAATTCCTGTGCTCCTAGAGAATTCTCCCCCAGATTTATTCAAATCAAGCGGGAATTCAGCTGTTAATCGAAGAAAAACACGATGTTTCAATATTAGAGTCTACGTGTGAAGTCCTGAATCTCTTACTGAAGTGCAGGGAAAGATTTCCCGTTCAGGGGATGTGCGAAGGCGCTAACAGATCCCGTAGTGTCATGTCCCTGATCTCCATCGGACAGCCCTCACCTCTAGGGGACAAAGGTATTTCACTTCCTCTACTTCTTTCCACCCTCTGAGCAAATCATTAAGAAAAAAAAAAAAAAAAAAGAAAAGAAAAAAACCCAAGCCAAATAGATGCTATTGCTCCATGAGCAGAACACAATCAATAACATTGTTACAATTTACTATTTGTGAGAAATACGTGTAGAGAAAAAAAAAAAACAACAACGAAATGAGAAAATCAAATCAACCATGTCTTAAAACGCATGATGAACATGTCCCTGGCCTTATGGCCTTTATGGAAATTGTGCTTATACAACAGATCACTCAGCAACGGCGTCAATAACTGGCAAACTTGATACTTCCAAAGGCGCTAAAGGGGAATGTCAACCAACGCTGATGAGCGGCTTTGAACCCAGGGCCTTTCAGATGCAGGTCGACAAGTTAACAGGCTTTTCTTCCTCCCTAGGAAAGAGGGTTTTCAAAGTCCCTATTCCTAAGAATTCAAAGCAATCCAAAAGTGCTGGGCAAGTGCCACGTTTCTTAAAAGGGTAAGATTACCGGCCCTCTTGATACACCGCGGGATGCCAATGCATGTTTGTACTCAGCGTGTTTTTTCCAGTGAAGAAAGAAAGGGAACAAAAAAAATCCACACAATCTCTTACACATGGGAAACTACATCCATTCAGCAGGGAAGCAAAACGGAGTCCACTTGAGTTAATTTCTCCTCATGTATTTATATTTAGCTCTGCCATAATGGTCCGGCAGCTCCCATTCCACAGAAATGGCTCAGCATTACCTCTTGAAATTAAAACGCTGCTGGGTAACAACTCAAAGGGCTCTTTCCACGTGGCTCTGAGGAGGGGAATCCCTTCATTTATTAAACAGCGAGCGGAGGCAAAGCAAAAAGGATTCTGTCGGGCTGTATGGTCAGGGAGATTAAAGGAAATCTACTGGTTAGTCAGGGGTGGTGAGCAGGGGGGACGTTACGTGTTGACTCCTTTTTTCTGACAAACCTTATCAGAATGTCACCAGAGTGAAACACACCCCCAGAAATAGGGACCGAAATACGCTCACCTTCAGCCTAAGTGCCAGATCCTTCATCTGTAAATCACAACAACCCTTCTAAAGTCATTCCAGAATCACCACTTGGTGTTCCGGCTCCTGGACTTCTTTGCAAACATTTTACTACTTTGAGAAAGGGTCATTATTCACTGCTTGAAAAGGGGAGAGATGCCCTGCCACGCATCTAGGTAAGCTTAAGAAAAGGGACGGTGCTTTTAACCCTCTCAGGGACAGATTCTACATCTCCGATTTCTCTCTTTTTCTTAGGTCATCCCACGTTTCCATAGCTACAAATGTTATTTGTGGTTGGAATTTATCCTGCCCGCTTTTTATCCCCCTGTCCCATAAGCATCTACTTGACTTTTAAATTTAATTGTAAGGTTTTGGTATGTTTTTGTTGCTGTTGTTCATAAATACAATATTTCCATCGTGTTGTAATAACTGTAAATATTTTCAAGTTTTGGAAATAACAAGGGCAAAAGCATAGGCTGTGTAATTTTGAGAAGTGGGCTTCAGTCAAGCTTCATATGGGATCCCACAGAATGCGTTCTTTAGCAACTCTGTTTGTATTGAGATATCTGGTAAGGTCTTTTGGGAAAACATACCACATATCTCTTTAAGGTCCAACCAAAACATCATCTATCCTACCCTCAGTAAAACAGCTTTACTCACATAAATAGTTCAGGGAAGACAAAAAAAAAATCTTCCACTGTAAATCATCCTAACCAAACACTGCTGGGCCAAATCTTCTACCCTCCACTCCACCGAGATGCTGTTTGTTCACCAGGGAGTCTGATTATTTGACAAAATTTAGGAGGTTAAAATTAAGACAACATAACTGTGGTCCTCTAAGAAATTATTCTGTTTTCTTCTTGCCTCTTTTTCTTGGCATCAGGGGACTTTGGGTCAGAGCTAAACAGCTTATGAACTCATTTCCTAAAATTTTCAGTCTCCCAAAAGCTTGCTTTCCTTGGATTATTTTTAATTCAGTCAATTTGTAACACATATTCAGCCTGTATCCTCCACAATATTTTATGATAAATCCCATTCAATTTCACATGTACGGTTGCAAGCTTTATTGCTTAACAAACATTTCATCTCCTCTCCCATAATTTATATCTGAATGGGTTTATTATAGACATAGCATTTCATTCATTGTGCAGTTAATTCTGTAACATGCTGCCTGTTTTCTGTATGGCCGCTCTACCATTATGTGCGTTCAGTACAACTGAATTTTTCCTTGGGAGCTTTATAAAATGCTTTATGAATATGTAATACAAATTGTATTAACAAGGCAAATGTACTTTTTATTCCTTTTGTGAGCCGTTCCAGTGAATGACTAGTCAGAGAACAAGCATGGCAGCACGTGTCTCTTTCAGTTCCTATTCACTAGGGCTACCCAAGCAATATTATTTCTAAGAGACTCATCACTTCAAAAACAAAGGTGTTTTAAAATCTTTGTTGATATTGCAGTCAGGTCCACGGAAGAGAACCCAAGAAAGCTTTGCAGTATGACTTCTCTCTTTGTAGGGACTCTTTCCTTCCGTTCACATAAAAGGATCTTTGGTAAATACTGTTTTGAAAAAGCATCATCTTTTATCGCATTCATTTAGGGAGGTCTATTGCCCTAATTACCATTATGTATTTATCTTACATGAACATCCAGAAACGCCAGTCCTGTTACATTACACACGTATATGACTATAAAGCCAAGGGGCAATCCTTGCCTTAGAACTGGAATTGACCACACACATCTCGTTAGACAAGAAGTGGATATAATCAAAGAATGGGAGCAAGAACGGGGCTAGAGAGGGTTTCAACATACATGACACATTCCATGTGTTCACCAGCTGCTGGAGGGACTGCGTCATGCAAGGGGGAGGTAGAGGTGATGTTAAATGGTCACACCAATTTTTGAGGGAGCTCCTGGGATGACTGTCAATACATTAATTTACTTGCAAAATGAGAAGCAATGTGTTTCTTTACCTAAATAATTTCACCTCCATTTGATAGAAAGCATTTTGCACACTGAGAAAGGAAGGTACGTCCCTGGCCTCTGAGAACACAGGAAGCTTCTGTACAAAGGGAGATAGGAGCTTATTTTACATCCCAACCTCAAAGTTTACCACAACACCCTTGCTAAACCTCACAGGGGGATTTGCTAATGGACTTGACTTGCTAACGTGCTTTCTAAATCTTCAGATCTGTCTCTGATTTGAGAACAGAATCCCTATTAAAAACCCCATCCTTCCATTCACCCTCTTGGCCAGCACACTTTCTAGAACAAAACTGTGTCCATTGCATGGGCTGATGACTAATGGCTTGCCAGATGTTCTTACTTACAGTGCAGGGGATTCATTCCTCAGTGACATGACGGAGAGGCTAGAGCCTTCCGTAGGAAATAACGTGGTTCTGACAGAAAAAGGAGGAAATGGAAAAAGTCTGAATAAATTTCTGCTCAACTGTACAGATTACAAGAAGGGATAGCACAAAAAAATTGCAGCTGGAATTCAGATTCTTTTGAAGTCTGCCCACGGGCTCGGTAGCGTCTATACTATCAGTATTTAGCAGGGTTGCTTTCCTCCCAGTATTAGATATAACAGAAATAGAGCAAGGTAGATGATAGAATAGGGATTGGCTCACTTCTGCTCACAGATCCCCTGGTACGTACATGGAAGAAAATTCCCTGGTGTCATTCTACATCCCTGGAGTTAGTCTGGATTTGCAGAGAAACCATCATGAATGAAGAGCAAGTAGAAGTACAAGAAGGGACTCTCACATCTCATGAAACTTACGTTCCCCTAGAGGCACCCCCATTTTAGGAGAGCAGAAAGCCCCATTTTTAAAGAAGGTATCTTCTAATCTGCCTACACTCCTTTTGTGGAGTGGAGTGGAGTTCAATAAAGTGGAGTTCAATAATGACACCACCTTGCAGAGCATCTTCTGCTTTTCTAGATTAGAATCATGGAAAGAATTAGAACTAGCAGCCTGGATCACTGAGCCATACCCACTCCTTATTACATTCCTCCAATGACAATTTTAGTGGTATTTTATATTAGTGTTAACAAAGGACCCAAATAAGATGTAAGTAAGAGATGTTATATTTTAAATAAAAGTCCAGGTAATGTGCCACCGGGGACCTTAGGATCAAATGAGCTTTTATATTTTTATGTAGAATGTAATCACTTTTTTCACTATTGTGGTTGCTACATTACTGTTATTAAAGAGTTTATTACCCTGTGGGGGATACTGCTCATTGGAATTACATGCTCACAGACCAAAAGAGACAGCGTAGCTTCATCCCTTAACTCCTGATACAGCCACAGGACAGAAGAAGGACAGTGCACTGGGACTTGGTTTGACACGCTGGGTACCCAGTATAATCCTGCTGGTACCATGGGAAGTCAGAGTTAGATGCAAGGGAAACCAGAAAGCTATTGTTTTCTGGTCATCTGGTTTGCAGACCTTTAGTAGACGCTGAGTTTCTAGCAGGCTCTTTGGGAAATTGGCCAAAATGTACCAGGCCACTTATCCCCAGTCAAACTTTGGGAAACTTTAGAACTTCTTCCCAGACTGTCATATAGCTATCATTTTTAATCAAGTTGATCTTCAGCCCTGTCAACTTTGGCCGCATTATGCTTTCATGGGAATTGTTTTTTTAAGAGAAGTCAGTTTATTAGAAGACCCTCCCAATCCCCACTTTAAAAGGAAAGGACTCAATAACCTCTTCCCACTGACTGTATTTCAGCAAGCACGATGGTCAACATCACAAAGAACAAGGGTGCCAGCTCCTGGAACAGTCCTACTGACTCCTTGCACATTAAATAACCCTTCTTCTACCTCAGCTCAAGCCCGCATCTCCCGAGGACATTTAGGAGGGAGGTTCACACCACTAGGTTTGAGTTTATGTGCCTCCCATAGTTTCCCAGGCTAATCATACAGTTAAATGTATTCATCCAAGAAAGCAAACATTATTACTGAGGTTTCCTCCTCGGGGCTCCTGTGATGTTAAAGCATGGGTGGTGCTATTCTTCGGTGGTTTGCTTGTTTTCAAGAGGGAAGATACCTATATGATACGTTAACAATGGAATGCAAAAACATCTAAAGACAAATCTAATAAGCATGACCATATCATTACCTGTTGCTTCACTGAAACAAGGAAGGAATCTCTTTGAGGAAGGTGAACAGGAATGCATTATCTCAGCATCTTAAGAAATGCAAGTGATCTGTATTGACCAAAAAGGTTATAGAAGGTGACTGAATAAACAGGTCTCTCCCCTTCCTCTCAACTGCAGGAACACCACCTTGCTTCATTTTCCATGACAAGCTTTCAGATAAACACCTACCCTGAGTACTGGAGGAAATGCCTCATCAATTCCACAGACAGTGGCCGCTTCTGTTTCCATTGCTACGGCAGCAGCAGCGGGTCTGAGCATACAAAATCCATAAATACCACTACAACATGGTAAAAACAGGTATCTTGGAACACTCATGAGGGCATTACCTGTGGTATCTGCTATTATAATTATTTTTTTCATCATTTATCAAATTTATCTTTCAAAGAGCTGATATTAGATTTCATGGCAAGGAGAAACCATATACCCAGGCTGGGATCACCCACACTACCATGAAGTATTTCTTGCCTACGACACAGGAACAGAGGTTAAATTGCTATTTGCCCTTTCAATCAAGCACAGTTGAGATCTGAAGACCTGCCACAGATGTCAGCGTAGGTGTGATTTCTTGGCTCGGGGAACCCAAGCAGCACAAAGGAGTTTTTTTCCCAACAGATGCATCACCAAAGCATCTCATTGAAAACTAGACTGAGGGTCCTGATGGTCATGTCTTGGGAGCTGCCCGTCCTCTTCCACTGTCAATTCCCGAGCACCTTCCCCTCCAACAGTTCTTATCCAACACTCTGGCAGATATTGTGGACTGCACAGAACACATAGGTCAGACATCAACACTGGGGCCAGGGCTTTTGCAGGAGAAAAGGGCTGCCTGGTGCCCTCAGAATGGCCACACCGGCATGAACCATCTCCAGGAAGCTGGAGTACCATCAGCAGCAATACAAAATTAGCAGTTGCTGTGCTTTAACCACACACCCCATTTTGCCCCCAAGGCAAGGCCAGGCTGGAAGCAGGCAGTTTCCTAATTTTCCTGAGTTAAGGAGATTTACGCTCGCTCAACACACGTGCACAAAAGGAGCTCAGCCTCTCCCCAGCCCCACGAGTGGGAGCCACCCCCTCTGTCCTCGTGTCCCTCCTCACACACTGCACATCACCGAGCTCATAAACCCTGTCCCACATTAAGGAGATCCAACTACTACAGAACCTCCCAAGTGGTAACATATGGAGTTAGACTGTTTAGCTCAAGTCACAAGAATTAACAGTCCCCATGGTTCTAGAAATACACTAATTAGTTGCCAGGATCACCGAGGAATTGTTGCCATCTTGCACTGCCTGGCTGGCCTAGGGATTTTAATCTTCTTTTGGGATAGATACTGGATCTGACAGACCACTGCTCTGCTGCTTTATAAAATGAAAGAGTTCTACAGTCCCTGCATTATCTCTGTCCCCCCCATTACACCCTTTTTTGTGTAAGAGGCAGGAAAATCATGTTTTAATGGGAAAAAAAAATTAGCATTAAAAAGAAAAAGCAGAAAGCTATCTCAAGACCGAGGGAAAACTCTGGGACGGAGCTTTGGTTTTCATTTTAATGACTGTTTCACAACCCTTTTTTAACAAAACCCTGTGATTAGGAGATAACCTAACAAATCCATGCATATCTGCAAATGCAGGTTTGGAAACAGATTACAAAACCACTTTCAACCCGCTCTTAATAAAAAAACAAGCAAGCCCAAAATGCCAGATGAGCAGGTTGCAGGTTTTCATTTTTTCCCTCCATATTGTAAAAGTTTATTAGAAATACAATTATTAAGTAGCACCTTTTAAAGCCCCTGCTATCATGCTGCATTTCTAATGTATGTATACTGAAATTTAACAGATACATTATTACATCGCCATTTTTTTTTTTTTAAGGAACAACCAGAAATGATAGAATTCTTTTCACTGGCTTCTATAGGCTTCCATAGATCACCCAAGAGAGCGTTGCACAAGAACAGCATTTCAGTAATCCGTACTTTGAGTAATAGTTTGAACATAAAAGATTACTGTGCTGAAGGCAGCCAGTGGACATATTTCATACTATCATGGTAACTTTCTTTCTTATCACTTTATTTCACGATACCATCTCCCTCAAAAAAAATAAGACTGTATGATATTTCTGTCTCCTGGAGCTGAGATGAGCATAACGATTCTATCTGGTTTAATACATGATAGTACTCCTCCATCAGTTTTCTGTGCAAATGTAGAAAAGCCAAGGGAAGGATTTCAAGGGAACAAACCTATATACAGCGTTTGTTCTGTGTATGTTTGGCTTTCTCCTTTTCTGCGGGCTTTTCATTACCGCCAGAGAGTGCTGGCCGAACCCTTTCCATAGAAAGAATAATCGTAAATCTGCATGAAGTTCATTACGATTAGTTTCTCTTGGAGCTGGGCCAAAGAATAAGCCTTTCTCCAATACAGACTTCACAGGCAGGCTCAGTCAAGAATTCATTTATTAATCCTTTCGATCAAGCCTGGATTAAGCCATCCAGGGGCCCTAGTGACATCGAGTAACTCTGTGCCTTGAGATACGCCTCCCGATCGAAAGATCTCCAAACCAGCAAGTAGAGGTTACCCCTGAACGTCACCCATGCGGTATCTTTACTGAATTCTGGAGTCCTCCAAGGGCACCTGGGTGAGGATGCACAGGCCTCGCTCCTCCCTTTGGCAACCCTGACAGGTTGTGCTGCATTTCAGGAGCACCGCACAAGAGTCTTCCAGGCCAAAGGGGCACATCAATATTTGAAAGACATAACATGTTGAGAAGGAGGGTGTAAATGAAGATGAGAAGACCAAATCTAAGAAAGAGTTTCTTGCCTCCTACCCTTTTATTCTAAAAGTACATGACATGATTTTAGCAGCCACTCCATGTGTCAAAATCTACAGATTTTCTTGCCTATGCATAGCATTATTTAGCTATGTGTAGCTAAAGTATGATAGCAAAGGCAATCATACTTTGATATAACTACTACTTTCTATAAGCTGTATTAAAACTCTGTCACTCCATTTCATAAGAGTTCAGCTGAAAATTGGTTTCTTTGGCTTTTGGCCCCTACGAGTTTCCTAGTTTAAATTCTTTGTCTTTCACCTTAAAATTCAGATTTAGAGGTTGATATTCTACTTCAGAAGCACGATTAAACTAAAAAACTAATTTCCACCTTCTTTTATCTGTTTGGCTATTTCATTTCAAGAAGAATTAGCAAGATTTTCCTGTCCCAAAACTTCCACCTGGTCTGACTCGCCTGAAAGGTTAACGTCTCCTCTCAAACGCAGCTGAGTTCAAAACGCTCCCTCTCCCCGCTTCCTACCACATCCCCCTCTCCATCCAGGCAAGATTTGTTGCAAACATTTCACACAGCTCTAACGTCGTGTGAACTCTTGCTGAATTATTGTTGTTCCAGGAGCGTCCTGGGGGATTTTCAGAGCTGCTGTGAGACAGTGATATCCCTTGTGGAGAACTAATAGACTGTCACTGTTTCCACCGGGAACAATGAAGGTCAGACGTGCTCCCTAACCTGTGTTAACACGTAACTTCCTCGCTCTGCTCAGGAACAGCCCTGAAAATAACACCGTGGCTTGATACCCCTCCTTGCCATTTCACTGAGATCACATTGAATCAGTCCTAAAAACACGGTCTTTTTTGCTTCAGCCCAGTCCCCAGCAAATCAGCTCAGTAACCCCACGGGGTCTGCCGCTCTGGTTGCTCTGTCAGAAAGTGTCCAAGGAGAGATCGGGAGAAGCAGGGCAGGAGGAGAAGTTGCCACTCGAAGTGCCCGCCCTGGCAGCTGGGCCCTGAGCCCTTCTCCCATCCTGCAGCACAGCCCTACTGCTCTGTCTTGGAGCACTTGCTTCCACAACCTTATCAACTAACCTGCATCAGCTGATTTTAACTCCTGGTTTGCCAAGTCCACTACAAGCTGTTGGCTTGGTTTTTTCCCCAACACACCTTCTCATTATGGTTTTTGGGTTTGGTTTATGTATATAGATAATATTTTTTTTTTACCTTTCAAGTCACTTGGAGTTCTTCCAGAAGAAACAGTCTGTGGGTGTTCACAACACGGCAATGGCTGATGGGTGAATCCTGCACCTCTCTGCCTTTCAAATTTGGGATCCTGCCGGGTCCTGCAGAACTGCGGAAGATTCAGGGGAGACTCTCCCAGGAGTCACTGCCATCCTTCCTCCTTTAATTCTCTATAAAAGATAAAGGTTTGGTCAGGCAGGTGCCAGTTGACGTTATATTTTTAACACAATCGTAAGCATCTGTTGATATTTCACTTCCCAATACGTTACGGGTCCAGTATTTTATTATATTCTGAAGAACTACAGCCGCAAATGTAAAGCTGGGGNAGGGGGACTCAGAAGTTTTAACAGGAAAAACTGGAATTCATAAATATTATGACTACAAGGGAAAATGAACCACAGCTTGATCACACAACAAGAATAGTAATTAGGCACAATTGTTGAATTTAGTTTAGGTATGCAGCATACGTAGGTAAATATACTGAATGCTAATGGTTTTATAATAGTCTTATTAATTCACACACATAGTTAATGTTTAAGATAAACTCCCCATCTTTAGAGTAATTTATGCATTCCACTTTTATAGAATTCCAATTGAATGAATATGAACATAATCATTTTGCACAAATGTTCTCTGAGGAGTGTACAGAGAGTCTGAGGCAATGCTGAGGCTCCCCACAGCTTTATTCATAATGGATCAGTCTATTCATTCCTTATTAATTTAATGGAGTACAACTGAGCAGTCTAGCAGCTTGAGCTTATGAGTGTTTCACAAATGGGGCTTTTTGCCTGTAATCGCTTAATCCTACTGGCTAGGCCTCATAAATTGAATAAAGGAGCGAACTAGGTTTTAATTAAGTCTAAGGAATGAGCTTGTCTGAAAGATACTTCAGCCTCTTAAGATCACAGTGGTGAAGTGTGTTTGTCCAGGAGCCTAGCAGGGGCAAGCATCCTAGGCTAGTTAGGTTAGAGACCAGTCTCTTTGATGTAAGGTATTTGTTAATACCTTTTTTCCCTTTAATTAAAAATCCATTCTCCACTGTCAGTACCATCTGAGAGAGCAAGTGAGAGAACAGCAGCAAACCTGACCAGCTCTGGAAAAGAAGGTGGTCTGGGATTCAGTCTTTCTAAGTCTGTGAAGCAGCTCACAGAGAAAAGCACAGACTGACACTGACAAGCAGGGAGAAAAACATTTGGCCCTAACAGTTTCAAACTGCTCTCTGTCAGGGCTCAGTGCTCCAGGTTAAGCACGGCTCAAGCAGAACCCACGAGGAAAAGCACAAAACTTTGTGTCAGGCCCCCATGCCCTCCAGGGGTCCCATGCCTCTGGTCAGAGGAGCCAAACTCACACCCCACATCACGATTCCTGTCCACGTGCATATCCCAGCACCAGCTCAGGACTCACTCACTCCCTACTGGTTTCTTATTAGATCTGCCCAGGACACATGAACTAAAAATCCTCTTGTACATTCTGTAAAGATCCAATCCTCCCAGCTTTTTCTACAGAAAACTGAAAGAAAGGGATCACATCTCTTGCAAAATGTATTTGCAGCCCCTTTCTTTGAAAATTCAGCAGCTGGAGAAGCCATTCTGTTCTAGGTTTGCAAAGGAGGCTCTTGCCCAGGCTAGCAAAGAGCAGCGTTCAAACCCCTCCCTCCCCACAGCCATCTCGAGAGAACAGAAATCATCATCTTCTATACTTTCTCCAAACTACCTGTTGAGGGTATGTCCTGGGCAGCAAAGATTCAGGGTAGTGTAAAAGCCTTCCTTAAGTACTCTGGTGGGCTGCCTCCAGTACATGCATGAGACAAAGCAGAGAGGAGAGGCACTGAAGTCGGGTGCCCTTCTCCCTCCTGGACCAGGGCTGGAACATAAACTCTAGTGTGCGCTGGCATAAAAACTATCGCTCTGGTAAATCCCCTTCCAGGATGCAGGATTTTCTTTCTGTACATGTAAATAAAGAACAAGATGTAGGGAATCCTAAACTAAGGGGCTTGTTTATTTGTTTGTTGGACAGGGGAAGAGGCACTGTTTCTGCTACGATTTTACATCTTACAGGGTGATTTTACAAGCACCCAAAAGTGCTCTGTTAACTGGCGCCGGTTCTTATACATGGGTGCAACAGTACAGTGAACTCTCAACAAAAATCAGACCCTTTTTGCTGCCTATATAAACATATAACCAGAGCTAGGTCCTGACCCTGGACAATCTAAAGCCATTATTTCAAAGAGATTTGGCATTCATTTGTCATTTTCTTTCCATCTCTGAAAATAAGAAATGGGAAAACATAAGGCTGGTGAAAGGAAAGCTAATTTGCCTGGCTTGCTTCTTGTGGGTTTTACTGAATTATCCTGCTGCCCTTTAGTTATGTTTTGGTATTAATTTAGCTGTAGGTTTAAGTTATGCCAAAGGCGGGAAGGATATGAATTTTAATTAGGCACCCATCTCTCCCTGAATTCTCCTAGGCTCCTTTGAAAATCCAGACCCTGGAGCTGTCATGTATGTGCGCGTACTTGTTTCTGGGCATGTTGTATATATTTGTGCATACACAAATCTACATAAATAAATCAAGTGACATGATCAGATTTTCAAAGGCATTCAATCCCGAGAAGCACCCCTGTTGCTCTCGACAAGAGTTGGTGCATGCTGAGCTCTTCTGAAAAGCCAGCCCACATCTGACTCCAGGGAACGCTGAACTTTAGACCGCCGAGGCCCGAGACGAACATCCACGGTCTCTGATCACAATTAAGTTTTAATTGCTTTCCAAGATTCTGATCTGGGGGTGGGGAAAAAACAATGCATCTTTCTAAAGGGCTGGCTTTTCGGTTTAAACCCAGGCGGGTGGCAGCGGTGGGCATCCTGCCAGCCTGAGGCTGGAGGGCTGCGCTCAGCAACACACGCGCCGGGACGTCCCGAAAGCACCGCTGCAGATTCTTCTATTACGTGAAAATAGGGTGAAAAAAGAAATAAAGTTAAAAAAACACCAGGAGTGCATGGCAAAATGTAAATGAGAGCTGTATTTATTTAGAGGGATGATATGATTGCTTAATTGCAGTTGTTAAAAAAAAATATAATACGAATAAAATCCATGGCTTTTTTTCCTCTAAACAGCTTGTTTTCCATGCATAGCTAGAAAGGCAGACAAGGTTCATCTTGGGGATGATGCACCTACAGCAGTCAGCAATTTCAAAGCTGGTAGCTCTTCAGAGTCTAAGACTATTTTCAGTTTTGATTAAAATTTCTAAACTATGGAAAAAAACCTTTAAATTATTCACACACAAGTAACAAAATAAGAGGACTCTAGTATATGAATATGAAGGAGTGAAGGCCCCTAGATGTACTTCTGAGAGCAGTCCTCATGGCAGTCAGCCTCACTGGAGTCACTCTCCCTGTGGTTTTGAAGGGCAGACTAACTTTGAAAACAAAATAGAGACACAGAGTTGCAAAACCACAAAATCTGAAAGAGGTATCGCCCTCCTTTAAAGAAAAAAATACGGCTGGACTCCACGTGTGAGGAGCAAAGTGAGGGGCAAAGAGCTGGTTGGGGCAAAAAAAAGCATCTATGCACTGAAGATGAAAGATCTGCACCCAAGAATTGTTGAAGGCCAGGGTGGATGAGGCTTTGAGCAACCTGGTCTGGTGGGAGGTGTACCTGCCTGTGGCAGGGGGTTGGAACTCGATGATGTTTTAGGTCCCTTCCAACCCAAACCATTCTATGGTAAGAAGCTAGAACAGCCACTGGAGTGTGGCAGCCAGAAGTGATGCTAATACACTGAAATGGACATTCACACTGCTCTTTTGACTAATTAACCCATCACCCCGAAGCAAACTCCCTCAGTAGCAAACACCCCACTCAGCTCAACCCCTTGCCTACAACCAGCATCTCTCCCTTCCTTCCCTCCTTCCTTCCCTCCCACACTGAGAAGGGAGCCTTGGGTGGCCACCACCATCACTCAGCAACAGCAAAGCATCCGTGCGTGGAGAAAACAGCACACGGATCTGCTGGCACCTCCCAGGGAGTGGGCAAGTTTGTTTCGGAAGAGCTTACACATATACAAGTCAAAAGGTTCCTCCTATATCCTCACTTTCAGTGCGAGCAGTTTATGGAGCAATACCTTGAAAATACTTGTTTTAGCAAAGCCGAAAACCGCAGGTACTGTGTCAATTGTTCACTGAATAAATGCATAAAACCCTCTGTATCAAAAGCTGCATAATCAAAGTACTACTCATCTGTTTTTTAAAAATGGGTAATTTTCTCACATTTTAAAACCAACGGCACTTTTTGAGATAGCATATAATAGAGCACAACATTTTCCAAACTAGTGCAATTTTTAAGGTGTTGCTAACACAGATCTATTGACTGATTTACACTAATTACTTGAAAAAGATGCTCCAGGGCAAATCACACACTCTCAGTCAATTTACAAAGGAGGTCATCCGGTAATTGACAAGGTGTGTACCTGCTTTTGAATAAAAAATAAATACTGAACTTAGAGAAAATATATAGAAAAGCTAAAACAGAATTCTCATCGCATTGTTAATGGGGAATTCCTCTGGTTTTCAGCATTGTGCGAAGGAAAAATGTACACGTCATATAAACATTAAATCTGCATGAGGATTAGTCCTAAAGTGCTCATTTGTGTGTTTCCTTGAAAAATATTTTTCCAATTGCTGTGAACACTTAGCACCGATGACAATAAGCAAGGCAGATACCTTCACGGGAGCACCACACGCCTCAAGAAAGCACAAAGCATCATCCCCTCCCACCCTGTGATTCACGGGAGACTTTTTGGGATATACACAAGCAATTCAGTGCCACAACAAATCTTTGCCGGTCTCTGCCGCAACGTGCCGCAAGCTGGGATCATTCATTTGGAAAAGAGATGGAACAATTAACAGCACACAGTGACGGGGTCAGGATAGGATCCAGATGTTCGCAAATGCACTTGAATAAAATCTACATTTCCAGGGAAAAATAAACAGGTATCCATTTATGCCTCTGTGGCACGCCCGTTGAAATCATCAGGACAAGAACATGGCCCAATGGGTTTCAGAAAGACGCTGCAGCCAAATTCAGCCAACAGCCTGGTGGGTGGCAATGGGTGGGCAAATCCGTACGCAGGCTCTCATACTGGTCACCAAGCTTCCCGACTTACTAACCCTAATGACACATTAGACAGCTGTGCAAAGAGGTGGGATGGAAGGGTTGACAGGCTATAGAAGTCTTTTTCACATTCCCATAACATGATAGAATATATACAATATGATATATGCACAATCAAACCCCGACTTATATTAGCAGCAATGGTGGAAAATAGGATGCCAGCACTGTCTACCACAACAGCTGTTCAGCATCTGAATGAAATACTATATCCAGTATTCACCCATCTCATAACATCCTTTTTGTAAGTCTCAGAGGTCACCTAAACACATTTATTGACTTCATTATTTTTATATAGGGAGAAAAAATTGATGGTGCTACAGAGCTGAGCAAATAACTCACAATAAAATCTTTATTCAATATATTTCTTTTTTTTTTTTTTTACTGTTCTTGCAACACAGTGAAATTCTTACATTTAACCATTATCTAAAATCACTATCTGAGAATTTCTGCAGTAAATTTTTTTATGCTACAAGATGTTCTTGGGAAGTTCAGAGTGAATGTTTACCATTAAAACTATGCTCATTATTTAGATAAACCCCGCAGTAGCGTTTCTGTTCTCCAATTGGCTCATATAATTTATGGTACAGTGTGACTTGCGAATTTTACTGGTAAGGGTACATGACAAATCCATGCACAGTTGGTTAGAGCGGCTCGGGTTCTAGGAGTTGTCAATAATTAATTTCCTGGGGAGTAAAATTAAAAGGCAATTTGAAAGGATCACCTCCCAGGCGTCCCATCCAAAAGAAAGAGAGACTAGAATATGTGGTAGCAATGCACAAATCAGAGGTTGGTTCGTTGTACATATTCTAAAACGAAACTCCCTGTGGCATTTTACATGAGAGCCTACATGTACTTGGTTGCCTTTTTTTTTTTTATTTTTTTTTAAAGAATTAATTCCACTGAGCACCCATTGGGAGACAGTCAAATCCTTAGATGCCATGAGTCATTCCCAGTCCCTAGGCAAAAATCATGACATCTGATAAATTTATAAAAGGAGAGACTACAGAAAATGGTCCCGAAACAGATACTTTTTTGCATAAGAAGCATGGTCCGTGACGCGCTCAGGTAAAGTACGTCGATATGAATCCAGCTGAACCTTGGACTGTTCAGCAACACGATGATATCAATTCCACCTGACAGAGATGGATACCAACTTCCCAATACGGTGCTGCGAAAAGCTGAGCTCCTCTTTGGATGTTATTTTGTAGCCAGGTCAGGAATTCAGATGACCTCAAGTACAGTTACCTGCCTTTTCAAAGTGCTCTTATGGATAAGTGTCTTCAAACTGAATGAGGTCTGAAATTTCCTTGAGAAAGCTTGACCTATCCTTATTAAAAGAAGTGAACCAACAAGTCAAGCACATAGCTTGTTATGACCATAAAAATAATTCAAAGCAATTCCCCCACTGGCCCAAAACACAGGGATGGCTCATGGGTTGGGCAGGGCATGAGGAGGAACGAGCAGAGATGTAAACCATTCTGGGGACACAACGAGGCAGCACAAGTGTGTGTACGGACAAGTTTCGTCCTTCATCTGTGCACACCTTGCTCAGCTCTCTGCTCAAAAGAATGTAAGTCACATGCTCTGTACAAAAACGCCTCTTCTATGATGAGAAGATAAGGTGCAACGATTTCAAAGGCCTTAAATGATAAGCCACATTTTATCCAAACGTCCCCTGAATTTTCATACATTCCTGACCACGGTAGTTTTGTATAATTAGTCCAGGGATTCTAAGCAAAGCATTGCTTGATTTCTGTAACTGTCAGAAATACACCACAAGAATCAGAAGCCTTGATGTTATGGCAGGAGGACGATACAAAGAGGTATCATGTTCTCAGGATGATGGGCTCCTCTTTAACCTGTACCCACCAGTGAGCAACTCAGTAAACCACAGGGAAGTTCCAAAACCTGTCTTCATTAATACACAAACACGGGTCAAGCTCTATTACTATCTCATATAGACCCTGCTGCCATGCCATTTTAATGACTTTTTTTTATAAAAGAAGACAGGGTTCAAAACCTGCTGAAAGGGATGACAACCCTTCATGTAGTCTGCACACGCTGTATGAAGGATGATAGAGAGAAGCTTTGAGGCAGCTGTCTGACATCCACATTCCAAAATCTTAGTACCACTGATATAAAGGTATTATAACACTGCCCATCTTACTTTCTTTACAATCCTATACACCTCTTAGTGCTACAAGTGATTTTCCAGATGATTGCTCAGCAGAGGTTCAACTGAGATGCCCACACGCTGGCACCCAGGGTCCTGTTTTGGCAGGTTCTCTTCATGCAAGAGAACAAAATGCATTTGTCCCTCTAATGAGCTCCTCTTGATCTGACACTGAACTTAAACAGTGCGGTCTCTTTTTAGGAGTCATATGTGTCTCTCGGTCACCCCATCAGTGGGACTGGTCCCTGTGTGGGTAATCTCAAAAGAATGAAGTGAGTGAGGGAAATGACTGAAGGAAAGCAGGTGGAATGTTTTCCTTTCTACCTGGTGAGCCTTTCTGGGAGACTTCAGAGGTGACACACACAAAGACCGAGGTTAAAATCCCGATCTCTGTGAAATCAATGGGATTTTTGCCACTGACCCCAGGGGAACTAGGCTTTCCCTCCCAAGACTGCGGTTCAGTAGCGTTACTCGGTGCATCGTCACTGGAGGCTGTTGATTTACACCAGCTGAGAATCCGATCCTCTGTACTGCGGGGAGGATGGACTCATCCCGCTGTCGGGCCGCATTGTTACTCACCAGCCCGAGCCCGTGCTGAGGATAAAGAGAGGGCTTTAATCCCCAGCACTCTCAATCCGATACCTTTCATCGCCGCCAGATTCACATTTTGTTTTGTTCCTTTAATACGAGCTTACAGAAGAATGAAACTGATAAACTCTCTCCTGCTCAGATTGCGGGAGCACAGGATAATATAACAAGTTAAATGAAACATTAGGAGAAATAGAAAGCACTTCAGAAAACATGCACTGCCTCTTTAACATTTCAAATTTTTCTTTTAACATAAAATTACAGCATAATATAAGAAAGGAATCCAGTAAGATGCTTTATCACAATACTTGGGCAACTTTAACTCATCTCAAGTGTTATTATAAGAAACAGAATTTACTGGTATGGACTTATATTCAATAGCACTGCTTCCCTTTTTAATGAAATGTCATTATTCCAATACAAATCCTTTCATTCTGCAACCCGCTCCCCCCTTCATCTCACTATATTTCATTTCCTGCAGTTACGTGATATTATTGCCTTTTTTTTCCTCAGCTATTGATTTAGGTGTATATGGTTATTACAATGCAAAATAAAACAGTTCCCCCATCCATTCTACCTTGTACCGTTGAACATTAACTTAATTTGTTTCAAATCTGCATTTGATTTGGCAAGGAAACCATTTATCTTTATGAAGAAAGCCCTCATAAAGTAGGGACTTCAGGAGATCACTGCTTTAAAAATTTAATAGCCTTGTGTCTTATACACTAGAAAAATGAATTAAACCTTCAAATATTATATGTCTCAATGTAACCTTTTTGCATTTCATACTATGTTTAATTTATTATTTCCCAGGAAGAAAATAAACTAGATAAAACCTCACTGGATTTAGGGTGGTAGTTGGTTCTCAGTTTTGTTTTGACTTGGGTTGGGTATTTTACATTTCAGGATTAAAAGCCTATCAATACGGTATTAGCAACTGGATGGAGCTGATGTTGTTGGGCTGGAGTTGGTTGTAATGTCTCTGATTTTCTTGGCTTGGTTCTCAGCAGATAAGAAATCACTAAGTTCTGAAACCACCACCAAAGTTGACCTTCCAACCCGTATGCAGCAAGCAGTATCTGTAAGGATGACTTCTGTGGCACGAGCAAAGGACAAGCTTCAGAGTCTAAAGCAATCACAAATCAAAATAATTTATGTATTCTCGCTAGAGATGGAATATTTGGATTGCAACGTAGTGTATGATGCCTTTCGCATGACTGGTGAACAAATGAGGTAGGAAGCAAGAAATATCCATGACTGTAATGGAAAAGTTCTGGTTTAGAGAAATAGTCACTGTATGACTAGGCTGATGAACAGCATCGGCAACCAAGGGAAAATAATCAAGTGGTTTTGCCCAAGTGAGAACTTCTCTAGGTATTTATGTCACTTATTTCTTGGAAAAACTAATATTTCACATTGCTGAATTAATGAAGTCATTCTGGACATCTTTAAAAGAGCCGCTTTCCTTCTTCCTTCAGCTGGTTTTTCTACTCTGACCAACAAGAGCTGTGCTAATTGCCCTGATTCATTAACAATTCATGTCTGCATCATCACTGAAGACACCAAAATCAATTGCAGTCAGAAACCTTAATACCTTTCAGGACCTGGGCTGAAGGCCCCAGGACCACTGCCCATCTCTGCAGCGCCAGAGTTAAGACAAAGGTCTCCTGAACATGCAGACCTCTCTGGCCACTGACCCTGAAACCTCTCAAGCAAACTTCCAGCAACTCTGGACTCTAAACCTCTCAACTCCAGCACAAGAATTTGTCTGTACCCAACCAGAGTTCCTCCCACACTCCCACCCAGGATCTTGAATCTTGAACACCGGAGTCCAGCCAGCAGCGATCCTACTATTCCCTCTTCTTCTCTCCCACTCACACACCTCCTCTGTGCCCTTTGGCCAGAAGAAATGTAGCCAAAACAAAAATACAATCACATTTTTGAGGCTGATATCTAGGAAGGTCAGAGTCACAAATACAGCCTACGGGGAGAACAGACACGAGGCAGACCATGATGACAGCCAGCTCACGCCGCTCGGTCTGGCTGAGTACGATGGGAAGATTAAGCCTAAATTAGCAAGCCAAAAAAACATCAACAGGCTCCCTCTGTCAGGAACAAGGCATCAGTGAAATTGCAAGTAAAAATAAGACCACATACTCGAATGAGGAGTGACAAAGGTAAATACCCACCGTTAAGCAGCTTGACCTTAGCAAGCTGAGATGAAAGACGCAATCTTAGCACGGCACACAAAATATTTATGTCGCATTGTCTCTCTGAGGCAGCATAAACTAATGAAATGGCTTTATGTAGTGAAAAAATCATTGTTAAAAGACACCTCGAATGAGAAAAGAGCTTCAAGCAGCGAGTCATCACGAAAGAACCACAGAAAATTTAAGCAGAAGAAAAAAAGCATCTCAAAGGACTCCTTAGCGACGACAACCAAAGGAAGGGACAATAAAACAGCAAGAAGTTGTGTAAGTAGGGAAAAAAGAAAACTCTTAATGTTTAAATCTGAAATAAATTCACCATCAGGACAGCTTCCATCAGCCTGCATTGTTGTATTGCTGAGCTATATTCCTTGGTACACCTAAGTTTTATTGATTTTACGACTATAAAGCAAACAGCGGACACTAGAAATACCCTGGATAGGTCTCATTACAAATCTCCCTGCCTGTATCTTAGAACCTTCTTAAGCTGCATTTAGCAAGCAACCTGGAAAGCGCTGATATACTGTGTACACATATTAGAGACATGACTGTATTTGCCTATTTCTTCCCAGTAGGTAAAAACGGGCTGTTTTCATTGGATGATCTCCAGAAATGAAATCAGAGCATGGCATTGTGATTACTCAGCTCATACAATGAATTCCCAGTTTCAGTAAGAGTAAGTAACATTCTAATTTAGAGTAGATATTTGACACTGTATAAGAGGGGAGGGCTCTGCTTTCCATTTTCTCCTTAGACAACAGCGGTAAACTGCGAAACTCCCTGCTAAAATGAATGATCTTTGGAGAATGCTAATTGACCTACTAAAGTTGGCTTATTTTTTTCGGTGAAATTTGCTTATCACAGGCCTCTAGGTGCTTTACATAAACAATATAAACGAAAATAATGAATAGACCAAATACCTAAGTGACAATGGGGACCACATCAATAGCTCTCTGCCCAACAGAATACGGCTCAAAAGGAACTGTATTATAGCATCCCAGCATCTCAGAAGAGGGAACCTTTCCCCCTTTCTGAGGTTTGTTTTATTTCCAAGCACAGGGGGATTTGTTAGTTTGAGGCAGATGAGGTGTATCCACCCCCGGCAGCCTGCGGAGCGCAGCAGTTCTGGGGATGTGAGCACATGTAGGATTGATGCCATCCTGTGGGTGTGGGAAGCGGATCTACAGGGAGGGCGGGCAATCCCGAGGAGAAGGGCACACGCTCACAGCGGAGATTTCTCCAGTGCAGTGGCCAGTGGGAGGCTGCAAACGACTCCCTACCCTCACACAGGCATGAGAGGACAGGCACACCACCAGCAGAGGGTAGCCCTGATCTTACACAGTTTCCAAAGCAGAGGGTTTCTCTCAAGATAACCTGATTTGACTTTTTTTCTTTCATTGCTATTTCTGCGCCTTAAGTCTAGGCAGATTTCCGAACAGTCTAAAGAAACACATCGTCTCCTCATGGAAAGGCTCATCCAGCAGCAATGTTCTCTCTGGGTCAACCAAGTCAGAAAATAAACCACATGCGTAGGAACACGAGCAGGATCTGAGAGTGAACCAGGCACCCCATGTGAGTCACAATAATGCTTGAGGGATGTAAATTATGAAATTGCACATTTAATATTGAAATAACCAGACTAGACTTATTCTAGCTAACTAAGAAAACAAAGTTCAGCAGAGCTTCATTGACCCAGCTGCTCACTCTGAACTTTCCAGGTCGGAGTCCTGGAGGACTCTGCAGCCCACTTGTCCCACCAGAGTAGTTCTGAAATACCAGCTGCCCTTCCTGACGTCAGGGACAGAGCACAGACCATCCTCTATTTGGGAAGGCAGGATCCTAAGAAGGACCAAACAATCCGTTCTGTACAGACTTCAAACCGCTTAGGAGCAGGTACATGGAGTCAGAGACATTCCTCCTCTTCACGGATTTAGAAGTTTGGATGGGAAGAAGCCTCATTCAATCTTCTGCTAATACAATACGAAACACTCTTCACAGCTGTAATTTCCTGTAGCATCTAAAGTGTTTCCTGTTAATATTTTCCATGTTGCTGCTGCTTTTATGAAAAAAAAAAAAAAAAAGCCCCTAAATATTAACATTTTCAGATGGCAGAATGGAAAAAGCTAACATAACTCTTGGAGGCACAGCACACAAATCCAGAAGTAGAGCTAAAGCCAGATTTCTCAGCACTCCCTAAATTCTGTCACGGGGAACAGACCAAAACTCCAGTCCAACCTTTCTGCTTTTCCTCACCCAGTCCTCAGATGTTGCAATCTGACCTCGATTCTAGCCAGAAGACAAGCCTCATTTCTGTAGCATAACACAGACCGTGCACCTTTATTTTCTCTTTGTATCCACGCTAATTCCTCTGTTGCCTCCTCCTCCTATTGCCATGGCAAATAATAACTCTACCATCGCTTATAATGCTTGGAGGAGAAAGCTGAGGCTCTTTCTCTGGGAGGAAAAAGACCTTTAGTGGCTGTGAAGATAGCTCCTCTGTGCTCTCGCTATTGAAAGTTTTTAGCTCAATGGGAGGTTTGAGAGACAGGGAACCATAAATACAATAACGTAGCCAAAACCCAAACTAAACAAAAAAATCCCCTCTGGCTTCTCTGGCTTTTAGTCCTACAGTGGCTCTCAGCTACCCTCACCAATTCCATTTTAAAAGATTTAATGACTGCCCATACTGTGAGCAGCTAAAGGATGAGGGATGTCTACAAAGACGACCCGAACAGCGCCAGGAGAAGTGTGCCCGGCATTCGCTGGGAGCTTTACTGCCCCAAGAAAACTGGAAAACGCCTTACCCTCGCAGACAGCAGCAACATACCCAGTAAACAACCTCTTATTATTATTTTGCTGTTTCTTTGTCCGTGCTGCCTGGAGGGCAGAGCCAGCTTTTTGTGTGAGCGTGTGTTTGGCTGCTCTGGCTGCCCAGCCTAATTACTCAGCGAAAAGCACTGGGCTGATTGCTCAGCTGGTATCCCGAACTCAGGGAGACCCAGGTGTATTTATACCAGCCCAGCTCCATCCATCCGTCTGTCTGTCTGCCCGTCTCACCATCAGGATTGATGCAGTGTCCCTCTAGCTAAGCCAGAAAAAGTATCAAATTGGACCAGTTTGCATGACGGTGCAATTAGCTGCCGAATTGGGTATGCAGATTAACAGTTGTTCATGCATTTACCTACTCATGAACAAATTTTCAGTAATGATCTCTACAACTGTGGCCAAAATTTGTGTACTCGGAGACCATGAGTATTGGCAATCGAGTGTCTTGTGCGTGGCCACAGATTTGGGAAAGATCTAAGACGGGATATAAGGCACGTTTTCCAAGAGCTTTCTTGTTCTGGCTGGGGACTCTC
Organism: Pedionomus torquatus; assembly: GCA_013398155.1. NCBI lineage: Eukaryota > Metazoa > Chordata > Aves > Charadriiformes > Pedionomidae > Pedionomus > Pedionomus torquatus. Next base: position 279,144 of record VZRU01010758.1, read on the forward strand.
TTGTTCCAACAGAGAAACCAGTGAATTGATGGAGATTCTCCACAGCCGCAGTAGAGAAAGGCAAGCAGACCAGGCCGACGACACAAACCGACTTCTAACTTGAGAAGATGTAAATTAGCCTTGTTTTTGGCTTATACAGTGAAAAATATTCGTTCTTCCCAGGCAGCATCCAGGATCTACCACAGACACCGCTCAGTTGAATGTTACAGACAGCTTTTGAAAATCTTTGAGAACTTTTTGGTTGAAATTAAAAGCAAAACCTACACATAGCATTTCAAATAAGAAACTTTTTTTTTTCCCTTTCACTGAGGATATGCACGCGATTTCAGCTTTGTCATAAATCAATCTGTAACATTTCTAGCCAGACTTCTGTTAAATAGCAAAAAGAATTCTTCCTGCTGTGGCCACCTTGTGCCCACACAGGGTGCCTGGCAGAGCCCTGTTTTACGAGGAACGACTCCTGATTCCATGGGTTGCTCGGAATTGCACTGTCCTGGATGCAGAGTCAATTCAATCAACGAGACCATGGGGGATACACGTGAGTCTCAGCATCCACCCTGGACCAAGGAACTTTCTATTTCTTTGTTTTTCCACCTTTCCTTTTTTTTATTGTTTTCCCCATGGAGAGCTGCAGATTCTGCCCGGCGGAGCGCATCACTGGGGGTTTCACATTTACGATCGCACCCCCGTAACACGCCGTTTCTATCTCTTCATATCTTGATTATTTAGATGCAAATCCACTGCACATAACAAATTCCCCCTGTCTCAAAATGTAATCGATTTCAAAAGCATGTGAGCGAAAACCTGAGCGCTCGGAGCCTCTGCAAGTGCCCATGACATGAAAGACTTTAAGTGACTGTGAGCTATTTTCCTTGCTGTCAAGCTGCCAGATGATTTTCCTGCCATTAGCACATGTCTCTACAGGACAAACTAATGCTTGCCTTTTTGGGCATACATGAGGAAATAAATGTAATTACAAGCAAGATGTAATCACAATTGCTTTACTATTAAAGCTGCTGCATGCTCTCACGGGTTAGCTAACAATACACGCAGAAGAGTGGAATCGCTAGATGTTCTCAGAAGAGGGGAAAAGAGGGAAAAAAGATCAATATGGCCTCTTTCATTTGTATCTGTGAAAACACAACATTTAAATGCAGAATTTGACTTTCCAAATATCACACCAAAAACCTTTTAACAAAAACAGCAGGGAGAGAAAGCTCTTTAAACCATGATATTCCATGAAGGATTATGAAAATAGAGGTCATTGCAAGAAAGAGAATTGCAAATACAACTTGAAAAGCTTCTCACATTTGTAAATACATCGAGGAGAATTTATTCCTCTCTGGTTTTGCTACCAAAGGATATTTACAGGTTCCCAGGGAAAAAGGAAGAAAACAAACAAAAAAAAAATGACATCAAATTTGATATACTCTGTGTGGTGCAACATGCTGATGTGTAGTAGTAACACTCAACTGAGCTTCAAAGGAAATGAGTTTTCTAGGCTGGAGTTACACATTACGGGCCAGATCCTGACAACACACCCAGCATTTCCTGGGAGCTTTCCTGTGCCCTCAGCTCTCGCTGGATTCAGAGACAGCTTTTGATTTCTTTTGGTGCTGGATTATGAGGAGAAGTAATGAGACAAAAAAACCTAGCGTGCTTCAAAGCAAGAGCTGAAGCTCGTCTTTTACGCAGTCTATCACACTGGGGGCCCTCTCCTTCGTTAGCAACAAAACAGTAACAATTATGATCCTAATAACAAAATGAATCTTGGTTTGTCCATTCCGACAGCCCCCGACTCTGCACAATGACACATCTTACATACCCAGCACACGAAGGAAATGCATTTGGGCTACTTGCATAGATGCTCTGGCACATCACCGGCACAGAAGCCACTAAACACGTTCCCGAGCCTTTGACCGACAGCCATTATTAGCAGATTTCAGTGTCCTGCATCCACAAGCTCCGATTTTAGCAAATCTTGGGTATCAACAGTCTTAAAATTATACATCTTGAATGCATAGGCTATCTTATTTCCAAGCACTAAAGCAGCTGCCATGTGGAGACGATGCGCAGGCAGCCCCTTTGGGCTGGAGCTGTAGGATCTTGGTGACACTCAGCAGCTCACCTTTTCTCTCCCATTGCTGACAGATGACTCCCACAAAGCTCAGGTATTTGCACTCTCAGATGACCAAAGCATAAAACTGGATTATCTTTAGGTATTTCTACTCTTGCCCTGTGAAAATAAACTGGAATAGTGCCATACACCAGAACCTTCTCTGCCCCAAATTTTGGTGAATGCAAGTACTGGACAAGGTATCCCTGAAGTCTGAGACATGGGTACAGCTGATGGTTGTCCACACTGAAAAACCAGACCAAATCCTACAAAAGGCCACATTCAGGTCTGCCTTTGCTGCTCAGGCGATACAGCTTTGCCTGAACTTGGCAGCTACTTTACAGCTGCAAGGTGAAACTCTGACGACTGAAATCAGCGGCAAAGCTCTCACTGGTTTTAGCAGAGACAGGATTTCACCTTATGATTTCCTTCTGTACGAAAAACATCAAGTAGAGACGGAGCTCAACCACTCACTGCCCAGACATCTGATACCAATAATACTTTTTTACTCTGTCCAAAACTATATTTAAATTGCATTTCTGGCAGGTTTTGAGATGCGTGATATAGATCTCCTGCTATCACATCAGACGTAGTTTCCCTCAGAACTGTTGAACCAGATGTAAAATGTGAGAGAAGTAAAGAGTAAAATAAAAACCCTGCTCAGAGTAAAGTGGTTTTGGCATGTGGCGATTACATACGGGGGGTTTAGATGTATATCTGCACTCAAGCCATTTAAGAAGGTACACAGTACTGTAACTCTATTGGAGCTGATTAGTGCCAGCTACTTGTGATCAGTAGGAATTTAAAAACCAAGGGCTGCCAAACACTAACAATTTAGAAACTGTATGCCAGCAATGTGCTGCAACCGAATATTCTGTAGTGCACTTAATTTCAAAGTAGAGCCATATTTAGAACACTGAGAGGGGGGAAAGGAGCTAATATATCACGTCAGCATTTGATTTTCAGTACTTAGAGCTATACATGTTCTGTTTCTTACTGACAAAGAGAACTGGAGGCACCGAGTGAAAGGGATTCTTGCGAGGATGTCAAGCACTTGCACAGACGACAGGTAGAGCTGTAAAATAATTCTCCCTTTTCAAGCATAAAATTGTCTCTTACAAATCTCAGTTGCAAATGCAGGCGGGTATAGATTTGAGTAAAAAATGAAGAGCGGCGAACAGCTACTTTGGCAGCAAAGACGAGGCAAAGCCGGGTGACAGGGAAGAAGAAACAGCACCTTAGCATCCTGACGGTATCCCACTCCCCACAGACGGAATCATCACTTGCATGACATTCAACACCACCCGAGGAGCAAAGGAATTCAACCAACTACCTGCTCCAAAGAGAGAAGGGCAATGATTCGCCTGTCACTAGTTTTATCTCTTTGCCACCTCTCTTTAGCCCAAGGAAATCACTCCTGATTTATTGTGCCGAGAGAGGAGGATTAGTACGAGCCTATTTCATCACAAGGCCATAAGTCCTCCAAAAAGCTGGGCTTCCCGCCTCCCAGGGACTGGAATTTGTCCCTCCCTGGTGATTATGTGTCTATGGACATCTCAAAGACACTCTTCAGTTAGCTACTAGCCGGACCACTCTAAAAACGAATATAATTGTGTCCAGTAGCCAAACCAAGAGAATAAGGAGGAGGGGGAAAAAGAAAATAAAAGCTATAAAGCCAGTTCATCCAATCACCAAAAAGTAAAAAAGGCTTCTCAGGAAAAAATATGATGAGATAAAAATTCTGCCTGATGCCAGGAGAGAGGAGATGGCTTTGCTGTAGGCAGCAACCTGACATCAGCTCAGAGATGCAGAGATGGACACTACTGACAAACAGGCACGAAGAACTGAATCTGCTGTAAAGTAAAGAAGGCTCTTTCTATCATTCTGGTCCATGGAAGATACCCATGGGATTTATCTTCTTTTTTTTTTTCTTCCTTCCCCTATGAACAAAAGACATACACAGCTTATCAAGCCAAAAAGCCTCACTGAATTGAACTCAGCCAGAAGTAGAGCTAAAAAAATATTCACCCATAATCCCTGTAGTTAGTCTCTATCTACAGCGTGTTTTCTGTAAGTACCTAAATCCCTTTAAGTAAACACAACATACTGAAACTCCATGCTTAGCCGAGCTCCTTCACTTGCATGAGCAACTTTCAGGAGTTCGAGGATGCAAAAATGCAAATCAGACCTTTGACAACCTGGTTCCCTGATGCAAGACACGGGGCACAGGAACCAGGTGAAGAGCTCCAGCAGGACTGGAGAGCAACCAACGGGATCGTTCCCGTCCTTGCCGACTTCTGGCAAGCGCTGCTTGGATATTTCAATATCATTGTAATATATTGTTCAAATTGATGGCATCCCAGTTAAGGCAACTATAGAAATTTGCATGAGCTGAGGCTCAAGGCTCAAAGGCATGCCTGCAGGATGGAGTGCAGGGATTTGGGCTAAAGGAGTTAAAGTGGCCTCTGTGCTGGATGGAGGCAGACCTAAACAAAGGTCTGAGAAGGCTCAGGGAATGATTTTAATAAGGCCAACAGTCAGGAATCTTTCACAACGTCACTGGCAGAGCAACTTCAACCCCTCTGCACTGTACACTGCACACACCTAACATGAGAATCCCCAAAAACATGTTTGGAGCACCTTGCCCTAGAGCATCCCGCTGCGAGCTGTGTGCTGAAAACCCAGCGGTACCTATGATTATTCACAACCAGGAGTGCTGCGCGTTCCTCAGAAAGCACACCTCATCCTTTGTACTCGGGAAGAGTTGCGATACACCCTGCTTCACCCTCAAGGGCCTCCCGCAGAAGCTGCCGAGTTAGAAACACACTTGTGATGACAAACATAAAGATTTCTCAATATGTATTTCAATCTGGGATCCTGCACTGGATTACCTCACCCCACTCCTGCAAACACACGCTCAGATAGGGCAAATATTTGGAAATATATGGAAATCCAGACGTTCTTTCACGTGTTACTAAAAAGATGGCTACAGACAAGGTTCTATAGACGCCAGTTACGATATCTCACATACGTTTTTTAGAGAAATGCTGTAATTTAAAAATAAATAAATAAATAAAATTGATTCTAATGGTAAGTGACATTCTAGTTCAGCCACAATTACAATCATCCAGGGTAACTCTTAGCATTAGTAGCAGGATATGATCCTTAAGTTCACACAGGGTTAAGTTTGTCATCCTCAGAGATTTCTTAATGACCCTTGTTATCTAAACCCCAATTCAGAATGGAAGCTGTGTATTATGTTTTCAATGCACATCCTCAGATGTATTAGGACATGAAGTGAACCTGACAGGGAGAAGAATATTTCCTTTCTCCTCTGAAATGCCCCAGGAGGGTTTTCTGCAGGTGACCTCCTCAGACCTTGGCTCTACATTAGAGTTATTGTCCTGAGAGAAGATTCAGTTAAAACACCCAATTCATTTCATATAGTGCTCTTGAGTTTATTCTTGGTGGCAGCTAACTTGTAAAATTTTATTATGGATTCTTCTTTGCTTTCCTTGATGGAAAACAATTATTCTGTCATCAGGTCTAAATGATAAACCTTGGCAGACCACACAATTTTCTTCCCATTATTGTTTTCAGATAAAATATTAATTTCTGCTTAAAAAGAAGTTCAAAATATCCTTCCTAACACAATATTATCAGCATAATCATTTAGACCTCACACTTCTAAATGGCTGTGTTCAAATAGATCTGACAGACAACAAATAAGCCTTATGACTTCTGAATACAACCTGTTGGCTAAAATAATAAATAATACTAATGGTGATGGCAATGCTGATGATGTAGCAGCACGCTGGTGTCTCTTGCAAGAGCACAGCTCACTGTTACAGGCAATTCAGGGATGCTTGGTAAGAGTTCATTGATGCCTGAACCTGCTTATACTGTTATCAGACAGACAGACACACTGCAGGAGTCCTACTCTAGTAAGTGAACTTGAAGCACACAAAGCAGGGTAGGTAGGTGTACCCCACGTCACTCAGATGGTTTGAGAAGGGCTATGCTGCCACCTAGAACCAAGACTACTAAATCCCAGCTGAGCAGAGGAGCTCTAAACCTGCTCAGGCATGGGGCTTCTTAGGCAGTGGAATTTTTTCCACAGTAGCCCTGGCATTTACTCCGGGAAAAACATCAACGTCAGCAGAGCTAAGCCCATACAATTTATTTACATGCATGTTTGGAGATGGTTGTAGAGCATACCTGACCTTGAGATATATTCTCTGCAGAGACCTTGGCAAGGAGCTCTTCTCACATGACAGTAACATTTTCAATGCTGTGACCCTGGTTTCATGATACGACCCTCACGCCTGCTCTGGAGAGAGAGCCCACCGGCTGAGCAAGGAGCTAAAGCCACCCGTGCTCCTCCCTGAACGCTGCGCCTTCTCTGCCATAAGAACTGGATAATGATTGTATTTGAAACCTTTTCAAACTTCTCTGAGATTAGAGAGAAGAACCCAACCAGCTGCAAACTGCAGTGGATGCAGCCCTTAAAAGAACCAAAGGTGTTTTCAGGAATGGACAAGTTTGAGTTGGATGGGCCTATTTTCTGGAAAAAATAGAGCATTTCAGGTGTTTCGTGCCCTTTCTCTTTCATACAGACACATGCATTAGAAGTCTGACACATTCAAAAACCATGAAAAATTCCCACTGATTTCACAAGGCTTCAGGTAGGGATGGTCTGTGCTTATGGGAAGCCGAGCCTGAAATATTTGTACCAAACGTTTTCTTTTAAATCCCTGTGCAACAGGTATTTAAATAAATCTCATCCCACAGATTTGCTGTTTTCAACTTGCTGTTTCTAGTAGAATTTTCTCTTGCAAAACAATCTGCCATCTACTGAAAAATTCACAGATACCCATAGAGCCATTATTCATATATTTGTTATACATCAAGTGAAAAATCCAAGCCACTAGAAATATTATGCAGTTTCTTCAGCTTACTGTACGGGCAGATTGCTCTGATGAGATGGCAGATGCAACCTAGGAAATTAAAGTAACGCTGGTGCTGTGGCTTTGTAGTTAGAATCTGGCTGAAAGCACAGAGAACACTTGAAGCAGCTTTTGTGCAAAGCCCATTCACAGGGATGAATCCTGTTTTGTAGCAAATATCACGGTGGGGTTAAAGTTTGTTGAAAAAACCCAGGTCTCCTGGAGGAAAATTTATGGAACGTCATTTTATTGAAGGCTTAGTATAAAGTCCTAGGAAATCATTCAGTGGTGGGTTTTTTCATGCTTGCATATACACTTGAACATCAATTTGGAGGCATGCTGAATCATATGATCCCATGGAAATTAACATGTTAATGAATATTAACACGATAATTAATAATAAACCTAAATGTGTGTCATGCAGTTGAGTGAGCCAAGAATGAACCAAATGTATTGTACCAAGTAACCCCCCACAGTTACAAGACAGAAAAGAACAGCATTTTGTAATTACACACAGTGACATATTTTCTCATATCTACTGCCAAAAAAAAAATCACTTTTTGGAATTAAAAAAGAGAGCAGCAAATAGAAACAGCTATGTCATCAGTAATTGCAAACATGTTTTCAACTCCAGCTTCTGATAACTATCCAAAGACGTTCTTTTAATTGGTAAAATTGACAACTGTCCAAAAATAAAGGAGTCCTTAAGGGCCATGTTCACTCCTAACAAGTCAGATAAAGAAATGTGAGTGCCAGAGGAGTACCTCGAAAGTTTTGAGAGGAGATGGGAATTAGCAAATAAGCAGTACAACCGAAAAAGTAAATGGAGCTGCCTGTAAAGGGACTTTTCAGATATTACAAGATTCTATTAACTTTGCCCCATGGGGCCTGATCAAGTTGCCCACGAGAGATGGACAACAGATTGACTTACCGTATTTAAAATATAACCACCCCTCACAGGAACACTAAGAGGATTGCTTAAGATAAGTCTTCTTAACACACAAGCTCTCTAGCATGTGATAAAACAAGCTGGTGAAATCCAAAGCAACTTTTCAGCTGATGCAAAGTCAGAGAACTTGGTTCCAGAGCTTAACAACTAAATGATGCTTTTGTAGGGTGAGATCTGAGTCCGAGACGGTGTCTCACCTCCCTCAGTGCTCGTGGGAGAAGCTGATGATCACACACACAAACCCTCACCCCACTCCCAGGTAAAGCCGTTTTATGTAAATATGCTCTATAAAACAATCCAAAGGCAGGCAGAGGGAGACTCTGCCAGATCTCCTCTGCAGCCAAAAAGACATTTCACCAGCCTGATCATGTTTGAACATTAATCCTTACTTAACAAGGATTATTGCTCGATAACATCACAGGCGAGCAGGAGAGCAAGGTCCCTGCTCTGAAGTTTCTTATCTAAAGAAATTTTGTCTTTCAAGTATCATGCTATATCCATGTTAAACAACGAAGCCCGAAGAAGACCACAGATTTTGGTCCTTGTGGACAGGAATGAGGAAGCCAAATGTCTCTAATACCCTGAGTCTAGGGAATTCAGAACCCCAAAATGGTCATAGATGACATAGAAGTAATGAAAAAAACCTCCAGCGATAATAGCCTTAGTGCAAATTCCAGCTGGAACTGACCTGGGAGAATTCTCAGGGAGAGAAATGTCTCTTTATTCACCTGGCTGAACAGCCAGGTGCTAAAAGGCTATGTGATGTATAGATCTCTGTCCACTCACCACACAGATATATTCCATATATCTCACATCAATTTTCCCATTTGCTACTGATGGTCATGGGAGAAGAGACTTTACGTGTCCCAACTTTTAGGTTCAAAGACATCTTCATATTCCTGCTCCCTTGGAAGCAGCATTTCTCCCCATGATTAGTTGCCTCCTGTCTACTTGTAGCATTTAGGCGACTAAACATACTGTATTCAAAGAATGATTAATAAAGCTTGTTGGGCCTCAAGAGTTGCCACGGAGACAGCTTTGTTTACATCTTAAAGTATGTGTAAATATGTATTTGGACAGTTGTTAAAAACATGTATAATTTTTCCCAAACACCACAGCTCTTTCCAAACAGCATAGTTTGGTGGCATAACGCACATTTAAAGATTTTTTTAATAGCCTGTTTTATTGATAGCTATTTACTCAATAGAGTACATCAAGCCTTCAAAACCTTTGTGGGCTGTGTGTGAACTAAAGTAGGCATTCACCCAGTTTTTTAAAAATGTGTCATTTATGCAGTGGATCGATCTGTAGAAGTCACTACAATCAGAGAGTGCATTCAGGAATAAAGAATAAGACTTGAATATTACCTGGGAAGAGTTACTGTGATACTTCTGCATCAACAGGGGACAACTCTGCTTTCAGGACACCAGCGTAAACCCAAACCACATCCTTTAAACCAATGCTCTTATGTTGCTTTTTCTTCTTGGTAAGTGGCAACGTAATTCAAGTCTTTCTGAAAGACAGGAAAGTTAGAGAGGAGGCAGAGCCTACCGTTAGTAAGGTTACCAATAATTCAGTTTAAAATACAGTATGAACAAACGTTTAGTAAAGGCTCTCAGAAAATCCTGTTCCTCTCTATTTTAGCTGGCCTCATTCATCTAAAACCTGAACTAAAATCTTCTCTCCCCAGTTTTACAACGTGCTAAATTCAACCATGGTAGTACATGCTGGTAAAAATGAATCCAAATAGCACACCACAAGTTCTTCACGCATAAATACTTTTGAGACACGCTTCCCATTGAGTAGATCCGTCACAAAAATCTGGTTTCTATTTCAGCGCTGTCACTACCCTGTAGGCAGTATCCTGGTCATCTCTTAACATCACACCTCCCTCCCTCTGCAAAGCCCTTTGCAAACAGCTCGGAGTTACATCGGTGCAAAGATTTCTCTGACAACTACAAATGGTTACGACTGGTTTTGGTGTTGTTCCTGTTGTTAAGTGAAGTTTCTTTTAAGTGCTCAAGCTACTCTGCTGTCTTGTGCAGAAACTACAACAGTATCCCCAGATGCTATTGCATCGGCAGCAAAGCTGGAAAATACTCAGAACACTTCAAGAGATCTGCAGAGAACTCAGACCTAAGAGTGTGAAGTGCATCAAATGATCATGGCCCTACCTACGTATCGCACATATCAAATCCAGCTTTGAATGCGAGAATGGAGAAAATGAGAGATATGAAAATCATATACTGTAATTAAATGGAAAACACATGCAAACTGTAGCAGAAAAATAATAGAAACATGAATCGTGTATATTGCATCTGTCTGTTATTAGGGTAGGAGTGGCAATGATTAGTAGAAAGAGGGTTGCAACATGATTTCTTATATAATGCCACTTCCTGTGCCCACAGGGCGACTGTAATAAAGACAATTCACCCTCAGGCGAGGGCAAAGGCAGAGAGCACAGTCCTTTCTGCTGGGAAAAAGCAGCACCCAGTTGTGCAGAAGCCTTGCCAGCCAAAGGAGGTGTTGACTTCCCATCCTTTGAAGCTACCAGCAACCAGTCTTGGAGAGAAAGACAACTGCCAGGGACCTACAGCCAAGACTGTCCTGGTCAACAAGAATCAGCTTCAGAATCATCCTGCTAAGAATGCTCTAAGAGCCTTAAAACGTTGACTTTTCCAGACAGTGCTATGCAAACTCAATGGGGAATAAATGTGAATTTTTACATATACACTTAAGCTGGGAACTTGCCATTACGCACATATGAATGGCCCCGCTGAGTGCAGCGAGAATATTCCCATACTCAGCATTATTCATCAGCGCTGAATGCCTTTTTATGTATCAAATGTAAAGCACCTCAGTTAACACACAGACGTGGGCTGTCTCTCGGGGTCCTGATATACATAGGACTTCACGAGGTACCAGTCAACCATTAATACAGAATGGTGACGGGCCGTGCTTTTGCTTTAGGTGTTTAACCCCGAGCTCTTCCAGAAGCAGAACTTAACACATTGCCTAAGACCACAAGATAAACCAGTGGCAAGCCAGAGCGGGCAATCTGGGTGGAGGATCTCCCCCCTCCACCCAAGGCTGAGTCACTGCAGCTCCCTGCAGCCGAAATGCGAAGGGGCAAGATCTTTGTTGGTGGTTGATGCAGTCTGGCTGCCTTTTGGAAGTGCTGAAATAGGGCACTTTTGTGGGGACACCTGAAGTTGCAGCACTAAAGTTCCACGGGAGGTCTTCTGTCCACCAGAAACAAGAGCGGGTTGTTGTAGATTTGATTGATGCTCTTTGTGCGGCTGCACTGACTCCAGACAGTGCAGGGGAGACGGAGCTAAACTGGCTTAAAATCTGCTTCCTCCTCATTCCAAGAGCTTCATCACGTGGGTACATCACTGCAATGCCCAGCTCCTGCAGATGTGTCCTTACATATAGACCACTATAAGACCCTCTGTATTAACTAACAAACCCTCCTGGATTCTTTATGCGCTCTGCTGGGTTTGGAAAAGGTGCAAGGAAGAGGGCATTTTTCTGCAGACAGATTTTTTCCTAAGAAGCTTTCCTCTTGCTATTACAAATACGAGAGCAATAACAATATATACAGGCCTGAGCAATAATGGGGATTCTGGCAGATATTTTTTCCCTGTCATAAGCACACTGGGCCTAAGGCAAGGTTTTCCTCTATTTAATAAAGAAAATGGAAAAGTAGTGAAAAAAATAAAATAAATAAAAAACCCCAACGCCGCATTGCCTTTCAAATTACACAACCTGCTAAATATTTAGGGCATTCTTTCCCACAAACACTTCAAATAGATGAGAAAGAGGTTTGTCTTCTTGACAGTTCCCATCCTCCTGTGGGCCAGACTTATTCCTCTGGAAGCTCACTGTAGTCAATGATACAGCAGCAGGGGTGACAGATGAAGCTCACGATCCACACTTTGGTGGTACCTACCTACCCTTCATACAAACCAGCTCAAGATTAAGATACAAGGGAAGACACTAAAGGTTCAGGTCAAGGAGACAACTAAAGCAGCAGGAAGAGCCTCAAATCTGTGGCAAATGTGTGTGCATGTTTAATTCCACGCTCGGTCTCCCGGTTAGATGGGAACAGCCTGAACGATGTAACAGCAACTGACATTAGTTTTCAATACCTGCTTGAGGTGACACGTATTCCTGCTGGCTGTTTGGGTTTTTCCCCCACTGTAGTGAATTGCCATCACGTACTCTCACTGCACGGCTGGTTATCTTCACTGGAAAGAACCAAGCGACAAGCGTTTACAGTTGACGAGTAACGGGTCACCCCGCAAACAGCTCCTACCTTTGCAAATCACCAGTCCAAAACACTTTTAACTTCTTTCAAAACACCAAGGGAACTTCTCCTGCTTTACAAACTGGAAACAGCCCATCTGATTTCAGTAACAGGCCTCAACCAATCTGAGATTATTAGCAATTGAATTAGATGCTCACCTCAAGTCCAAATGAAAAGCGGTGAACATTCATTACATCAACTATAAATGAAAGCGAAGAAGACAAGAAGCCATAGCTGGAATCATCCATCCAAAATTAACTGATCAGCCATCAAGCAAGTAACCACTATGTTAAAAGCTTTTTCACGTTAGGCCACTTGTTCTTCATAATAATTAAAATACAATACTTTAGTGAAAGAGTTTCATTTGTATTCTGATAGTCAAGCTGGCACTTAGCTTGATTTGGGGCTGTTCTCAATTAAGAACTGTTTATGATCTCCAAGATCCCTTCTTGGATGCTTCTGAGGTTCTGCACCAGAAAGAGGAGGGGAAAACTGGCAAATCAAAATAGAGATGTGAGAACTGTGCTCGGGAAAAAAAAGCAAAAAAAACCCCTGGAATCTGGATTCTGAACTCAATCAAAGCCAAGCTGCACTGAAATGTAAAAGTTTGGCCAACTTCCTAAATTCTAGTATCGTCATTTTCCTTTACAGTACTTATTTTGCAGCACGTATTGATTTCACATTGGATAAAGTACTATTTTTAAGACAAATTTTCCATTTGCAAGGTTTTCACCTGCCATTTCCCAGTCCCGTCCACACTTTACTTCCCACGCCTGACCTGGCATGAGCTGGATGCCTGAGTCACACAGCTGCCCCTTGAACACCTCATCTTTGTTCACAGACACGTTAGTCCAGCAAGGATGTGAACATTAAGTTCCATCTAAACATGAGCAGGATCTTCTTCACTTTGCGGGTGACAGAGCCCTGGCACAGGCTGCCAAGAGAGGTGGTAGAGACTCCATCTCTGAAGACATTCAAAACCTGCCTGGACAAGTTCCTGTGCAACCTGCTCTAGGAGGACCTGCTTTGGCAGGGGGTTGGATGAGATGATCTCCAGAGGTCCCTTCCAACCCGAGATCATTCTGTGATTCCGTTCTAGGTCCCACTGGCCTCCCATCACCCATCTTGTGTCCACCACTGTCTGACACCCTGGCTGGAGCTCACACCCTCTGATATCACTTCTCCTCTGGCTGCTTCCCAACAGGAGAAAGGTGAGGAGATGACAAAGAAGCAGCAACTCTTCATCCTCACTTCAAAAGACAGTACCATGCCACTAATAATCCTTCACACTTAAGTAACACCAGGTTTATAAACAGTAATTAAAGATGCCTGCTGGTGTACCTGCAAAGGAAACATTATTTTTGCTCTCCACAAGGACCACATTTGCTTTAGTGACTTTGGATGAAAGGAGCCAACCTTCAGCACAAAAGGCTTAATTTTCAGGGGGACAAGCAGCTACAGGTCATATTGTATAACCTTCCAACAGACTTCTCCCAACATCAGCTAAAAGTTAAAATCTGATATTTTCATCAGAAAGCCTCACAATCTTTCATTTCAGAAACTTTCTGTGTATTGTTAATTGGCAGTTTTGAAAGAGGGGCAGGATTCGTACAGCAAAGCATTGTGAAATCTGTTAATCATTTTTACATATACAGAGGAAAAAAAAATACTCGCTTAATCCCTTGACATCTCATCGAGTCAACGTGCCAGGAATGAATTAAACCAGCATTCTGAGATTTACTATGTGGGTTGTTCATCTGCTTGTGATTCTCTTTTTTCTTTTTCATCTTCACACTGGCCAAGGCTTTTACCACTCACCATTTCCCTTCTCCAGAAATCAAGCTTTCTCCAAGCACTAGTTGGAAGTGAAAACTGGTGACAGTTACAGCCCTGCCTACTCGGAAAACCCAGTGCAACCTGGGTGAGCCCAGAGACGCCAAGTCACTGCTCTGTCTAATTACAAACCCGAGGCAGATTAACCTTTGATGACTAAATTAATCTTCTAAATAAAATGAATATGCATCAGCCTGCAAATTAGGATTAAATGCTTAGCAGAATCTTTATGTGATCAAGCAGGTTTTGTGGTGCAGATGTTAACCATTAACATGAAGCAATAAAATAATTCTTTTTTCTTATAATAACACCTAACAATTCTAAAGCCACCTTTCATCTGAGAATCCCAAAGTGTTTCATAAACATAATTAATTAACCCTCTCAGCATCCAAGACAAGAACATAATAGTATCCCCATCCAACAGCTGAAGAAACAAGAGGTCCAGCAACATCCCAGATCGCGTGCCTCGGACTCTGCGGAACGGGGATGTTCTGGGCTTTGAAGACAAGGAGAAGGCCAGGTTTGCTTCGGCTTCACCCTTTCTCTCATGTAGCCCTTCTGCCAGGACTGGCAGGGTGGCTCCTCCATGAGGCTGAGCTACTGCCACGCAGGCACGTCCCTGTCCTACAACTTCTCCTGGTGGCTCTAGACAGTCCTTTAGGTCGGGCATCGCCTCCACCAGCTGCTGAAATGCAAGAAATGTGGGCAACACTTTTGCCTTACCCTGGGCTACCTGCACATTTGGCTGCACCAGGACATCTTTTCGCTATAAAAATGGAAATTGTCTCACTCTTGACCAATTTAAAACAAACATTGCGCTTTCTAAACTACTACTACATTCAGAAATAAATCACTCGAGGGGTGGGAATGAATCTTTTCTGGAGAAAAAACTCTCTTCTTGATTTTTCCCTTGGGCACCGGGAACTACCAGTCCCTTCAAGTATCTGTTCCTCATGCACACCAGCTACAACAATTTCATCACAAGGAGACCCAGATGACGGCAATTCCATTTCTTTTTGACTGCTGATGCAGTCAGCCCCTACACCTACACGGAGGAAGACACTTGCATGGGAGGCTATCACTGCCACCCTGGTCCTGGCGCTTCCACTGGAAGAGATGGGCCATGGTTCTTCCAAGCTCGCCCAGAAGACCAAATTATTTCAGGGAATCAAGGAAACCTTCTGCTGAGGTCCACTTTCTGTGCTCCTTCTTCCAAGGGGATATTCATTTTCAAGTAGTTTACAATGTGGAATGTATACATCATGACTTCTCAGCCCTACTACCACTGATCTTAATTTCATTAGTTTCAAACATTATACACTTAGTTATAAAATTAAGTTTTAATTTGATCTATTTGAATCCAAAAGAATGTAAGAGTATAAGTGAGCCATGGATGAGCATGCGAGAACTCATATTCACGGTAATTCAATTTGTTGACATGTTTTGTTGTCAAATTGCAGCAGCTTTTCCTAATATATAAGTTTTTCTTTTGATGTAAACTAATTTGATGGCGTAAAATGTCCATTACTGCAAATGTAATTTTATTTGCTTAAAAGGAAACCGTGTAAGTTCTTAAGGTCAGTTTAAATTTCTTGGCTTCCAAAAGGAATTTACAGTTATTTTAGAACACTGACATCACATACAAAATTTTAGCATTTAAGCGACTTCCACAGTACTGGAAGTCAGACATTTGAAAGCATCTGTTGTTTTCATACAATGACCACTAAAATCTGTGGAAAAATTCCAAGGACTTTAATAAGCTTTGGATTGGGCACATTATTACTGTGAATGCAATTCCTGATACCTCTCATAACATCCCAGGCCATGTGAGAAACTTAGGAAAAGCAATTAACATTCCTCCATCGACTTTTGTATTTACATTTTAAATTTACCATTTAAGACTTTAATTCTCCATAAAACTGCTAAAATATACATAGCTTCAGTGTTATTTAAATGTTTTATGATCTTCCTGAAATGATCAGATAATTAAAACCACTTACCTAATTTAGTACTTTAAATTTACCTTCCTTTATTCGGAAGGAATTGAATTTAATGTGCAGGTTTTGTTCCTTTTTCTTTCTCAGAAAGTCTTAATTTGGAAGAAAAAACATGATTACATGGTAGGGAGGAGGATGTCTTCTAGGCTGCAAACTTAAACTAGCGGTAATCATTAGCTACCGTGTATGACACGGCGTATATAATTAAGAAATAAATTTATTATAGAAACTTGAAATTATCAATTAAAAAGTAGTCAGTGCAGTCCCAGAAGGTCCGGTATGATTACCTGTGTTATCTGGGCTGTCACTTCCAATGCTGCTTTGAATCTCAAAGACCTCTGAGGGGTGCTCCGTGTGTCAAGTTAAATAAGTGAGACAACCTTAGTGGAAAAATGCAACGATACCAGCGGGTGCAAACACAACTTGTCCAGAGGAGAATAAAGTTGTCAGCTTCCACTTGAATATTACTGGCAACCTGTTCTTCCTTCCTACTGTACTTCTGAATGGACCGACACAACCATTCAAACCGGGTTGTACTACAGCCGGTTTGATGAGTTAGAGGGGTCAGAACCTTGGGGGCATTAGAGGACATGCCAGCCTGTTAACACTTTTTTTCTTACTTACTACATTTGCAAACTCCTGATTTTCCTTCTTCTGAGATTCCTCAAGTTTAAGGCCAGTTAAATTATCTAGTCTGATCTTGTATATATGCCAGGCCATTAAGCTACACTCACAAACCCTTCTCCCTTTTCTCTAGGCTGCCTTTTGTAACACCCATCTACATGTGTGTATCAATTATGGGGCAGCAAATCGGTGTAAAAAAATAAATAGCTCCTTCAACCAGCCTTTCTACCCAAAATCCTGACTCCAGGGAAAATTATTCTGTTGCTCACTCTGAAACCAAATGAAAATTTTGGCATCCTCTGATGAATCAGATTTTGTTTCTTGCACTGAGTGTCTCGCATCTCTATTGCTCTGGGCTCTAGTTTGGACTAGAAATAAAATTAATAGAAAAATATCATCTCATCGTATTTTTGACCTGATTGGGGTAGATGGATGTTAAATACTTTATAGTCAGCTCTGGAGGCTGGGTACACCTATTTATGAATTCAGATACAAATCGAACGAAGTTAAAACACAAGTTGTTCATCCACAGACTCAGAATAAAGCCCTGTTTTCTTCTAGCACTAGGTAACTTCTTCAAACCAGCATACATCAAAAAACCTAACATACTTTTCATAACTCCAGTCCCTGCCTACACAGTAAAAATTTAGCAGAAACAGGGAAAAAGAAAACAACAGCCCCAAACTCATGATACCACTATTTTGGGTACAACTGCTCTTGGCACTGAAATAAATACTACTGCAGACGCAAGAACGCTGGTGGAAAGTGATTGCCTCCTCTTTTAAAACCACGCTACCAGCGTCAACCACTCTTCAATAATGTGATGTCAGGGAGTGTCAGCAGGAGGGAGATAGGGGCTACCTTCCCGCATCATGCAAAATACAGCATCTGCGTTTCCCTGGATTGGCCCCGCGCGCGTTCCAAGAGGCACACAACAAAACCACGTGAAACTCAGATGGTTTCAGATCCCGTTACAAAGTCAAAACACAGCGCAGATTCGCAGAAAGATTTGCTAAGGTTCACCAACCTGTTGAGTGAACCTGGGCCCCGCTCCAAGCAAATCTGGATTGATTAATGTTTTCCTTAAATCAGTATCACCTGACGTTCTTTGCTACTGATGTGAATCTCAGCTTTTCTTCTTCTCTTCAGAATTTTGGATGGGTTTAAGTATGGAGCTGAAAACAGCCCATGGAGTGCACATCCATCTATGTACTCACTGAGGAACACGTAGCGCCATTTCCTGCAGCGCAATGAAGTATCGCAAAACCAGCATCAGCACTATTTTGCACTCTTATTCACATTTTGGTGAGCGCTGAGGATGGGGCTCTTTTCAAATTGTCCATGCGTTTAAGAAAACAGCAGTAAAGGAGCTTTTTTCTACCTTTCAAACATGAGACCAAACCAGGATGTATTCAGCCATACAAGGAATGGAACCACTCTCTAATGGATCCCCTGAAATCAATGGAACCACTTACGGACCAATACACCATTACCTATTGTGACCAAGAGCTACTGTAAATAAGCTTTGGAAACTGTATTCCAGCTACAGTCGCGTTCGTAATATTCCAGCACTCACTAAATATAAATAAATGAAATAAAGTGGGAGCCAGCGATACTCGGATTCCTCTTAGCGCCGCCTGTACGCTTGTTCCAAGCGTCTGAGCAATCAGAAGACAACATAAATACCTTGCCATGCCTGTGGGATCCCAGGCTAAGTTATAATCCATCACTGAAGCAGGCAGCCGCTCTTGAAGACATGCTAAAGCATTTTCTGAGGTTGAATGTAATTCATTGCTACACTCTCTGGTTGCGTGTTTATTTCCTCTAGCAGGAAGACGCAGCTACATGCAGAGCAGTTGTCCGCTGGAAATTTCACTTAAAATTTGCATCATATTAAACAATTATTGACCGAAGGCTCTGGAATTTATCAGCTGATTTATCTTCTCCTTTCTATCAGAATTCTTTGTGAAGAACCTTTACATTCAGGAGGTCTACCTTGACACACAGCTTATCTGTATTTTTATCTTTATTTGAAAACTGCATGAGTTTTCAGGACTGAGCCAGGTAAAACCAGTCAGAGAAACAGGAAGAATGTTTCCCACCGTGTCCTCACTACACACACATGAGAACATGCGTGATGGCTGTATAAAAAATCCCTGCTTATTGCATAGCTGCTTTATTTATTGTCTTCCTGACTCCTGGTTTCAGACAAACAAAAAACCCAAGGAAAATGTTAAAGAACTGCCAAAGATTCTGTTGGAATAGAAAAGGGACAGGAATATTGTCAGACAGGCTGTTCCCTCAATTTCTTCTGGCCAATTTGTAGTCCCAGCAGATTTGCAGAAACTCAGGGCGAGCAGCAAGGCCTGGCAGCGCTGACACGAGCTGAACTCCTCGCGCTTGTGAAACTCAACCACTGTGACTTCAGAGGCAGCCTTGGCAAAATCCAGAGAAGATCAACCCAGAAGAAAAAGTGATTTAAAACTGACTGTACCCTTAAAGAGAAATTTTGTCAGCAACCGAAAACGCCCCCAGTGTTTCATCAGAGAACTTTCTAGCAGCTTAATTTTGCCCTGTTTTGTTTGCATTCTGCTGGAGCCCATCCCCGGTGTACTGAGCTCCTGCTTTTCCTTTTTATTACCGATTTAGACATCAGTGTCCAGTAATGTCCTAAAAAAAAAAGGAATCTTTAATGTTCAGGCTGTAAATATGCCCCCGAGTCCCAGGAGCCCAACATATGTCAAAGGCATAAAACGATGACCATGAAGGGGAACTCCGCATCTGTGTTTGCTCAGCGCAAGAACGGCAGGACTGACCCGTGGACCGATGTGGCTGTTTAATACGCTCTCTGCAAACCGTTCGATAACATCAGAACTGCTGTTTAATCCTCTTACCAGTACCATTGACATTATTTCATGTTCTGCTAATTCCAGCCCATCTGCAGAAGAAATACCGGCCTCTCTGGCAAGCCAACAGAGAGGGCCAATTTTTTTAAAAGGCTGCAGCAATAAAGTTCCAGGGATAATTTCAAAACAAGACTTTTTTTTTTTCCATCAGAACACTTTTGCATAATCTTATAGTCTGAGCCTCATCTCACTTTTACTTTTGCAAGTCAGGACTGAAGGTAACGCAAGGTGAGGATCAGAGCCCAAAGCTCCATGACACTGAATTTTCTGAAACAACTACCCAAGTATATTTTGAGGCTGTATCTCCAAAGATGTTCAGATTCAAAAACCTCAATTATTTGACTTTTGGAAGAACAAAAAATATAATTAAAATAGAGGGGGGAAAAGGTGGGATTTGAGAAGTTTCAGAGGTATCTGTATTTCTACTTTGTTACTTCTTGACCAGTTTTTGCAACGTTCTCCCCTTTTATTTGGATCTCCTTAGGAGAGTTCATGACAATCATAAATGGACACAACCAGGTTTTTCACATGGTGATTCCCAATCCAGTGTTCAACATTACAAAACCCACTTAAAATTACTGAAAGAGAAAGAAGAAAATTATTTGTTAATAAAACCAGTCTATCTTAATGCATTTCCAGAAAGTCACAAAGAGTGCTAGACCTCGAAGAGGAAGGATTCAAGGGAGTGAAAACTTTCTGGCTTTGGAATGAATTAACATTTTTGACGCTGTACAATCATTCTTACCTCTCTTTGCAGCCTTTAGGGAGTCACAATCCATCCAGGAGAATCAATTATTGAATGCAACAGTAAGAGCCTCACGCTACCATTCGTGTCATGTCACTGTCTTCCGTCGGAGAACACAAGTGGGTCTGAAACCAAAGCAAACACGTAGTGTGAATGAACTGCAAAAAACCAGAATATTTCAAAATCTGGGAGACTAGTTAACACCAATGTCCTGCTTAGAGTATGACACATCGCAGAAACTGTTTGAGGAAAGAATGTTTCTATATGCAATACAACTCAGGCTCCCACTATCACTTAATCCCTCTTCCATCTACGCCAAATTCCAGCTGCAGCCCGTACTCGCCTCTGAAGAACCAGAGCTAATAGCAAAGTAACAGTTGTGTCTATTGGCTCCTTCGACAGCATTTCACAACAGATACCAGATGATTAGGTGTTAAGTGGGACTATTTGCACTTTTGCTTATGGCATATATAATTATGTAATTCTGTATAATGCCAAAATGACTGTTTTAAGTAGCAGCTGCACAAAACAGAGATACTGGTTGGACAGCAGAGAAAATACAATCTTAAATAAAACCAGCACAGCAAAGAAACCATGCATACATATACGTATAGATGCATTTATATACCTTCGGAGCTATGTAATGTGGAATGGTTTTGCAAAAAGGCCACGTAAAAGGTTCATAAGCAGAACTCTGTCTCTCTTCCCACCTAGCAAAGTTTTGCCAGTGACAGCCCAGAATCTTTACAACACAAATCGCGGTTTGACAGATCCTTGAAACATCAGGGACAGAACCCTTGGAGTTCATGGTCTCATCCATCAGCTGCTGCTGGTCTTTGTCCCAGAGCAGGCTGGCACTAGATGGCTCCCAGTGGTTTAGGTAAGGTGGTGTAAGCACAAATTTGTGCACTGAGTTTGACAGTGCTTTAAGGTTCTGTTGGCAAAGAATCTTATGGGCAGCACAACGGGGTGTAGATAAACCATGTACAACCTCCCTGCATAGAATTCTTCCTTAAGAACTAAATTAATAACTTCCCCTGCCATAAAAAAATGTGGAGGAAGGTACATTCAACTTACTTTTATTATTTTTCAGAAGAGATGTGTCCTAATTTCATGGCACAGTAACAGAGTTGCCATGAGCTTTGATTAAAGTCATCACAAAGCACCAAGGTTAGTTAGAAATGCTGTTATATTTTAAAATGCATCCTTCTAACCACATGGGTACAGTGGTGGCAGTGGTAGGAGTGTGCCACAGAGCTGCTCTATAGAGGTCAAAAGGAGATCACCATTTGTTTAATTTAAATAAATCAATTTGTTAAACAAGGAGCTGCTGAGATTATACAGTTAGAGGGTGGAGAGCAAAGAAAGATAATTATTTTTGTTTGCATAAATCATTTTCTTATTACTTGGGGATCAGGGTGGTATTGTTTGGGTTTGAGAAAAGAGGGCAAAAGAAGATAAGTATATCAATTTACTGATCAGGGTTACATGGGATTTTGCTGCTGGGGATGGAGAAAGGAAAGAAGATCATTATTTTTATTTAAATAAATCAATTTGTTGTGATCAGGGATCACATGGGGTTGTGCTATGTGCAAGGAAGGCATTAGGAAATTTTCCTCTATGGAAAGTTAGTTTATCCTTTATGGATAGTTAGTTGTAGAACAAACGTTCAGGCATTTCTCTACCAAATGGAAAAAGGACAAAAACCCCTTCGAGACCACAAAGCTGGATTCCTATTTCTGATTTTTTGAAAGACCCTGTCTTTGGCATCTTATATTGGTCTTCAGTTTGAGTTGAAACAATAGGTGTTACACTTTTAACACACCGAATCAGGATTATATATATGCATGCATGTGGATGTTTATATAAACCACCTATATGAATAATCAGAGAGAGCCAAACAGCAGCTAATGGGGCCTGATCCTGCAAAAGCCCATGTACTTTGAGGCACTGCCTGCTGCAACTACTGGAAAAACTCCCATCGCCTTCCCAGGATGTGGGGTCGGTCCTCCAGTGGGGAATATTCATTTAAATCAATGGCCATTCTGTGCGCACACACTTCAAGGGCCTGATATTTCTTGCCTTTTTCTTTTTTTTTTTTCTGGGGTAATTAATGAAGCTCTGTGTGTAATTTTAAAGGCCCTTCATGAACTAACTGGAAATCTACAGCACTGAACATCAGTGGACTCATATCCAAAACTAATAGTTTCAGTATCCCTGCCAAAAATTGACTAAACGCTCTTTGTGCCTGCAAATGGGGTTCTTTAGGCAGTATACTTCTATCTGCCTTCAAGGGATAATCTCCTCTTACAAATAAAACAATTGTTTCATTTGCTCCTTGCAATGGTTGAATGAGGCTGCAGAAACGAATCTCACTGGCTTTGAACGTTCCCAAGTCGGCCGGGTCAGGATTTGGGGAGGGGGGTTTCAATTAACACGTGTTGCTATTTGCAAAACTAGTTTCCAAAATGTATTTTTGCAGGTTTGGATGTGACTCATGGAAACTAATAAGCAAAGCGTTCCTCTCGCTACACCCAATTAAAAAAAAAATGGCTTCAATGTACAAGTATAAATCTGTACCTGCCGGACCAAGGTGTCCCATGTATCACCTTGGAGTGAAAAGAAGGAATAGCCCAGTTAACTCTTTAATAAATGAAACAATGCTTAAGTAATTCCAGAAAGCAGTGGGCCCCAACCAGCCCGTGGACGCTTTCAGAGCCAATGGTGCCGTCCAGGGGATGAATTTGCATTTGTAAGGAGAATGATAAATCTAACTAAGTATCTTTATTTTTACAGTACCTTAAAGAAGCATTTTTATTTAGTGCAGTCATATATCTCCACATTATTTTGAAGTATGCTTCTTTATTGCTTTTACGTCTTCAGAATTGCCTGAGGAAAGCATCCTTTTCTCCCTGTGTTTCATTGTTGTTACCCTTGTAGAGTACAACATGCACAAACTTGATTATGATTAATTGAGGGCTCTGCCAAATTACATTTTTATTCCTTTCCATCTAAGTCTTCCATCTGCTCAAGGAAGGAAAAAAAAAAAAAAAGAAGGAAATGTTACATTTATAAGGACACTTAGGGATTTCTGGGTAAATCTACAGAAGAACTTTTTCAGCAGTAACGGCTACAAGTGAAGAAAGTCTTCCTTCCCTCTTCCATCACCAACACGGTAACGCGTCTCCATCCTGCAAGTAAGGCTGAGAGAAGACAGTAACTGCACAAACCACACTTGATCCAAAATCCTGCTGCAGAGCTGGAACTGCAAATTGCATTGAACCAGTTTGGAATATTGCTCAATTGGATCCTGCCACCAAAGAACCACTTAAAGCACCAAGTCGGTAAATATAAACACCCGTGTCCTTTGGCGTAGTGCATGTAACATCAGGCACCCTATTTCTAAGAGGCTCTGTTGAAGTTCTTACCCAAGGTGATGCAGCTGCATATACCAGCCCATTAAGCCTGGTGAACCACATCAGATAAGGCCCTTCCTCCAGGGTTTATGATTCAGGTATAAATGCCTGCCATCCCCTGGAAACTGGCAAATGAGGTTGCGCTTGGCAGGCTGGGCTTTTCTTAACAGGATGAATGACAGAAGCGAGAAGCCATGTTTAACTTGTGCGAAGGGGAGGAGGAGAAGGCAGGGCTTTCTCATTTAAAGACGGCCTTGTTCTCCAGCCTTGTTAGTGCAGAGCACGGAGCGGAGCCTTTGGCCGATGAGAAAGCAACATTATTGAGGAATTTGCTCCTCTTGAGACCACAGAGCTGAAATAACAAAACGCCAAACAATGTTAGCAACCAGAATGCAGGTACAAGTTGTCTTTAAAAGGCTGGTCTGGACTGCTGGTGGCACAGGGACAGGGGCTGCAAATTCCTGACAAGGTCAACGTGGGTGGCATTCTTCTTGCTTGGCCAATAATGCGAATTAAGTTGCTGGCCTTGGGCCAGGCCCCTGTGAATAATGCTCCAAATGACTCTTCTTGAAGCACCACGGAAGAGGAGGGGTTAAATCTGCACACCTTGGGCTGAAGGGAACCGCGGAGCACGGGTGTGTTCTCTCACTGTAGTCAGCTGTAAAGCTGGTGACACCAGGAGGAGGGATCATCATCATCACCAAAGACAAGCGTAAGTGTGGGTCTAATTGCCTGCAAAGATGACATCTGATGACTGGCAGGGAAGTCACTGCATGCAGGTGGACAGAGTTGAGGCTGACTCAGTGCCAAAACACAAGGAGCCTGTGGTTCAACTGAACCAAACTAGATTTAGATACCACAGCTGTACTTCCTCTGCCAATGTTTGCAAAAGATCCTTGTCAAAGATGTATTGACAGCAACGCTGTAAAACCTCTCAGCAGCAGGCTAAAGATTAAATTCTCTGGTAGCCTCACAGTAGAGGAAGAAACCGCTTTGTGTAAGAGACGTGGGGTTTTGTAGCAAAACCAATTCTGTGGAAAAGCCAATACGGATCAAGTGACCTCCATGGCCGAGTGAACACCGGGCACAGCAATAGATAAATGCCATGTAGCTGCTAATAGAGAGTCACTGCCCGTACTACAGGAAACATCACCAGCAGTTACAGAATCATAGAATTCTATAGGTTGGAAGGGATCTTTAAGATCATCTAGTCAAACCATCAACCTAGCTCTGACAAAAACCATCTCTAAACCATGTCACTGAGCACGATGTCAACCCGTCTTTTAAGTACGCCCAGGGATGTTGCCTCAACCACTTCCCTGGGCAGTCCATTCCAATGCTTAACAACCCTTTCAGTGTAAAAATTTTCCCTAATATCCAATCTGAACCTCCCTTGGCACAACTTGAGGCCATTGTCACTGCAGTCGCTGCTTAGCAAGAAGGGGCGTCCTATTTATCAAGTCCGAAAGGGTTTTATTCCCAGTCGATCCTCCCTAGATGTTGATCAAGTCCCTTCAGCATTTGGATTTCCAGGCTCACACAACAGAGAGGCTGCGTTTACCCACCGCTGCACAAGGAGCTCAGTAAGAACGATCCAGCAGAGACTAAACTTCTTCAGTGATATGTAAGGCCTCCTCCTGCTGTAATGACACAGCTGGGCTAGAAACGAGAGGTGTCTGATGAGCTCACCCTTCCAAGAAGCGACCTGTTCACCGCCAGGCCCGAACAGAACATCACACAAGATTTGGTGAGTAAAGTAACCCGGTGACAAAGCTACTGGTCAGAACACCCCTGGAGACATCGTCCCAGCTTGCTCTGGGGACTACAGAGGACTACACAAGCATCCTCCTCCCCTCCCTTTGCTCACACATCATGTACACACCAAGGGCACAAGAGTTAATTCAATCTCCTGTGGGAAGCTCTGCATGAAGCCTCTTTAATTGGGCTTTGTGTGAGCGTGTGAATCTCATCCCGATACTCTCAGGGCACGTGGGGAAACGTTAGAATGGCAGCACAGCAGAAATGGAAAATGCATTATCATTCATTGGCAGCAACTAATTTATTTGATATCCACCATCCTTTCTCTTTTTCCTGCTGGCTGTGTTTGTGAAATTAATTTCTGAAGAGTTTAGCTAATAATTATTGGTGAGAAGATCCTGTCAGTCTTTCAAGATAAACAAGAAATGGTTCCGGCTGACACAGATTGTGTGCCACATGACTATCCTATTTTTCTGATTTAATAAATATTAATCTTTCTGCCTTTTAGGAGCATTGTGCAACATTTTTTTAATCTTCTGAATTGACATGGGAAATGACCGGTACATGCCAAAACTACTCCTAATATATAAAAAGGTAAATTTTCCTTATTTAATTTCAAGACGAGACATTTTTCAAATTAAAATGAATACGCACACAGATTAGATCTTCTCTTACACAAATCCATCCAAGATGCTATTTAGGGCGTGCCTTTTTTCCTAACCGTGAATTCTTCTAACATCAGATAAATGAGATTTATTGTTATATTCCCATTTTATCTTCTAAATTTTGCCTAGTGGGAAGGCGTAAAAGAGACAGGTGACAACCCCCCAATCCTCCCCCCCCCAAAAAAAATAAATGTAGCGAATGATCTTACATCAGGGCGCTTGGCAGAAACTCAGATGATCTCTTGGGAGTAGCCAACCTTGGTGAAGATTTTCCTCACTCCCTTCTTGTTGTGCCTCAGTTTCCGAGCTGTAAAGTAAAAGGGTAAAAAAGGGATAATAGTTCTTTCTTTGCTTCTTCTGTCTTATTCCTATTGCAAAGTCTTCAAGGCAAGTCTGATTATGCATTTAGCAGATGGGGGCTCCAAACTCAGCTGGAGCCTTCAGGCATTACTATAGTATAAATAACAATAATGATGACGGAGTGTTAAAATAGACAGAACTTGTTCTTTGTTCTCCCTAATGTGAATCAAACTGTGGCTGGACTTATATTTAACACCACCAGCTAGTTTATTTATGAGAGGATTTATCAGAAGTGGTTGGGTTTAATTTCCTCTAATTCGCACTGGATGAAAAATGGCAACTGTCTGATTTTAATCTATAACCAGACGATAGGGCTTCCCAGAAATAACAAAAATACCACATCTGAGGTATCCAAACAGTTGCTGCAGGAGAGCAGCACAGGCTGGTGACTCCTGCTGCCCCATCCCTTCCCCGCCCCGGCTCCTCCAACGATATCTGCAAAGGCCACAATCACTGGAGCAGGAGACAAATTATTAAAGGTAATAAAAAGATTTTCAGGAGTTCAAGTGCCTTCCTTGGCACGCTGAGGCACAGAAAGAAAGAGTTAATCATTTGTTCTTCGACTGGCCTTTCTCTTTTTTAACTAAGTGGGTATGGAAGCTGCCTTTTCTAAGGTGGAAGGAGGAGGGAGAGGTGAAAAAACCCTGTCCTTTCCAAACAGAATAAATGCATGAAGTCAAATATAAATGCACCTTGACAAGCTTGCACGTTATCGTGGGAGAAAAAATAATAATATAAAAAAAAAAAAAGATGGAATTCCTTTTCAAACCAATAGGAGAATGATTCGAAAAGCGGGGCAATCAATACCACCCTGTGATCAACAGGAAACACTGGGAATAACTGTATATCATGTGTGGCTTCAAATTTACAACCAGGACATATAATCTCATTGTAAGAAGAGAGTCAAGTTCAAGAACTTAGCCTCCACAGTAAAGCTCTCATTTTAACTAAAGAAGCCGAGGTCGACGGCCTCTCAAATGAAACAGATAAGGCGACATAGGGTTCTTGTCAGAAACAAATGTTATGTCTCTCCCTACTGAAAAGCTTAAAGATATTATCAGCAAAAGCCTAGTTGGGCCTGAAATGGGTCCCAGAGAAGTAATATTAACCAGGCTCCTGGCAGATCATTTATTTATCTCAAGCTAAATTCAATAAAGAGAGCCATATATAAGTGAGGGAAAATAATGCAGCTGCTAGTAATTTATCATTGGATGGAAAGTCATTGTTATCCTTATCTCTCCAATGATGTTCTATTTCCAACTGGTAATGAATTATGGGGCTTGCCACATCTTTACTATGTGACAGGTCAACACTACCTCATGGGTACTGTACTGTATTTATGCAATCGATAGAGAGTTTGCGGAGAAAATATTGGCAACCATTTTGTGCCCGTGACCTGGAGCTGCACAGCCTTGTGATGGGTGGTGGTGGATGGTCAGTGGGTAGAACAGCCTCTCTATCCTCCTTGTAAACCAAGATTCCTCCGAACGCTTTCAAAGTCTTTTTTTCACTTCGCTCTTTATAAAGCCAAGCGTGTGAAGCGAACCACTGGATTGTTAATTATAAAGCATTCTGCTCATTTAAGCTGGCTCAGCCACCGAAGGGATCTTCGCTGTTCCTTTGTTCCACTTATTAGAGGGATTTATTAAATCAAACTTCAGTAGGGACTTAGCCAAAATTATTTGTGCCTGTGGTGTCTGGGGCACAGCGGAGGCAGGAGGAGCAGAGGTTTGGCCAGGCTGCTACTGAGATGTGAGGGCAGGCTAACGAGCAGCGCCGGGCGCCCCGCAGAGCTCCCGAATTCCACGTGCAGCTTTAAGGTGGAAGCCACACAACTCCACATCGGGCTCACCTTCTTCAAATCACCCCCTGCAAGAGCAGCAGTGAAAACCAGCGCTAGCTGCTGGGTGGCTTTATGTGGAAGAGCTCTGCTGTAGAGACGCTTGGCACGGGTATGGTTTCTGGAGCAGCCCCCCCATCCCCACACCAGGAATGTCTGTGTTTCCTCTCTGCTCTACTTCTCCCCATTGGGTTTGGTTTTCATTGTTCTCAAGAAGAGCTCAACAGGCCTGAAAAGTTTGGATTTACACTAGAAAAAAACAGAAACACACTTTTAAAATTTTATATAGACTGGGGAGGGGATGACTAAAAAATCTGGATTTTTAGGAGCAACTTTTGAAAAAGAACAAAGAATATTTCCAAACACATTATAATTTTTTCAGGACAAAAAATAGAATAAGCATCCTTTTGTCATTAAAAGCTACCAAAATAAAATAAAAAAAAAAAAAACAACAAACAAGCCAGCAATCCAACTACATTTTAGCCCAGACCCCATTTCCAGATTAGCTCATCTATTCCTCAAACCATTAATTCACTGCATCCCCCTGAGCCACCTTCTCCATTGAGAAACAAGAGAACAACCATTTGTGGCCACAGATTGTTTAAGGAACTCAATAATCCATAAAACCCCATTTTGATTGTTTTGGGGGGGTGGGAGGGGTGGTGTTGTGAGAGGGTTTGGGGTTTTTTGAGTGTTGTTTGTTTGTTTTTGTTAGGTAGGAAGGTGGAAAAATACATCTCCCTCAAAGCAAAGTAGGAACATATTTTGAGAAATAAAGGGAATTAAACATTCAGGGAAGAGAAGCAGCAGCCATGTTGACTGTAACAGTTATTAATTGTGATAATACATGGATTTTTAGCCATGTAATGGGGATGCCCGGACCTTTCTAAAAGAGCACAATGGGTCGGGGTCGCACCTGTGCGACATCCAAAGGAGGACATGAGAGGAAAAGTCAAGCTGTCTATTCCCATTCTTGTGGGAAAAGGAAATTTGGCCACCCTGGCCAGCTAAGGTTCACTTAAATAATGCTTTAGGTGACCTAAATGATATGAACTAAGGTGGCTAAGATTAAGGCAGATCAAAAACCAAAGGCAGATAACTCTAGCCATTGTTGGATAACGAGTGTGCTTTCCTGGTGACAGAGACACACCGCGCCTGCTGGCACACACACATGTGTTAATACATCTCTTTGGCTCTGTATGTTTAGGAAAGTCTTAGTAATGGAAAAACAAGGGTGTTGTAGGTGGAGGCTGAAGTCCTTTGGCAGAGCAGTGTGTGCAAGAGCTTGACCAGAGCCTGCTGGATTGTACTTCGGTCGAGCCCGCGATAGCAGCCTGTCAGCTCCGCGAGCGCTAACACTCATTCACAAAGATTCAGAAAGTCAATGAGAGCATTACCATATCCTGGAGTAAATAACGGCAGTTCCCCACGTACTGACTGAGATATAAATTCCATATGCTTTGACGACACCAGAAGGGGTCTTGCCTAGATCACGTTAACATACGAGAGTCCTGATACTTTCATAATCAATTAACTCAAGGGCTTGTCTAGCTGATGCCAGGAAGATCTTGCCTTTCTTTAAATAGTTGAGAAAGTATGATGGATTTTTACAATTTAAGGAAGAAATGTAAATAGCGAAAAATAAAAAATCTAGGTGTCATAACTCATCTAAACCGAGATAATCCAGAGGAATATACCCCTTTGAAATCAACTATTGACTCGTGAGTCTATGATGACCAGCAAGGAGCCTGCTACTTGTCAGATACCCTTTCTCATCGAGTCTCAGACACACTGTCAAAACTGTGCAGAGCTTCTATCTCTCAGGCCTTCTACTTACATACCAAGCAGGCAATTCACTTTCTGATTTCCAGTATTTGCAGTCCTATCCCCAAATTTTTAAAATTAAAAACCAAAAAAACCCTAAAATATCGCCTTAAAACTACTTTGGTTTACAGAGGTACAATCTGGTAAGAATGATGTATGTGTTTAATAATATGTTCCCTGGCTAATAAAATAGTAGATTATTTTTGGACTACAGAATTTAAATGGAAGGAAGTTTAACCATTAGGAACCTGTTTACTATTACCAAGAGACTAGCCAGTTGGCAGGTCGATAGCTATCAGCAGAAATAAAGAACCACAGCAGCCACCTGTGCTTTAGGCTTGTCCCTGTTAGGAAACAAAATAAATGAAAGGGCAAAAACCAAGAAGCAAAGCTAGAGCACGCTTGGGGGTTTTTTTTCAGCTTAAAATTAAAAAATAGAGGACACAGCTCTGGGAGTACCCATTTCAGAGTTCAGGGACAAATGGCAGCCAGCTCTTCCAGGCTGTTCAAGATAAAATGGGCAGCAAATACCTACATCAAACTTTTGCTCTGAATAAACAATTGAATCTGAAGCATGCTGAAATATCTCAGACAGGTTCTTAGCAGCATGAGGATTAGCTGTGAAAGGAAGTGTGCAGGCAGGGATGTTTCCCCTTCCTGTGTGAATAGTCCCACCACCGAGCCAGTTGGAGATTGGCCATTTAGAGTTGAAAAGGCCAGCAGACACCTGTGTCAAGTGCATCCTTCCTTTACCAGATGGAAATAATTGGAGCCTTGAGAAAGTTCTCATTTATTGTCATTTGAAGGGGTCAGAGAGAATCACACCTGCAGAGGAGCTGTACTGTGTGTCTCACAGACCAGCGCACACTGGGGTAAAATCACGCTCCCAGTACGTCAGTGGGACTGTTGTTGTGGAACTTGAAGATAAGGCTGTCTACTGCCAGCAGTGAGCTTTTACAGAGGCAGTGAAATCTTGTTACTAGATAATCTAAGGCATACATCAACCCTGAAATTAAATATTTTTCTCACCTTCACCAGTCAGCTGTGGTTAATATGTTTTTTTTTGTCCTAGATACTTCTTTGTGTCCCTGTGTACGCATGGACTATATTGACGTATCATTAAAAAGTAATTAATATCATGCAGTGATTCAGATAGTTTCTAATATAAGCACAGAGAACAACTGTATTAGTAAATATGAACAACATTTTAAAGGCATGGACCCTGCCTAAGTGGTAAAATGCTCCTTATTAAAGGCACAGAAACATTACAATATCAGCTAAATATTGAAATATTTGATGCTTAGGTGATGGATAAACCTATTAAGTATGTATTTTTTTTTCTTTTATTTCTTGCCAGTGAAACACCAAGACACTTGAATTCAGTTTAAGTATGGATAGCCCAAAGATGTTCCATTTCTCAGAAAGACGTTTTCCTTTAGTAAAAAATGGGCTAAAAAAAGCAGTGGAGAGGCCTAAAATTACCAAAGAAGTTGTTATAATTGATCCAGTCAAAAATGGGGCATGCTAATTTTTTTCAGAACATTTCCCGTAAGTACAAATTTTCTAATATTTGATACAGGGGAAATTTCAGAAACCACTTGGTACTTGGTTTCCATTTTCAGGGCTCTGCATGTCCTACAGATGCAGGAGCAGCACCTGCAGAAGAACACTCTTGTGGCTCCTGAACCACCTCCTGGTAAGGGTTCCTCAAGGTTTTCTGAAGTCAAACAACACCCTGCCAGTTTCATACCAGTTATCCCATTCACAAGTTCCCACTGGCTTAATAGTTGTTACAGATATTAATGGCTAATCAATTGCTATTGATGCAATTATTCTTCTCAGCCACAAATAAAGTCTTAAATAAATGGGCAAATATTAACTTCTTAGGCTCCAGCTGATAAGGTTTTCATCACCACACTTGTTTAGGACAGGCTTCCCTTCTGAACTTTGATAAGATGTTTACAGAGTAGTAAAAAAAGAAAGAAAAAAAAAAAAGTAGAATGATCGCTGCTACGGGCAACCTTTATTTCATTATCACAGGACCTTAACCAGGACCTGTCTGATGTTACATAAGGCTTTGGTACCCCATACTCTGTTTGTATGACTGAAAGACGGTGAGTAGTAACAGCTCTTGTGGCTTGGAGTCAGCACGCCACCCAAGGAGCCCTTCAGCAAGCCCTGTGACCAAAGGAAGCCCTGCCGCAGCAGTCCACGACAACAAAGAAGGCAAAAGACGATGCTGCCGGCAGTTTGCCGCTTGCCCAAAGCGCTATTGCCAGAGGGTCTGACAAAGGTTGAGAGCATCCCTCTACTGCTCCTGCCACGTGCTCCCACAACAAGCAACCAAGCACGAGGTGAGGCACGGAATCTGAATATTGGCACACTGTTTATCAACAAAAGGAATGAGAGCAGCGATCTCCACAAACGTGCAGATGGACAAGCCCACTGGGGTTTGGCCAACAGGGTGACAGGTCTCATTAGGCAGAGGTTGATGGCAGCACAGCCAACAGAGACGAAGACGCTCTTTCACACACCATGCACATTTAGCTCTTTGAAAGCAAATTTTCAACTTTTAGTTCTGTGCTGCCTTGCTAAACCATATTTTTTTTCAGAATCATGCCCCCAAGTAATATATATATTACTTATATAGATATATATTCAATTGCTAGAAAAAATATTGTTTTGTGTAACGTATAGGAACTTCACTGTAAATACTTTAAAGAAAAAGCCTCAGTTCTCAGGGTGTCTTGCTCTGATGTGCTGTTTCTTTAAATTCTGAAAATCCACATGCACCGATTTGTAAAAAATAAATGTCAACCTACGTAATTCTTAGTCTTATCTGAGGTAACACAGGATTTGCGGAGGGAGACACCATCATATTTTGCTTTCTCTTCTTGTAGAGCCTAAATTCTCTAAGTCAGATAATTGATCAGTGAGAATAATGGGCAGTAAACTACCCAGGGCAAACTTCCTGGCACTTGAGTATTTAAATCAAGGTTGTTTGCATTTCTAAACTCTGTGTTCTACCTCTACCACAAGCTCGTTGCAGGAATCATGAAGTAAAATCCTCTGGCTTATGGGAGTCAGCCAAGATGATTCTAATGGTTCCTGCTGGCCTCAAGAATCAGTACCATAGGTGAAACAGAAACTGTGGCTGAAATTCATCCGCGTGCGAAGCCCTGTGATCAAACTTTGAACAGAATTTCAGCCAAAGTGTTTAGAATGTCACAGGCCACCCAGCATCCAGGGAGATTTTTAGGGAACGCCCCTTAAACTACACATGGAGAAGAACTGCTATGTCAATCCTCGTTAAGGTTCTGTTTTGCATACTGCAAGAGGAAATAAAAAGCATTGCCTTCTGCCCCAGGGTTGCCACTGGAAGAGAAAGACCAGCTGGGACCTCTTGTGGAATGCAAAGGAAGCTTAACATTTATCTGCTTTTGCTCTTGTTGGTGTTTGTTGGAGGAGAACTTAAAACCTGCATTTCCAAGAAAGAACCCAAACCTCTGAGGAAGCTCTTTTGACCTATCAGCAAGTTTCAGAAGGGCTGGAGTCAGAGATGGCTTTGCTGTGTATCCTCTGGGCCCACAGAGTAGCCAGTCTCCAGTGAATAACGCCAGGGCGCCAGCGTAGGAGGACACGCACCTCGCAGCCCGGTACGTGAGAAACTGCTCTGTGAACCCAGCAGCTTCTCCATTTCAATAATGCCTATTGTAGAATAAAATTTATCAAGGGAAATGCTGACTCCACAACTCCCTACCATAAATCATCTGTTGAAGGGCAAAACACATGAAATTGCCTTGAGATTTGGAGCGGTTTGGGAAGCACATGATTTTAGCACACTGCCTTTGCCCAGGGCTTATTATTACTGCCTCCTGAAAGGGGCAGGTGCCCACTGCTCCTCCTGCACCGACGCGTGACCTGGGTCAGTGGGCAGGAACTGGCCACAAATAGATTCACACCAACTGTACATGGCTATTAGTAAACACACAGGTTGCACCATAAAGGGATTCTGTGACTCTTTTCCTGGCGTCTGGAATGCGCATTATGTTACCAAACAAAGGAAATTATGCAAAGATAGCCCCAGAGGCAGAATAACCATGATCCGCTCCTACTTGTGAATACTGGGCAAATACAAACTAGCCACAATTAATTACCTGCCTCTGCTCGTTTTGTTAAATGATCAAAGTAATACATCCACTGGTTGCACATGGATGTGACAATTTGTACAAAATCCCATTTATACAGTAGCGGCGCGGGGCCGGATCCTGCAGGATTTGCCATTATTCACATGCAAGTCGCCTTATTGAGGGAATCGCTTCTAATTACTCAGCGCAAGGAGTGCAGGACGTAGCCTGACTTCTGCAATATTAAGGTGATGAGGATATATAGCAGAGCAAGGGTAGAATCAATTGTTCTTAGATTTCTTCTCTTCCTCATCGGCCCACCTGACGCACATGAAATATTTGTGAAATCAATTTCAGAATGACCAGGCGAGGTACTGGAAGTACCACAGTCAGTTCATCAGTTGGTCCTTCCAGGAACACTTCAGGAATTAGGATGGAAGTATATTACTTCCTTTCCCACAGGATAACTGCAGTGAATACAATAACCCTTGTTCGGAGAGATCCCGCCACACACACGCTATCAAATGAACATCGTTTGCCCCCTTTCAGCAGCAGCTGTGCAAAGGACCGGCAGAGGAGCTTAAACTTTCTTTCCTCCTTTCTTCAGCATCGTGCAGGGATCTGGATCAGCGCTGAATCACGCTGAGGTTCTTCAAAATCAATTTTTGTGGCTGTACTACCCGCACGCAGTTGTTGTATTCACCCCCGAAGCATAGGTGGTGAGTTCGCCTCTTGCACGATGCCACCAGAACTGTGGCTTCTCATTCCTGAGCTGGGCTGCCTAAGAGGAGACTTGTGTTATCAGCTCACCTGAAGCAGAAACCACGGAGCGGCACAGGACTTGCTTCCTGGGCCACCGAAATCCTTTGGCAGTTTTTCTCCCGCCCGGAGTCGGTTTGGGAGGCAGACTGTTAGGTTTCCATCTCGGGCAATTCAGTCCCTGCTCGCTCTCTATCAGGCAGAAGAAGTTTCACAGCCCTCAGCGAACCCGGCCCATGGTTTTGCTCTCCTCATGAGAGCTTTGCATACGCTCTCCTGGCACAGAAAAAGGAAAACTTTGCAAGAAAGGTACAGAATTAGGCTCGCCAAGAATTTTGATAAAAGTGCATACAAAAGGAGCTCTACTTAGTGTCAGTGCAGCTCCTTTAAAATGCATACGTGAATATTTATGCAGTTTCCCTTTCTTTCAGGAAATGTTTGTTGCTCTATTTGATCGTAGTACTTCTCCAGCTCCTAATATTTTTGGATAATGTCCTTGCCTTCATTTGTAATCACTCTTTATTCGGTGTAGAAGATGGATTTTTCCAATTTTGTGCTATTATATACCTTAGCATGGAAAGGATTAGATGGGTTTTTCTTTTTCCTTTTAGTCCTTATTTAACTGCTTGTGAGCTTCAGGGATTTATATCCCAGTAGGTCTAATTCCAGGATTATAGGTATCTAGATATCCAGTAAATCATTTAGCAGCATATAGGTTTAAGGCAACTCCAAATAACCCCTCCAGTTAGCTCTCCAGCTAAAACCAGAAGTTAGCTAGAAGCACCAGATTTGAGCAAGAGTTATAAAGTAATGTAGAATCGCTAATTTAGAGTCTGATTATTCTTCCTTCAAAGGCACTGATAAAATTTATACCCACTTCAGTGGAAACATGGCAAGGCCTTCAAATCCTCTTGCTTTAGACGCTTTCCCTTCCCAGCCAAATACTAATCAAAGTCTCCTCCTCCTCTGATTTAAGGTTCAGCTCTCATCCCATAACTGGTGCATTTTTATTTAGATAAACACTGTCAGGTTGAGTTGACCTAAAATTTAGATTTATTAAAAATGAAATAAAATGAGCAACAGAAAGCTTTCTGTATTTGCTTTTCTAAATTCCAGTGAAAGCAGCTTCTTGGTTTGGACTTCAATTTTCCTTGGCATCATCTACTGCCTGAACATTGCAGCACTGTGCTCCTACGTGAAAATAAATTGGGGACAGACAAATGTGAAATTGAGTTATATGTTTTCCTTGTTTGGGCTTAGTGAAAAGTGAGCATGTGGTATTAAAGATCAAAAGCAAATCTGGTTTCTTAAGACCTATCACTCAGAATAATTAAAAGCAATAGTAACAGCAAAGATAAGGAAATCGCTGCTTTTAATTGTGCCTTTTAATTTGCTCGTGCCCCTTTAAAGATGGCAGAGGGAGCGAGGAAGGCTTTGCCCTGGCGGAGCTGTGGGTACAACGAGGGATCGGTGCCAGGTCTCACCAGGCGTGTCTCAGCGTTCCTCAGGCTGTGGTTTAGGGAAGGCATTGTCCCACTGGCACCAACACCAGGGGCACGGGGGAGGCACAGGCGTTTCTCGGTGAGCTTTCTGGTCTGGTTTGAGATGCGTGAAGGTATTAAATCCATCATTTGATATATGCGTAGCATTGGTTGGTTCTCTCCAACCTGTGCAAGAAGGTGCTTTTGTACCTGATGGTCTTCTGGCAGTAGAGTATTATGGAGCAGGAGCCTGCCCAGTGCCACAAACCGCAGCGTGGAGGCCACTCACCGCACACAAGGAAAGAACCTGGTTGCTCTGATAGGGCCTGGAGGAAACCAGGACTACATCTGGGGCGTGGTAAGGTGGTAAAACTGAGCATCCCTCCCACCCTTAAGGGTAAGTGCTTGTTTAAACTCTCTTTATATTGGGTGTGTCAGAGGTGTGGGCCTAGAGGATCTACCATAGCCAGAATTAACATGTGTTCTTCTCCTGAAGAACAGATATAAAAAGCCCTTTCCAGACAGAGGCTTTTTTACCCACTGTGAGTGTCAACACAAGAGTTCATTTCAGGCAAGTTCTGTGGTGGAGCGAAAGGTAAGGTTAGGTGAGGAGCCCTTCCCATCAAACCAAACTTGAAGGAAGGCCAGGACCGCAGGGCTGGATTAGGACTGGGCACATCCCAACACATAGGGTGGTGAGTAAGATGCATCACCTCAAGGAGGCACTGATTCTCAGAAACGTACCTAACATTTGCAGTTTCCTTACTCACACAGGATGGGAAGGTGGGATTTGAGTACGCACCACCATCCTATCCACTGGCTCAGGCAACTGGGCCAGCAGAGACCAGCAGACAATCATAGTTCTCCCTGCCTCCATGTCCGTCCTGCAAGGAGAGGGTAACCAAGCAGGTAGACTTGTTTACTTCTGCATGCCTGGATCCATGGGCCAGACAGACAACGAAGAGGACACCAGAGCCTTCAGTTCATTTATCTTTATCCCCTGTGCAAGTGAAATGAAGTCACCACGTAGCCTTCTTTTACTGACCACTCAAATCTTGCCCCACAAGCCATTCTCTACCTATGGCCGGCACCATGTTCAGCTCAATCTTTTTAAAAGTGCTTCAGAACGTTGATTTATAAATGAAAGAGCAGTGAATATAGAGAAATGATGCATTCCACTGGTGCCATGTCACCCTGGTTCATCATTCACAAAATTTCTATTTCATACGTATCTAGACCCCGTCAACAGATGTTCCTCAAAGAGCACGCAAGATCAGCAGTCTGTAGTCTCAGAAACAGGCAACATCTAAATCCACCACCAATTCAGTAACATCTCTGCCTGAATGTGATAGATAAGGATTTCAGGGAGGCACGTCAAAGATAAAAGGAAAGCTACCCCCTTGCTCTTGTTTAATTTCCCTTCCAATTTCCTAAAAGGCCTGTTGCGGGAATGACTGTCACCAGAAAGATACAGGGCCCAATTTACAGCCATCGCACAGAACTGCAATAAGCAGTTGCAGTCTATAATTTTCAAGTAACACCACATTTATGAAAACTGCAACAATCCCTTTTGCCGTGATTTGTGGACTCTGATGGCAGAAGAGCCAACCTCTCTCATGCAGCAGAGAGCAAGAAGAGAGAAAGATGAAGAGAAACAAACTGGCTGCTGCCTCAGCATGTAGTCTGCAAAATAAATAAAAAACAGTCCTAAAAAGTGTTAATAAAATATCCGCTAAGAGTAGAAGGGGAGATTAGAGCTGACAAGTTGGCCATAGGGCCTTCTTCAGGCTCTTCCAGTTAGAACTGAGACAAGATGACATGTTGAGAAATTGAACTGTGTTGACATGGCCTGCATTTTCATAAATTTTTTGCTCCTTTTTGTTTTAATGTTAAGAAAAATATTGCAAAATAAAATGGACAGAATTCAAACAAAGGCCTGTAATGCTGTGCAGCTCTCCTAAGCATCCTCTCCCAAGCTTTGGAACAAACACAAGAGTAATTGAAAGACCCATAACAGACAATGTGTTATATTTACTAAGTAATCATCTCTAATGTTTTTCACCAAGGATTCTATCGGAGTGGAAAGACTTCAGCATGAGTTGGATGAGGTCCCAGATCATCCTGCATTTTTTAGGGAGAGCAGCGTTACTGTGTAAGAGCAAACCAAAAAATATAGCTGTTAGAGCTTATTATCTTTTGGGTTTTTTTTTCAAAATCACCAGAAAAGCTTTCATTAAATCTAATCCCTTTCCAAAGAGAGTTAAATTCTTTCTGAATTGGGATTAAAATCACAGCATTTGGGAAACGCTTGTGAAGAAACCAGGGATGCTTTTATAAAAAGGCTGAAAGAGCAAGCGTTTACTCCCCTTGCACCTCAAAAGAGTCAGACGCAGAGTTCCACGTTATCACTGCGTCACTCACTCTCTGCTTCAGGCAACTTCAATGTTTTAAATCTTTAATGTCTCCTCTTTTTCCCAAAAAAAAGCTACTCCATCATTAAATAAAGGGTAACTATGCCTTTAGTTTTGCTGTCTGGGAGTTTCTTTCCCAATCCAACATTTGGGAACTAGACGTTTTTCTCTAAATTGCTCAGACTAAGCAAAGATAACGAGGCAGATTTTCCAATTACATCACTTTATCATCATCACCATGATTATTATTATTGTCGTGATCTTTTCTTTGGTGTTTTAGGTAATACCTAACCGAGAGGTACAGTACTGCACCGCACATAGACTGCTTTCACATTTCGAATGAGCAGAGCCGTGCAGAGATTAGAGGTCCAACAAAGAGTTTATCATAAGTGCATCTAGTATTGTTTCTAATGAGCGCACTGCACACCAACAGCACGGCTGAGCTGCAGGCTGGCAGGTTAGAGAAGCATCCCTCATGCAGGGAGCTCAGGATGTTTCAAGAGAGCGAGGTTTTATGAGCTTCAGTCACACTTTCATCTGCATTGCTGTTTTGATGCTCACTCCACCTTCTTTGAGGGGGCAGCAGAAGATGCAAATCTTAATCCCTTCTAAGCACAGAGGTCTTAAAAGCAATAGAATAAATCTGTCCTCACCGTATTAGGAAAGCAAGGAAGATCCTCAATAGAGTTCGTACCCCTGTAACGAGCTCTGCAATCCTGAACTTCAGCAGAAGAACTTAGATCATAGAACAGAATCATAGAATCCTTATGCTTGGAAGAGACTTTTAAGATCATGAAGTCCCAGGTCATTGGTCCCTCTGGAGAAACCATGCCTGAAACGGATGACATTTTTGGCAAAGTCCTTCTTGCAGAGCTTTTTGTTAAGGTTGGTCATAAAGTGCATTCACCGGTGCTGGAGCTGGCCTTTAAAACTGAGAAAGTTCTGGACTGTTGATACATCATAAAAGAGCTGGAGCTGGTGCCAGTTAGACTCCTGCCTTGAGTCTCGAGGTCTGGGAAGGCCCTGATCACAGTCCATTCGTTAGTACTCGAGGACAGTTTCTGCTTAACGAAGTCTAGAGAGATGATAAATGTTTGTCCAAAGGCTGCCACTTACTGGTGTGTATCTTCTTTGTGCTAGAACATCAGAGGTGCAGAGGGACAGACCACAACAAGCTTTTGCAGCCCAGTGACAGTCAGGGACCAGGCAGAGCAGGACAGTAAGAGCTCTCTTGCTCACTGCCTTCAGC
This sequence comes from Pedionomus torquatus, assembly GCA_013398155.1. Lineage (NCBI taxonomy): Eukaryota > Metazoa > Chordata > Aves > Charadriiformes > Pedionomidae > Pedionomus > Pedionomus torquatus. The sequence continues at coordinate 319,459 of VZRU01010758.1, forward strand.
CACCTTCTTACCCAAACAACCAAAGCTTCCTCAGACTCTCAGGTGGGACTCTTAATGAAGAAGTTATGTAAGGGCAGAAAGCTTGATTCACCAAGCCGCCACACTGGCAACAGGTTTACACAACTTCTCCCAAAATCATGAGGTTTAACCTGTAGGGCTAATTGCACCCCTTTGGCAAGGGCGGTAGAGAGCACTTAAAGAGGCAATCAAAGCAGAGAAAAAAAGGGAAAGCAACATCATTTTGGATAATTGGAGCAAAGAGGTAATACATATCTCCGTGTCACAGGGGAGACTGGCCAATGCAATATGCATTTATTCTTATCTCAGAACTGTATTTATTGAAGTAAACCATGCTGAAGTTAAAAGGAAGCACATAAATCTTCTCTTATTGTCATCTTGCAACTCACAGCAGCTGCTAATTATATTATAGATCTTCCAGAAGTATGTATAGTAATTACCAGTTTCAGCCACATTATTAGACTTGCAAATAGAGTTTGCTCTTTGCAAGCTTGTCAGGAGCAAAGGGTCAGGCCAAAAAGGGGGTAAATCAGCACTGACTCGAGAAACCAAGTGGGAAACCCTAATTACAGTGGGTCTACTCTGATTGGCACTGGATGAAGCCAACACTTTTAAGGCATACACAGGTTTCCTTGCTGAACTCTTTCATTTTGGTGTGCTCAACCAAATTCCGTCAGGCTTTCCTGAGTGGCCAACTCACAGCAATCACCAGGGTCTGATCCGGGCCCAAACTCAACATATGGGAATCAGTGACAGCTCCTTTTAGATCTCAGAACCTTTCAGAAAGCAAAATATCTTAAAGTAGGGGTAAGTTCAAGGCTCTGGAGTCCTCAAGAAACCCTTGTTACTCCATCCATCTATGGATGAATGGAATAACCAATCTTTGTCACTTACATAAATAGGCAAAAAAGAAATTTAGTTAAATAACCAGGGTCTGGTTATGCTACTCGCTTTCTCCATATACCATAGCTGAAGATAAAAAAAATGCTATCAAGCATAAATCTTAAGTATTATTTATATATTCATACATACATGCGAAGAACTGCTTGCACTACTAATGTGTTCTATTTGTCTGGGTTTAGTATCAACTGGGCACTGACTGGAAATCGTAAACCAACAGGAATTACATGGGCAAAAGACTGAAAGGCTGGCATGTAAGGTAGAGTTTTCAGAAGTATTACACGACTTAGGAGGTGAACTTCCAATATGAAAAGTTATTTTTCTTGATAAAGTACTCTTACGCCCAACATATTCTTTCACTGGAAATATAAAAGTACTAACATTAATCCACTCAAAATAAAACTTTCTTCCACATTACAAACCCATATGGAATCATTATTGAAATCTCTGTTTCCTTGAATGGGTGGCAGAAATGCAATAGTGGCTAAAATAATAGACCAGACAAAGGGTTAACATTTTCTGTTAGGCCAGTTGGGGCTTTTAAATACCATGATCTCTTCCCACCTCAAGCACGGCTTATTCTGTGAAGCCACAAAATTAAGATACAAATATATGTTTATGTTGTGAATTATTAATTGAAAAACATTTTGATACCTTTACTAGAAAGGTTTAACGCAAGGTCAAAGCCATTATTATTAATGAGAACAAATCATACAGTCATTTAAACACAGACATCTTCATACTGGTTTGTGGGTCCAGACTCTACTCTTGCAAAGTACTGAGTTCCCCCCATTCTCATGAGAGTATGAGCTAAAATAAAAGTGGAAAACCTTCTCCTCTGCCCAGCTGGACGGGCAGTGTTTAATGTGTAACACCCTCCTTGGGAAAAGGACCTAAAGAGTTTCAAGACTAATACCCAATTTTCAGGCTTTTACACTACTTGGCAATCACTCAAATCTATAACAGTGAGCCAAGGGAAAGACTAAAAAGCCAAAGGCCACAAACCTGTTTAAACTAGTATAGCGGGTTCAAAGTTTCCTCTAAGGTCTTGAGCTATAGTTTCCAGATACCACTGAAGGAAAAAATCCAGGCAGCCCTACAGATAAGCTCCTATTTACCCAAGATGAACCGAAGAACTATAACGAATCACACTTTGGACCTTGTTCTTAGCCATAATTAAACCTCACTGAAAGTGATTTCAGTATAACCTTTCAGAAATGTTTAAGANGATTATTTTGGTTACTCACTGAAAAGTGATTTCAGTATAACCTTTCAGAAATGTTTAAGAGCTAAATGACTGCAAAAAAACCCAGAGTTGCTGTTGCTAATTAAGAGAGGGGCAGTGGGAAAATACTTATGCCTCCTTGCCCGAGAGGAAGCGCTTTAAAGCGTCTGCAGTTGTTGATGCCCCCTGATGTTGCTGAAAACTTGGTGGGAATCCCACTGACTTTGGAAATTGCAGGAGACAGTGCTCACAAACAGAAGTGTGTGTGTGAAAGGAAGCAGAGGGAAGAAAAGTAATAACGCCGAGACCTTACTTACCCGTGCTTGGCACCTACAATGCCCTGGGCTGTTACACTGTCTTGACTGGGTTTGGTTCTGTTACTGGATGTGATCCAGATCCGTGTGTTCCGACTTTCACCTTGGGGACGTCAACAGGATTCCCTCCTCTCTTTCCAGCCATCTTGTAGGAAAAAGATAGCACATTTTGAAGAATGCAAACCATTTAACTGTTCTCTGTTAAATAAAGCATGGTAAAAGTCCATCTTATCATTATAAATATCAGGCACTGAGCCTAATGAACACAGAAGAACATTTCTACTGCTCCAGTAGCACACAGTTACCAGAATACAGGCTAAGTAAATAGCAGAGTTTTTAAAAAGTCCATTTCAACGTCAAAATACAGAACAACTTTTTCCTTTTCTTAGGGAAGACAAAAGGCCTTTTCTGAGTCTGCAAAATATTTGGGCATCATCTGATGACCTCAGCTGATTAACTGCTGAAATCCTACTCTGAGCTATTACCAAGATCTAGGCTATGACACCTTGCATCCAACCACTTTATATTCTCCAGCCTGTGATCCCTTTGCTATAGAGAGAACTGACCTAACCTTGTTGATAGACAGGGAAACCCAAAAGCTTTAAATGATTACAAAATCATCATATATCTGAAGATGACCATCTGTCCTTTCCACTCAGATTCACAGGACCTCATCTCCTGGCAGCTGAGAAAGTTGTCACAGCTGGACAGGATCAAGTTCCAAAAAAAATGTGTATTGAGCTTCAATACATTCACTCCAAGGTCATCAAGGAACCAGTTCAAAACAGGAAACATCTCTAACCCCATGGATTATAGAGATCCCATGTAACTTTAACAAGTGCTTACAGTAAATGTTATTATAAGGAACCTCCACCAATATCTAGAGCTGTGAGCTCCTAAAAGAAGGGGGTGTATCAATTCTTGGAATCACGGGCATGTCTTAAATCCATACGAATAAACTGGAGGGAAGAAAGACCAATGCGTTGTCCACTCTTTTAGTCAGGTCACATCTTCTTGATTGTAATTTAATACCATGTCAAGTCAGTTTGTCTACTGTTGGGTCCCACTGTACCATCTTGGAAGAAAGAGCCGTTGCAAGTTCAACAGTTTGGTGCTTTATTGTATATTCTCAGAGGATGAGGATAGTCACTGACCTGTCCTGGCTGAGCAGCGCAGGTAAACAGCCACGGCCTTTCCCCGCGAGTGGCTCTGGCTGGCAGCTATTCCCCATTCTGGAAAACAAATTGAAGACCATTATCAGCTCTTCTGGTAATTGCTGCAGGATGGAAATTGAGAGTGCAATAAATCACAGCATCGTTATACCAAGGCCCAAACGGTCTGGCATATTTTTGCTTAAGATGGTTAATAGAGAAGCGGTATAGACTACGATGGTAGATAAAAATATCATATATTGACTAGTTCGCATGTGGGCTTTTTTTGTACTTGTTCATACTATTCAGAGCACATTTTAAATTACAAAAAAAGAATCTTGTCTTTCGCTACAACATTAACATTTTGCTTCTTAACTTTATGGGAAGAAAATCCCGCAGTCTTTAAATATGCGAGCCTTGAACTCCGCACAAAGCATTACATCTGTTACCGAGCTACCGCACGCAATGCTTGAGGGCTAAAGGTTGGTGTAGTTTCCTTGTTTGTGTTCTGTCTTTAAGGCTAATGTCCAGTGACCGACCCTATCTCAGTATTTACAGGGACATCACATCATTTCCAGTCAAGCTTTTCATGGCCAGGCAAAAAGAAGTTACCTGGGTGGAAGTAAAGTTCTCTGAAGTCCAATGTAATACATGAACCTCTAAACTCAGATGTTAAAAGAAAGAAGCTGCAAAACCAGGCGCTTTCTTACAACCATTAGGTCATGTGAGCAGGAGAAGTTTGATGGGATTTCCCTTGGGATATTCCAAGAACATGTTCAGTCCCAGGCGCCGAGCCAAGAGGATCCAGGCATGGCAGAGAGGTGCTAGGGAGGGAGGAGTCGGCAGCTGTGCTCAAAAATATTCATTTAACATTCAGTCAAGGAGCAACATTAACAGCACTTGCAGCTTTGCCAAGTGCCCAGAGAAAATCGCGAGGATGGAGTGGAGGGAAAGGAAATAAATAAAACCCGAGAGAGAACATTATATATCAATAGAATTTTGCTTCTCCCTTCATTTCCAGACCAGCTCTTCAAAGCCAAAAGGTAATTCCACTCATTGCAGTATCTTCCATCTTGTTCAGATTTCACCCGTGAATAAGCAACTGGATTTCTACCAGACAATTGGAAACCTACCAAACACACAACCTCTGACACTCTAGCAAAGCTGGAATTAGATAAAACATTCATGAGAAAGACCCACAGATTTAGTAGATGTGACTTTCATAAATGCTGGTGTTCAGAAAGAGCAGCTTTATAGAAAACATTTCCCCGCCCCCACAGTTTACAGTCTCTGCTGAGTTTAAACTACCTCAGTATTAAATGTATCTTCTTCCCCCCC